>CAJQUN010000204.1:0-600000 GCA_907163345.1 Haberlea rhodopensis | reverse complement strand
TTGAAGCTAAGAAACAAGCCTACAAACTTCTACAAAGCTTTGATCATTCAATTCTTAAATAGCTTTGCAATCTCCTTACATTGTTGTTGTAGTTTGTAATTCATTCTTTTTGTTAGAGTCTTGTTGTCTTCGTGTGAGTACACCGTGAAGGTGTTTTGTTGAGTTTATTATAAAGGTCCTCCAACACCAAAGCAAGTTGAAAAATTGTAAAGTCGCCAACAAGTGAAGTTGGTGCATGTGTTGTGGCTATCCTTGGAGCCCTTAAGGCCAAGAAGACTTGTGAAGAGTGTTGGTAGCTCGGGAAGAGCTTTGTATACTCGGGAAGAGCTTTGTATACTCGGGAAGAGTATTGTGCTCGGGAAGAGATTGTATACTTGGGAAGAGTATTGTGCTCGGGAAGAGCTTTGTGTACTCGGGAAGAGTATTTTGTAGTGGCTAACTTGGAGCCCTCAAGGCCAAGATCTTTTGTTCTAGTGGAACCTCGGTTGGGGGTTATCTAACCGGGAAGAGGAGACGTAGGCGATTCATCGCCGAACTTCTATAACAAATCTTTGTGTCTTTTATTTCTTTAATTTTCATTAAGCATTTATTTACTTATTCTTGTTATTTATCGATTGACGTAAGGCTTCCGCAAGCGCAAACTCTTTTAGTTTTGCAAACTCATTTTAAAACGCTAAAGTAGCCAATGAATCTCATTCACCCCCCCTCTTCGATTCTAACAAGTGGTATCAGAGCCATTTGATTTTTGTTTTTAAACCAAAATTTTTATATGGCTAATCTAACCAATGGGTTTGCTCAAGGTCAATCGACAAATCGCCCTCCGCTCTTCACGGGTGATAATTGCTGCTATTGGAAAAATAGAATATCTCTATACATCCAATCCGTGGATTATGACCTTTGGAAGATCATAGTGAAAGGTCCACAATTCCTTTAAAGGAAGTTGGGGGAATTAGTGTTCCCAAAGATATTGACGATTTCACTAGAGCGGATATGATTTTAATTTCTCAAAATGCTAAAGCTATTAATATTTTGCATTGTGCTTTAGATATGAAGGAGTACAACCGGATCTCGATGTGCTCAACCACTAAGGAGATATGTGACAAATTGCAAATTTGTCATGAAGGAACCAACCAAGTGAAGGAGACAAAGATAGACCTCCTACAACTCAAATATGAGACATTTGAGATGGAGTCCGGAGAAGAAGTTGATTCAATGTTTAAGAGGCTCACCCTAATCATAAACGAGCTAGCTCAACTTGGAGAGAAGTACCCTCCAAAGCAAATATGGAGGAGAGCCCTAAGAGCATTGCCTAAGGAATGGGACGCAAAGAGAACCGCCATCATTGAGTCAAACAAAGGAGAAAATGCTTCCTATGACCTTGATGAGCTCCATGGCACATTGGTGACTCATGAACTTGAAGTTGCAACAAGGAGAGAAATAAAGGAGGATGATAGATCTAAAAGAAATGGGATAGCATTGGTTGGAAGAAAAGATCACTCCGATGATGAAGATGATGATGATGATGAAGAGATGATCTTGTTCACTAGGAAGTTTAAGAAGTTCTTCAACAAACATAACAAGCCAAAGGCCCCTAGTGCTACTAAACATGAATCCAAAAATGAGGTAACTTGTTATAATTGTCAATAAAAAGGTCATTACGCTAATAAATGTCATAGGAAGAAGAATGAGGACAAAGGGAAGAAGAAGGCGTTTATAGCCACATGGAGTGATAGCGACTCTGATGAAGAAGAAGAAGCAACAAATCTTTGTCTCATGGAAAAAGATTACATAGATGAAGGAGATGAAAGCGACAATGAGGTACCTTCATTTGATGAACTTTTAGATTCTTATCATGAGCTTATAGATGTACTTGGCAAAACCAAGATGAGTAAGAAATTACTCAAACTTGAGGTTGCTAAGAAAGATGAAGAAAATAATTCATTGAAAAATGAATTAGATTCTTTAAAAATGTCTTTTTGCAAATTTAGTGAGAGTAGTCTAAAGATGAATGAGTTGCTTGGCTTGCAACGTTGTAGCTTTGATAAAGCTGGGTTAGGTTTTTCAAGCAAATCAAAATCTTTTTCAAGCATGTTAGCTAAAGCCAAGCATGATTCTCCTACTTGCAACTATTGTTGTAAAAATGGGCATACAAAGAACAAATGTAGGTTCTCTAGAATCAAATACCAACCTAACAAGAGGTGGAAATGGATTCCAAATGTGCCAATGAAAGCTAACCCTCTAGGACCCAAAAATCAAATGGGTACTAAAGATCCTCCTATTGTTAATTTGTTTTGTAGGGACAACAAAGGGATGAATGAAGGAACAAGCAATTCAAAGGAGGAGTTCATCTTATTCACCTCAATAGAGGAAGCGCGAGGCATAGGACCACTTTATTCATTTTAAAAGAGCAATTCAAAATTTAATTGGCACAAATTAATTGTGACCAATAAATATGAAGCTCAATATTCATTGGAGTAAAATGCAGAACCCCTTAACATATGCACACTTTGCACATTTAGAATTTATTGTTAATTGCCTTAAACACATGTTTGTGGTTCATCTCTATGATTTAATCTTAGGCTTGTTATGCTTATTACATGCTTGATGATGAACATGTGTAAATTGTTAAATTATGCTATGTTTATTTAAATTTTGTGCTTTTTGATTATCACAAAAAGGGGGAGAATGTTGTGATAAACTTGAAGCTTAACTTGAAACTTAACTCATGCATAGTTTAAGGGGAAGAGCTTGTGTATGCATGGTTTAAGGGGGAGAGTTGTTTACCTTATGATTTACTTGGTATCTTGTATGTGCTATGCAATTGTTAAGGGGGAATTATGTTTACTCACATTTCATGCATAATTACATATTCAAGTGTATCAAGTTTTGTGATCATCAAAAAGGGGAGATTGTTGAGCCTTAAACACATGGTTGTGTTTAATGCGTTAATTTATCCCCGGTTTATCTTTGAGTTTTGATGATCAACAAAACTTGTGTTTATTATACTAATGTGTGTACTTAGTGCGCAGATTAAGTGATTAAAAGTGGATTGAATTGAAGAAAATCAGGTGTGCACAATCTGGCGTGGATCGCCCCAGGCGATGGCAGCCATGGGGGCTTCACCACGGCCATCGACTGAAGCGATGGTCAGGACCGCGCGCAGGGGAAGAACGCCCGATGCGATGGGCTGATCGCCCGAGGCGATGCGTTGAACGCCTGAGGCGATGTGGACTTCGTTTGAGGCGATGAAGATTTTGGACATACTGAGGCTACGGCCTTGATTTATGCTTTTGATCGCCTGAGGCGATCCACCGATCGCCTGAGGCGGTGCGTGTAATATGCTGACCGTTGGGGCGCGGCGATGGCTGAGGCGATGCAGGAGTGATTTCAGCCTTATGTGTAGCAACGGCTAGTAGGAGCCTAGGGGGCCTCATACACTATAAATATTGATGCTTTGGAGCATTTTGAAGCTAAGAAACAAGCCGACAAACTTCTACAAAGCTTTGATCATTCAATTCTTAAATAGCTTTGCAATCTCCATACATTGTTGTTGTATTGGAGTTTGTAATTCATTCTTTTTGTTAGAGTCTTGTTGTCTTCGTGTGAGTACACCGTGAAGGTGTTTTGTTGAGTTTATTGTAAAGGTCCTCCAACACCAAAGCAAGTTGAAAAATTGTAAAGTCGCCAATAAGTGAAGTTGGTGCATGTGTTGTGGCTATCCTTGGAGCCCTTAAGGCCAAGAAGACTTGTGAAGAGTGTTGGTAGCTCGGAAAGAGCTTTGTATACTCGGGAAGAGTATTGTGCTCGGGAAGATCTTTGTATACTCGGGAAGAGCTTTGTGTACTCGGGAAGAGTATTTTGTAGTGGTTAACTTGGAGCCCTTAAGGCCAAGATCTTTTGTTCTAGTGGAACCTCGGTTGTGGGTTATCTAACCGGGAAGAGGAGACGTAGGCGATTCATCGCCGAACTTATATAACAAATCTTTGTGTCTTTTATTGCTTTAATTTTCATTACGCATTTATTTACTTATTCTTGTTATTTATCGATTGACGTAAGGCTTCCGCAAGCGCAAACTCTTTTAGTTTTGCAAACTCATTTTAAAACGCTAAAGTAGCCAAGGAATCTCATTCACCCCCCCTCTTCGATTCCAACACAAGGGATCTGAACAGATATCCTTCTCATAGCCCTTGAGTAAAGGCGCTAATGAATATCTCAGAGGTTACATGAGGGACGTCGAGGCATGCTTGGTTGAATCTTTTCAGAAAATCCCAAAGAGATTCCTTTTCTATCTGCTTGAGTCCGAACAGACTTAGGGGTTGTTCTCTTGCAACTTCTACTGCTCGCGAATTGATGTAAGAACAGCGGGCTGAATTTCAGGAATGAATCTATGATCCCCGATGGCAGTTGATTAAATCAAGACTGAGCAGCCCCGGCTAGGGTAGTCATAAAAACTCGACACTTCACTCCATCTGTAAGGTTGTGATGGAGCGAAGCGTTCTCAAACCGTGACAAGTACTCCTAGGGATCTATATTGCCATCATAATTCTCCATATTCAACGTTCGGAAATTAGATGGTAAAGGATTGTCGACAACTTCAGGGGTGAATGGTGTGCTCCTCCTCACTGGGTAGATACGTCCCTCCATCTTGTTGCGCATCTGCTGCAACTCATCTTTCAGATCTTCCATCTGATGGTGCAAAATTTTATCACTTTCTTCGCCCATATGACTTGAGAGATCCTTAACCTCCTTCACATCTGCTTTTTGCCCTTTTGAAGAAGCCAGACATTCTTCCTCTTCAATGGTTCTCTCTTGCTGGGGTGGGGTCATAAATTGCTTCATGACATCCACCACGGTCTTTGCAATTACTTCAGTTAATTGTTCCATAGGCATTCCCCTAGTAGGGAATGCTTGAGGAACGTTCTGAGATGATTCCACATCATCCTCCTATCCCTCATCCACCGAGGACGAATATGAAGGGGGTTTAGGTATATACCCCCATTGAACCTTGTACGCGGCCTTTACTTCTAGCCATGTCTATTTTCTTTGATCTACGTGAAAAATTCTTTTTTCTTCAACGTCTTAGCTTGAATTTCCCACAGACGGCACAAATGATGTAATCTTATATTTTTTATGTTCGGATAGAGTATGTATACAGAAATTGATAAGAGACACTACAACTTTTTACGTGGAAAACTCTCAAGAATGAAGGAAAAATCACGGGACATTGTCCAGCATAAATTTTTCACTATAAAATTGATCTGTTACAAGACTTCGACAGAAATATAAATAACAAAGTTTTAAACAAGAATACTGGAAAATACGGAAAAGACCGAACAGACTATATATGCTCACTTCAGAATCCTTTCTTTCCTCAAAAGTCCAACATTTACAATGAGGCCCTAAGCGTGTATTTATAGTGTTAATCCCGATGATTGGCATGCGAGAAATCTGGAACATGATCTCCCTCGATCACAACGTCATGGGTTCAAGACATGTCCGAGAAATCTGGGCGCCATTAACGCACATTCGTCCACACCAGTTAATTTGTCAGTTATGTTCGGGTCTTCCGCTGCTATAGCTTTGACCAAAAAGCCTAGAAGGGTTTAATAATGTTCGGGTATCTTGTGCTCGTATTCTGTCCTGAGGATACTTCTGTTCGGCACTTGCAAGGGATTTTACCCGAGAAAATGGATTCATCATATGACATCATATATATTTGTTTTAAATAACATATATCCAATTTCTATATTAACATTTCATTATGGTAATTTAAATTTGAATGAGTCTTACTTAGTTAATTACTTGAGTAGCGTAGCACCAAATATAATTTCATTTTGTGGGTAAACAGGTTTAGGTTTGGACATCTTATATTAATATTTAATGGGAATATTTGGGTATAAATAACTTCGTCCGGGGAGCAAAATGGTTTTCCAATGTAAGTTATAATTATCACATACCAATTAAATCATGTCTATATCAATACTTTATTTATCACAAGTTAAGAATTAGTGGTAATTTATATATATGGTACTATAATAAATAATTTATCACATGTGATTTGTAAATAGGTATTTTAACCCCTGTGGTAACTCCAATATGCATTCTACCCCATGAGATTGTAAATATGTAGTTTACCCTCATTTGTTTTTCATAATAGATAGTTTTTCTCACGTGGTTTGCAAAATATAAAATACACAAACGTATTGTTTTATGCATATTCACAAATTACAGGGGGTAAACTGTTTATTTCACAAACTTATCTATTTTCAAGCCATATGAGATAAACTGTTTATTTTGATAACTACATGAGAAAAACTGTCTATTTTCAAACAACATGAATATAATCAACCTATTTAGAAAATCATTAGGGGTTGGTTATTTCAATAACCCTCAAATTAAAGTTAAATATTTCTTGAATAATAGAAAGCAACTATGACGCGTCAGCGTCAAATATGGATAATTATATCTACACCCCCATCGACTTTGGAATAATTACAGAAACATCCCCTATAGTTTGAAAAATTACAGAAAGCTCACATCAAGCTATGTTAAATATTACAGATAAGATATGCCGTTAAAAAAATAGATGGCCGTAAATTTTAATGAAAACCTCATATTGTCCCTGATCAACTTTGACCTTTATTTTGACCTAAATTTTTAGAGGGGTGTCTTTGTAATTATGATATTTTTTAGGGGGTGTAATCGTAATGAAAATTAATGAAACTGATGTAATCTTATATTCTCTGTGTTCGGATAGAGTATGTATGACAGAAAATTAATAAGAGACACCACAGTTTTCTACGTGGAAAACCCTCAAGAATGAAGGAAAAGTCACGGGACCATGTCCAGTATAAATTTTTCACTATAAAAGTTGATTTGTTACAAGACTTTGACATGAAATATAAATAACAAAGTTTTAAACAAGAATACTGGAAAATACGGAAAAATACCGAACAGACTCTATATGTTCTCTTTGGAATCTTTTCTTTCCTCAAAAGTCCAACCTTTTTACAATGAGACCCTAACTTGTATTTATAGTGTAACTCCCGGTGAGTGGCATGCGAGAGATCCGGAACATGATCTCCCTCGATCATGACGTCATGGGTTCAAGACGTGTCCGAGAAATCTGTGCGCATTAACACATGTTCGTCTGCACCCGTAAATTTGTCAGTTATGTACAGGTCTTCCTCTATAGCTTTGACCAAAAAGCCGAGAAGGGTTTAATAATGTTCAGGTACCTTGTGCTCGGTATTCTGTCATCGGGATTTTCTGTTTGGCACTTGCGAGGGATTTTACCCGAGGAAACGGATTCATCATATGATATCAAAAACCATTTTTTTTTTCGAATTGTTTATTTCAAATACAATTACTACTTACTCAACCTTTTTATTTTCCTAATAATTTTAATTTTTTATCATTTTTATTCAATCTTGTAAAATATCAATACATACCATAAAAAATATAAAATTTGTATATATACAACATTTAAAAACTTTTGTGAGAAATAACAACATTTTGGAATGTTTTGAATTAAATCGAATTTAAAGTCAAATTAAAGAACAATATGTTTGATATCCATTTTCTGAATTGACGTCAATAAATATTTGTTCACCAAAACACGTAAAAACTTGATAATATATAATCATCGTACTTTCAATAAATGAATTAAAATATAATAATATATAATTAATAATTTGAGAAACGAGATAAAAATTTAAACTTTGAAAGCAAACTACCCAAATACGAGTCAACTAGGGGTGGTCATTCGGTCTGAACATGCCGAATTTTTAAAAACTGAACCGACCAAATTTTTTTCAGCCAATCAAACTGACTGATTATAACACTAAATCAAACAAACAAATCGATAAAATATCGACTATCATTAAAGATCATTGTCTAAAATATAAATATTATCATTTAAATTCAACATCTAAGTATATAATTGTCTAAAAAATATTTGTTAAAATATTTTAAATAGTTCAAAAACAGTGAAGTCTTATTTTAATATTAAGATGATAAATATTTGGATAACTTTATTTTAAATATGTTAAAGATGTTGATGTTTGATATTACAATATCTTTTTATGATCATAATTACCAAAAAAAGATATAATACTATAAGAATAATAAATTTAGTTAATTTTGAACGAATTTATATTAGTTGTTTTAAAATATTATCATTAATATGAAAACTAGTTTATAGTTAAAAAATATTTAATAAATAATTTTTGAAATAATTAAAAATAATATGATACCGTGGGGTTGTAACAGTCATGTCTAGTATAGGTGTTTCTGTAATGTTTTTATAATTTTATATTACATATATTATAGGAGGTGTATCTGTAATGTTTTGAAAATTTTATATCACATATATAAAATATCATTTTACAAATCCTATTAATTTAATTTGACAGTGTTATATCAAAGATGAGGTCTCTGTAATTTTTCAATATCGTGAGAAGAATTCTATGATTAGGCTAAAATCGAGGGGACGTGGATGTAATTATGTATAAAACAATATTGACAAATGCGCACTCTAACACCCCTCCACCCCCTTGGTGCACGTTAGCCTCCCCACCCTAAGCGGTGGCCACTAGATCCCCCAATCAGCCCGTCCGCCGCCCCCGTTCTTCCCTTTTAACAACCACCTCTATCATTCATTATGCCCTTACAACCACCCTCTCCTCCACTATCCTCCGCCACATCTATTATCCTACGCACAATTCAACATACCCACCATGGCCGCCATCGTATCCCCTTCCTCTTCCTCCCCCCATGATGATGACAATATCCCCACTGCCACTCTTGCCCTCCCCTCGATCGCCATTGCCGCCGCCGCCGCATCCACTTCTACTTCTCGACGCCTCCCGCCGCCGTGTTGGTCCCCTGAGGAAACTCTCGTCCTCATCGACGCCTACAAAGATAAATGGTACTCTCTCAACCGCGGAAACCTCCGGGCCAACCACTGGCAGGAGGTGGCCGATGACGTTGCCTCTCGATTCGACGTCAGCCCCCCCAAGACCGCGGTGCAGTGCCGGCACAAGATGGAGAAGCTTCGAAAGCGATACCGCGCTGAGATCCAGAGGGCCGCCGCGCACGGAGGCGTCCGCCGCTTCTCCTCGTCGTGGGCTCACTTCCATAGCATGCACGCTATGGAGAAGGGTCATAATAACCCCACTCCACCTTCCTCGGACGATGAAGAAGATGATCTTGGTCATAGGAACAGCGTCAAACGGATTAACGATTTGTATAACAATAATCAAATCCCTGCAGGTAATGGGTCTTCATCTGGGTTTCGGGTCAAGATCCCGGGTATGGTATCAGCTGGGCCCGTCATGTCGAAAGTCTATAGTAAACTGGACGAAATGGGTGATCGAAATCATCATAACCCTAACCCTAGATTTACTAATTCTGTTGCTACTGGCTACGGGAGTTCTAGTAAGATTCTGAAGGATGGGTTTTTTAGGGGTAGTGAATTGGGGAAAAGGGCTGCTGAGATTTCAAACGAGAAGATAGATGATCCTACTGGCGTGAGTGAGATTGTGGAGGCTATACAAGCCCTAGGAGAGGGGTTTATGAGAATGGAGAAGGTAAAAATGGATATGGCGCGCCAGTTAGAGGAAATGCGAATGAAGATGGAGTTGAAGAGGACTGAAATGATACTCGAATCACAACAGAGGATTGTGGAGGCATTTGCTAAAACAATTTCTGATAAACCTGCCAAAAAGGCTAGGAAATTGTCCACGCCTGAGCACGAAAATGGAGTAGGAGCTTGATTGTGAATAGTACTAAAGATAAGTGATCTCTGTTCTGATCAACACCCGAGGAAATTGTTCGAAAGTGGAGTTATCTAGTTTCGTTATTGGTACCTTGCTAAAGTCGGGTTGGAGCTTGATTTTGAGCTGCTTAATTGTTAAAGATTGCTTCTTCTTTTTTGTGCACTGGTTGAGCTAAGAAGTGTAGAATATATGGAACTATGTCTCTCTTTATGTTGGTGACTTGGAAGTTCAAATTTCTTTGTTTAATTTCGGTAGGCATTTGGAAGTGGATTAGTTATTATAGCTTGTTCTTAAGTTGTTTAGCTTAACATAGCGCTGTGTCCAAAAGCTATGTTCTTGTTTCAACGTGTACATCCGAGCTTGTCATTCTTGAATATATGAAACTTAATAGAAATTGGAGTTTATATCTGTTATTTCTCAATCTTTGTGGGCATTGGAGACTTGATCTTTCATGAGTATGCAAAGTCGCCACCGGATTTTAACCATGATATATCAGCATCTCTGTCAAAGTGGAAGAGTTAGGTAACTATATGAATGGGAAGTGAAATGAAGGCCAATTTCAAGTTGGAAGAGGAATTTAATCCAGGGATTGTCCTTATAGAAAGGTCTTTTGGAAATTGTAAGGTATCGTGGGTAAAACTCGTAAAATTTGGAATTTTGTCGAAACTGTGAAATTTCAGAGATTGCAGCTCTGGTCTGGAGATACTTCAGAACCGGATAATCGGTTGTACTGTAACTTAACTACTAAAGGATGGGTTTTAAGATTTAGCAGGAGCTTTGTTTTGCTAAGTGATTTGTATGTCTGCTACTAAAGTTTGAGCTTAATTTATCGAGTCAATGTGAGTTTGGTTTGAACTTGAAGTTTGAAAAATGAATAATTTTGAGTTTGAATTATATGTAACTTGGAGTTAAAAGGCATGGCAAAAACAGGTTTATGTATACTCCTCCATGATTTTCTTGACTTCAACTTTCATATTACATCACCAACTTTTAGCTTTAATTTTGTAAAAACTCGTTATTTCGAAATAAATAACGTTATCAATACCTAATTATTGGGTCGCAGACATGTTTTCCTGTGATTCAAATGCTGTCGTTTCATGTTGGAAACTAAGCAGAATGACTAAGGTTGGAAAAAGGGGGAAGGATCTCAAGATTTTCAACCCGACGCGAATGAGTGTATCCAGTTGTATTGTTATCATCTACCCACTTATTTTTGTATCTGTACTTACTCCCTTGTGAAGCAAAAACTAATACTGGAAGCATAATCAAAGAAATGTAATCAAAGATACACAAACAATAGCTTTTTTTAATGATATTTCTTAAATTTTATTTTATACTTTTTTTTCCAAGAGGACGACCGAAGAAGACATGGCTCAAAGTTATACGCAAAGACTTGGAGTGTAAATGGATTACATAATATATTTTGACCGATAGAAGGGTTTGGAGATGACTGACGCATGTGTACGACTCGACTTGATTCTCTCTATTGTCCATGTAGTCTACCACAATTAATTGAGATTAAAGGTTTACTTTTTGTTGTTATTATATACGTTTTTTTATTTCTATTTGTCACTTTAGGTTTTACAATATTATTATAAACAAAGTTATATACTACAACTTAAGTTATTATAAATAATATTTCTTAGATTTTATATTTCATATATTATGTTTGGTAAGGGTACAAAAAATATGTGTCATATATCCCTTCAAAAGAAAGAAATATAATGAACTAAGAATTTAAGATTGGTTTGAATAGATTTAAATTCCTATCAACTTTTGAATGAAACGAAAATAAGAATGGAGAATGGATGTCAAAATTTAGGGTTTTTTAATCAAATATTCGATTTTCGAAAATCATTTAACAATTTAACCGATTTTTTTTTTTATCAAACTAACTTAAGTAGCCATGTCAGATGGCGACTTCATTTGAAGTCGCCATCTAACATGACAACTTTAACAAACTATAATTTTGTTCAGAATTCAATACCCATGCTAAATTGTAATCACTGTCAACGGGAAAAATTGTTTGTTTATCCCAGAAAAATCACTAAATATATATTTACAATATATTTTCAGAATGAACTGGTTACGGTAGATGCCAGTAATATCATATACGTCGTTCACTAACTGCAAATAATTAATAGTGCGAGATATTGTCATGCCTTTCGACGGACCACGATCATACCTAACAGATTCTGAATCTTGTAATATATCGCCTCCCCAATACAACAAAACTTTAATTGACATACCTTAAAAATAAACACAAATTTTATAAATTAGTACAGTATATATAATATTATTAAATTTAATTATTTGTATAACAACATACCTGCAGACAAAATATTCACGAATTCTGAAGAGAATTTGAATTTTCTCGAATTCTGAAGAGAATTTGTTCGAAAGCCGAAGAGATTTTGCTTTATATTTCAAAATGAGTAACATTTTGTTCAGTTTTATAGACAAAGTAATTGATTATTGTCGCCATCTAAAATGGCGACAATAAATAAAAATAAATTTTTTTTCGCCATCTCAGATGGCGACAATATTTAAAAACAAAAATAATTTATGTCGTTATATACCGACACCGGCGAAAAAAATATTTTTTTAATATAATGTCGTCATCCTACATGGCGACATCTTTTAAAAAATAATTTTTTAAAAGATGTCGCCATGTCAGATGGCGACATCAGAAAATAATATTTTTTTTAAGAATTTTTATGGAAGTCGCCATGTCAGATGGCGACTTCACCTAAAATCGCCATCTGACATGGCGACATCGGAAAAATAATATTTTTTTAATAATTTTTGTAGAAGTCGCCATGTCAGATGGCGACTTCAAATGAAGTCGCCATCTGACATGGCGACTTAGGTTACTTTAATAATAAAAAAAAACGATTATTTTGTTAAATAAATTTTTTTTTCGATTAAAAAGTTAAAAACCCCCAAAATTTAAATATTCTTTCATAGATCATATTTGGAAGTCAAGATTATCCAATGAATTTTGCCTATAATATTACTACCACTAACATAGATGTTATTTCGTTCATAATCTCCGAAGGCAACACAAGTTGCTTCATTTTCTCGGGGAAAAAATGATCTTTTTTAATGCTTTTGATCAGCTCTTTCTTTGTAATAAAAAATTCAAATACAATTGAGATCAACTATATAAATTTTATTTTATAGTACTTATTAATAGAATTTTAGGGGCAGCTGCCCCTAAAATTTATATATACTAGCGCTGATAGACACGCGAATTTAAGATGTATGGGGCAACAGCCCCAAATTTATATATACTAGAGTCGACAGGCACACATTGCGTGTGTAACCTCATTTATCATAACTCAAAAGAAATTTGGTTTCAGATTTGAAATTTAAAATAGTAGAGATGAAACAAATGTGGTGGCGTGGGGCATAAATTCTCGTTTGCGTTTTTCAACAAAAGTGGGAGTAGTTAAGAGGGAGAATTGAAGTTGATGAGTTAAAAAATACGAAATTAATATTCAGAAAATATGAGGACGACCAATAAACATGTAACAATAAAAAATGTTATAAAAGTGTGGTTAATGCGACGAATATTTGGAAATTATACCTAAGTTTGATGACTTTCTTCGTGGAACAATCAGCTCTACTTATTTTCTATTTGAATCCGCTTTTAAATATGTCCACCTTGTTATAAAAATCTTACCATATTTCTCTAAATTGACATTACCGATTTCATTAATTTATCTCGTTTGTTAAAGTAACTGATCAATCAGAAATGAGATGCTAGCATATGAACACTATACCAACAATATATCTAATGATCAAGAATTGATTTGGGTACATGTGATCCATATATTTGCGTGGATCCCACATACCCAAACCAATTCTTTAGGATAGTGCATATATGCTAACAAGGAATAACTCTTAATCAAATATACAATTCAATTCAATAGAGCCATCATAACTTATTTATTTAACTTTTATCTTTTTAGGATTCAACAAATACTTTATTTTTACAATCTTAATCTTATTCCTTACTGAGTAACATCATATATACATTATTATCATCAGGATTATTTTAAAAATAATATTTGTTTGATTAAAATTTTGAAATATAATTTTTTTTTCAATTTATGATATTTGCTTGATCTTTTTATTTTGTATTTTATATGTATTTGAACGTCACTTTTAAAAACTTTTTAAAAGTATTTCACGAATAAATAAATAAAAAACTGTGTACCTTTTGAATATCACATGATTCTAGTTAACCATGAGAATTTTTAAAAGTCAGTCGAAATGATTTGAAAACATTTTAACAATATTAAATTGTATATCTTGATTGCAATTTGTATTAAATATCATGAAATAATTAAATTAATAAAAAATTATATAGTTTGTCCAATTATCATATGTATATGTCACATAAAACGCTATGGATGTGGTAATCAAGAATGAAGTTTTTCAGTGGTGACCTATGCTAAATTATTGATTTGACTATGCAACGTTTATAAAAATTCTCTCTCTATGAGAGTCTTTCAGCTTCTTCGTGAAGCCTTGCTCCATTGCGTCTTCTTTGTGCTTTCTGCTCTTTTCTCGCTGCTCATCATGGTTATTTGTCCTTTTGGGTGGTGGTCTGGTTGTTTGGTGGTGGGGTGGTGGGTGGTTTGGGGTGTGGCTTTTCTGGTGGCTTGGGTGGCGGAGGTTTTGGGGGTGGTGGTGTTGACAAGGGTGGTGGCGCGGGCTGTGTGCGGGAGGTGGTGGTGGAGTAGGCTGCAGTGCTGGTGGTGGGTTTGGTACGGGAGGCCGGGTGGCGGGAGTTTTCTGATTTGATGGTGGTTGGTGGGGTACGTTTCGGAGCGGCTCAGCTTTTGGGGACGGAGCCGGAGTTTGTAGTGGCCGGCGCGATAGCTTAAGTTTTGGTGGTTTCGCGGGGTCGGAATCTGTGTACTTCTAGGTGGTGGGTTTGGCGGTGGTCTCGGGTGGCGGCTTCCTGAGGGTGGGGGGGCTGGTGGAGGAGGAGTTGGTGGGAGGGGGCAGAGATGGTGGGTTGCTTCCCGTTGGAGTTTGGGGGCCTTTCCCATTTGGTGGTGGCTGCGCGGGTACCCGTCGCGCGGCCTGAAGTTTCTGGGTGGTTATGTGCGGGATTTAGACATGACCACGGTTCGTGAACCGCCGGTTGACGGTTCGGAATCGTCGGTTCGACGGTTCATAAGAGCTCGACCCTTAACTTTAACCTTCGTAGACGGTTCCGGTTACGGTTCGTGAACCGTCGGTTACGGTTACGGTTAACCACCGGTTACGGTTACGGTTACGGTTCGACCCTTATATTTTTAAATTTAAAAAAATTAAAATTTTATTTAAAATAATTTAAAAATTACTATAAAAAAAAACAAAGGAAATGTAAGGGGAGGGGATGGCTTGAACTTTTTAAAATGCCTATGTATCCTCTTAGGGTGTAGAGGAATCAAAGCCCACGTAGTTCTCTTACCTTTTAACCCTTCTTACCTTTGTTGCTCTTTTTAAATATTTTAAATTTTTAAATATTATTATAATATTAAAAAAAAAATCCCTTCTTACCTTTGGAAGTGGCGTAGCTCAATCACTTCCATTACCTGTCCCCGTAGTAGTAGTTCCTTCGGTATCAAATTCATCTTGGTCCGAGCTTGATTCCATTCCTTGTTTTCGTTTTGCCGCCCTCGCCCAATCGTCCATTAGTGTTTGTGCCTCTAAAGAATCTGGACTCATTTTTGATCGTCTTACATCCAAAATATTTCCCCCTGCGCTAAAAGCTTGTTCCACAGCAACAGTTGACACGGGGCAAGCTAAGATTTCCTTTGCTATGATTGATAAAATCGGGAAAATTTGTGTCTTTTGTGACTACCACCGCAATATATCAAATTGTTGCTCGCTATCTGCTTCACTAAAATCAAAAGAAGTCGTAAAATAATTATCAAGTTCCTGACTGGAACTTGATGATCCTCTGGGGCGTTTAGTGCGTTCTTTTAACAGAAGTTGTGCTTTGGTGAGTTTACTACCACTAGAATGACTTTGAGCACTAACTTGTAGTTGTGATTCATTTTCTTGTACACCATATTTTAAACTATATTCTCTATAAATCTCATGCAAATAATTTCTAACACGATTTTTTACCATAGAAGAATCAATTGGGGAAATATCATCCGGGGGGGATAATGCCTCGTAATACATCACTAACATTTCATGCAAAACATCCAATTTAAGTCGAGGATCTAAAGCAAAAGCAACTAGAAACAGTTCAGGAATATTATAAAAACATTTTTCCCATTTAACCTTCATTGCTACCACAGAAGATGTTAACAGATAATTAGAGAAATTTTCATTTAAGGTAAGTGACACATTACAACAGTTCATCAAAACTAAATGAGATGTAGGATAATAAACTCCGGATAATTGTTCAGTTGCATCATAGAATACCTTCAACATTTCACAGATACTTTTACATACATTCCATTGGTGCGAAAAAACATAAATATTAGAGTTTCCACCATGTTGTGCAAAAAATGAACACAATAATTCTCTATATTCATATGAGTCATTTAGCAATTTATATGTTGAGTTCCAACGTGTGGGTATATCTCATGGAAATTTTCTAGGTCACATGCTATTAACCTTACAAAACTTACCCCATTGTTTCATCAAACTCGGATGGGACCACAAATAAGATAATGCCATTTTAATTGGTTGAATCTGATTATCTAACGATCTTAATCCATCTTGCACACATAAGTTCAAAATATGGCAAATACATCGAATATGGGAAAATAAACCACAATAGCAAGTTGACAAACACGTTTAAGATCTTCAATACTCAATGTGTTCGAACTAGCATTATCAAATGGCACAGAAAAAACTTTGAAAGTTAAACCATATTCTTCTAAAATTACACAAATCAGTTGAGAAATATTTTGTGCGGTGTGTGATTCATTGAAAACTCGATATGCAAGCAACCTTTTTTGAATTGACCATGAATTATCTATCCAATGACAAGTAATACCCATGTACGAATTAGTTTGCCAATGATCACTCCAAATATCAGAGCATATAGAAACTTTATTCGTCAAATTACTAAATAATGTAACTAATTCTTTCTTTTGTTGACGAACTAATTTTTTAAGTGTTCGTGTGACTGTGGTCCTAGGAACACGTTTAGCAGCAGGTTGTAGAGATTCGTGACACAGATCTTCAAAACCAAATCTAGATGCAATACTAAAAGAAAGATGTTCTACAGGGATAAATTTTGCCACTGATTCTCTTAATTGTGCATCCGTGTATTTGAAAAGTGGAGAGTCGGTACCTTCACCCGAGGAATGAAATCTAGATAGTTGAGTTTGAGAAGAATCATTACCAAACTCCACTGGATGCTTTGTTTCGATATGACGCTTAAAAGATCCATAGCCACCACCACTTTGAAACTTATACGTAGTGGTACAATATTTGCATTTGGCGCGCATCTCTCCGGATGGAAGAGTCACATTTTCAAAATGTTTAGTAAAAATCGATGATTTAAGTGGAGGCATAGATCTTACCTTTGAATGCGCACTTTTCTTGGGTATCATGTGTAGCAAAAAGATCATCGTCGGTGAATTCAATATCATCAATATCAACATCGGGTTCAGCCCTTTCGAGATATGTCACCTTGCCTTTGCCTTTACGTGGATCACTAGGACCTTCCATTGAGTACTTCGAAAATAATACAAATGATGTATCGAAAACTTAGAGTTGTGTTAAGATTGATGAAAAATGAAATGGTGTGGAGGATTTATAAGCATAAAAAATAACGGTCACTTAATCCTAGCCGTCGATCTATAACGGTCAAATAATCCTAGCCATCGAATTATAAAAAAAATAAAAAAATTTACCGTCGAACCGCCGGTTCGTAACCGGCGGTTCATCCTGTTGCAACGGTCAGGAGATCCTGACCGTTGATACACAACTGTCTGAAGATCCTGGCCGTTCAATTTTTTTTAAAAATAAAATAAAAAAATATTAATGGTTGGAACTAAAATATAACCTTGGTACACGAAAATATAACACTGGTGCACTAAAATATAACACTGATGCACGAAAATACAACACCGGTGCACGAAATTATAACCTTGGTGCATGAAAATATAACACTGGTGCACGAAAATAATACTCTGATGCACGAAAATACAACACTGGTGCACGAAAATATAACCTTGGTGCACTAAAATATAACACTGATGCACGAAAATACAACACTGGTGCACTAACTTTGTGAAAATTTTCGTGCATCAGTAGCTGATTTTAATTTCGTGCATCAGTTCACTGATGCACGAAAATACAACACTGGTGCACTAACTTTGTGTAAATTTTCGTGCATCAGTAGCTGATTTTAATTTTCGTGCATCAGTTACTGATTTTTCGTGCATCAATTACTGATTTTCAATCTTGCGTGCACCAGTTACTTTAAAAATTTTAGTGCACCAGTGCAATTTTAATTGATTGAATCTGATTATCTAACAATACTAATTACATATGAAATTGGTATTAAACATATATAATTTTGATACTAATTACAAATGATATTGATATGACACATTTACAATTATGATACTAATTACATATGAAATTCGTATGAAACATATACAACTTTGGTACTAATTACAAAAGAGTTTGGTATGAAACATTTACAATTATGATATTAATTACATATGAAATTGGTATGAAAAATATACAACTTTGGTAGTATGAAGCATTTACAATTATGATACTAATTACATATGAAATTGATAATAATTAAAATAGTTTATTAATTAATCAAATATTACATTATTGAGTTTCTATTGTAAGTTATATTGTAATAAATTAAGATATACTTATTTAATTATTATATATATAATGTAAATCAAATAATGAGCATAAAATACTTGTAGAATAACTATAAAAGATATATAATATATTTGTTTTGTAATAATTTGCTTCAAATATTTTATTTTGCAACCACTATTTATAATTCTTATTAATTTATCCAATATTTTTTGTTATACTTACTTTGTAATATGTTTTTATTATAAAATATTTATTTAAGAGCATAACATATTTTTTTAGATAATTTTTATTTGTCAATATAAAATAGTTATTGTATTGGACATATAATATATATTATCTTTTAGTATATATAATTATATTGTCTAAAATAAAACAATCAAGACAATAGCTTAGTGGTAAGAAGCTGTGAATATATGACAGAGGTCAAGGGTTCGAATCCTCAACAACACAATTTAATTTTAAATAATAATAAATAATTTAAAAAAGAAGAAGGGCGAACCGGCGGTTCCCGCAGTCGGAACCGCCGCTTACAGCCGGCGGGTGGAACCGCCGGTTCCACGGTTCCGCAAAGGCATGTCTAGCGGGATTGGTGGGCGTTCCGTGCATTATTTGGGGTTCGTATGGTTAGTTGGGCGGTGCCTCCTTTTTGGAGCTTTTCCTTATTTTGTACTTTGTGGTTGTGGTGTGGTGTGGTGTGGTGTGGTCTGTCTTTAGTTGTCAGGGGTATGTGCTTTTTAATTTTTCATGGTTATTTTTATGGGTTTCGCGTCTCTGCTGAGCAATCTGTTGGCGCTGGCAACTGGTTTCTTTGGTTTGTGTGCCTTGCATGTTTTCCAGGTTGATGAGTATCAGCGAGGAATTTGGAAATGAGAGCTTGTGTTGGAGTCCACTTTCAATTTATGCTCATCATTTTCCTGTCTCAGTTCCTTCTTTTATGGAAGGCATGTTACCTTACATGCTCTTAATCTGGACTGCAAGGTTTGAGAGGACTTTGAAGGATTCAGACTTTTTTGACAGTGTCTCAGCCAATGCTATGGGGTTTTTGGCGCTCCGCTTTAATCGCAAGCTTTTTCATAACAACTTTTCTAGGCATCTTTAGTTGGCGTTTATGTTGGTACTTGTATCTCCTGTTGGCTTTTGATTGTAACGCCGGTTATGGGCTCGGGTTTGTTTCTAACAACTTTGACTTTTAATCTAATATATATTTCTTCTTCAAAAAAAATAGAATGAAGATTTTCAGGGGACGAGGTGCAAAATTTTAAGGGAGGTGTTATGTTCGAGTATTATGAATGTGGGTTATGTCCATATTTATTTTATTTGTTGTATTTTGTTGTATTTTATGTTTGAATATTGTTAGTTATAATTGGTTGTAATCTAGTGTTGGTTTATGTTCTCAATAATGATATTTCTAATTGTCATTTTAATTATAATTATAATTATTATCAAAAAATTGGTTGTATTTCTTTTTTTTTTTTGGCTGGAAAATAAAATAATTTATATATTTTGAAAGGAAATTAGAGAAAAAAAAAAGCAAAAGAACTAGTGGCAAACAACCTCCTCGTAGTTTGTCAAATATGCAAATTACCCCCTGTGATTTGAAAATAGACATTTTATCCCATGTGGTTTGCAAAATGAGCAGTTTACTCTTGTAGTTTGAAAATAAGCATTTTACCCCCTGTGTTTTGTGAAAATAGGCATTTTACTCCCTTATATTTTGTGAATATGTGTGAAATACACCCTACACAATAGGTAAATTGCCTATTTTGTAAATCACATGGAGGTAAAATGTATATTCTTAAACACAAGGGGGTAAAATACATATTTTCAAACCACAGGGATAAACTATCTATTTTATAAATCAATAGGAGTAAAATGCACATTTTAACCACAAGAAATAATCTGTCTATTTGAGAAAATATATATATAATTCGCCAAAAACACTATAAAAAAATCTGAAAAGGTCAAACAAAAAACTCCACTCCAGGCTCCAGCTGAGCCATTGTCTCGCTCTCTCTCTCTCTCTCTCTCTCTCTCTCACCCTTTGTGTAACGAGAAAGGAAACCCTAGTTTTAACTGTCCGTTCACGCGCGGCAAACGCACTGTACAAATCTGAGCAATTGGGTTGTTATTGGATATAGATGAATATGTACAGAGATCGAGGGGTAGGTGGCTCATCCAAGGGCGGAGGAGATTTGTTGGATAGGAAGCGAATCAACGATGCGCTGGACAAACATCTGGAGAGGTCTTCTCCTTCTACATCTAGAACCAAAGGTGCTTCTGTCGTCGCCACGTCTACCTCCGCCGTCACCGCGGCTGCCGGAAAGGGTATTGACCACCGGGACAATAGATCTTTATCTACCATTAATACCAACAAGAACAAATGCTCCGATGGTAATTTGGTTGTTTTCTTGGAATTGATTTTTTTCTGATCTATTGTGGAGCGTGGGTGATTTGTTTTGTAATTTTGTTTGAATATAGTGTATCTGTACTTGTTTTTCATAATTTTGTTGTCTTCTAAAAGATATGAAATTTAAGTGATGAAGGAAATATTTGTTCTGCATTAGTAAATGTTCTGTTTGTGAAATTAGTAGATCTGGGATAGATGATAGATAAGCCATTCTGAAGTTGTCAGTAAGTTTCTGCATCCGCGAATGTCATCTTTGACAATTAATTTCCTAAAATGAAACTTCCTATTGTGAACTGTGAAGTTATTTGTGTACTTTCGGTGGCTTTTGGACAAGGACTGACCTAGGAATTTTGTCAATGGGTGTTTTGATCAAAATTTAAGTGAAAAAAGTACCAATAAACTTCGAATTCTCATTTGGGCCTAAAATACTGATTTAAGGAAACATGTGACTGTAAGATCAAACAGTTTGCTACGTTATGTGATATAGTATAACTGCATGAGATGCCTTTGCAATCTAAGGTGTAATTGTCCTTTTTTATGACAATGATTGTGGTAATGAGTATGTTGTGGTCAAAGCTTCATGTAGTAGTGCGTCGAATACGTTAAAGGTAATTTGAGGCTTGTACAAATATATATGATAGCTTTGCGAAAGTTGTTTTCCTTGTAGGAATTGTACATTAATGCATTAGTGGGTCTAAATGATTGTGAATTGGGAACGAAAAGATTGTGGGCCGGTCAGGTTCCCTTTCGTTTTTCCTTGCCTTAAATGGAGGAAAAGCTGGTACCATTTTGATCCCTTAATAAGATACCTTCTACGTTATAGAAGCTATTTAAAGAGTAAGACAATCGAGCAAATAGAATGATTACAATGACTCGCACAGACAAAAGAGACTGTATCTTTAGAATATTTTATTTCCTTGCGGTTGGCTCTAGTTTTTCTGTTTTTTTTTTTCACCTCACCCCGCTCGCGCCTTGCACTAAAGTCCAGGGTGAGGGCCATTTAATGACTTGATCTATGCATGCATATAAGAATCTGGTATTGTACACTTATGGACAGATATGTGTGTTTTCGTTTTTGTACTGTGTATGCAGCTATATAGTGATTTAACATGAACTTAAGAATGTGATTGTGTTTCTATTTTTCAGAGGAGTCTGAGACAGACAGCGAAGAGTCTGATGTCAGCGGCTCTGATGGGGATGATACATCTTGGATTTCGTGGTTTTGCAACTTGCGAGGAAACGAGTTCTTCTGTGAAGTTGATGATGAATATATTCAAGATGATTTTAATCTATGTGGGTTGAGCAGTCAGGTTCCCTATTACGATTATGCACTTGACCTAATTCTAGATGTGGAGTCTTCTCATGGTAAGCAACTAAGCATATCAGTGTCATTGCCTGCTTTAAAATGTTGTTTTGATTTCTGTTTTTGAGTTTTGAATTGAAAACCTAATTATGTTTGGTATGTTGTAAGCACTCAGTTAAATGAAAAGGAGAGTTGTTCCATTAATGACTTGAACCTGTTAGTCGAGGTTTATAATATGAAGGATCATGATTGTCCAGATGGGCTTAATATGCCAGTCACTCTTTGTATTCTTCATGGACAAGAATGCATGTTTCTCTTGACAGTATGAAATATTGAAGGGATGGTTATATTTTAATCCTTTATGATTAGTATCCCTGTCATCATACTATTGTTACATTTTTCATGTTTTTGCAGTCAATAATTTCCACTGATTTTAATTTGTTGGCTTTTTGGTTTTCTTGTAACCTTTCTGTTTATTTCCTTCAAAGAGCTTGGTCAGGTACACTTTAAATCTTATAGATAATTTTTGTGCTGGGAATGCTGATTTGAACTTTCATCTTCTAAAATTCTTATTACCCTTGGCTAGTGCTCTAGTTATGGACAGATTCACCTGGAAATGTCCTCTTCATCTTTAAATTGTGGTGGAATATTCTACACACATTTTATATGTCTATGTGTCGTACACATGATAAGTTGATAGAAAAACCCCAAGACTTGTTGAGACTCAACTCTGCAAAATGATTGATTGAACAATATCTTGATTGCCAATGAATGTAGTTAGCTTACCGATTCTCTTTTATGTTACACATTCTTTGTTTATGGTAGATATGGGTTCTTTATCATGAATAGATTGAGGGCACTATCTTCAATTGCATTTACATGATATAAGAAGCTGGTCTTCAATGTCGTGGTATAGTGTTTGGGGTGTAAGCAAATCGAGTCGGCCGTGAGTGGCTTTGTTGGAATTTGATTCCGGCTTGAGTAGCATATCACTCCCTGAGTGGTTCGAGTACAGTCCTGACTGTATTTAAATTACTTTTTTACGTTTAATTTTATCATAACTTACATAGTTCAACATTTAGTTTTGTATTTTTTCAGTATAATATTCATGGTGGGTTCATGTAGGTGATATGTTTACTGAGGAACAGAATGAATTGGTTGAATCTGCCGCAGAAATGCTCTATGGCCTTATTCATGTCAGATACATTTTGACAACCAAGGGAATGGCTGCAATGGTAACATGAATTAGTTCTATTTTAATAGTGGCTACCCCTCTCTGTGTTGGTTAAGTCTCATATAACTTGAGCTTGAACTTAAATCAGTTGGAGAAGTATAAAAGCTACGACTTTGGAAGATGTCCAAGAGTTTACTGCTCCGGACAGCCTTGCCTTCCGGTTGGACAATCGGACATCCCCCGCTCAAGTACCGTGAAGATATATTGTCCCAAATGTGATGATATTTACTACCCTCGATCCAAGTACCAAGGCAGTATCCTTACATTGTACTCTTGCTCTAATACTTTCATTGTGCAGTTCATTTGCATGCTAATATTGTGTGCGTCTATCGATTCTGACTCTATCTAGCATAGGCCCTCGAATTCTTAATATTCAAGAAAATACGCCTAGAATGCAATAACAAAGGAATTTAAGTGCCGTGTTGGTCAAATTCACAATCCGATACTTATGTGACTTTCTCACTATAAGCTATCTCTAGATATTTTTATGCTCTAGTAATTCAACTCATGTAGTGATAATATAGCACTATAGTATCAATTATGTTTTATATCCTTGTATTGACCGTGTATATTTTCTCTCTTAAATAGTCCGCGGTGGCACTCAATGAGTGAACTGTTGAAATGTGGTGCGTTGATTGATGGTGATTTAAAGAACTTCCGTATTGATGGCATTAAACCATATTTATCATACTTTTACATACTTCATTTAGATACAATTTCCTTGACTGTGAAAGATATCGATGGTTCATATTTCGGAACCACATTCCCTCATCTGTTCTTGATGACTTATGGACACCTCAAGCCTCAAAAGCCGACACAGAGCTATGTTCCCCGAGTGTTCGGCTTCAAGCTCCACAAACCTTGATGAACTAGCTCACTCCTCTGCTATCAAGCTCTTAATACTTCTTTCGTACTTTTTTGGCCTCTACGAAGTGCTAGTGGACCTTTCAAGCTCGCCAGCCAAAATGCACCAGCAGATACAATGTGTCAAGTTGCTTAAGCGATGCAGAAACATAGTTCCTCTGTCGAGTAAATTCATCATAAAATACCGGAGCTCGTGTAAGTTTTTCTTTCTAAATTTTTGTTTTCAGGCAGCGAAGTGTTCATCCTGAAACCTTGTATGCTACATTTCATCGTAGGACGTCTGAGTACATACTTAAATTATGTCTTCTTATGGTTTGGGCTTATCAAGATTTAAACATGGGCAGACTACATAAGTGGATGGCATATGCTTATCTTCTTTTTATTTATTTATACAAAAATCAAACCATTCTTCTGAAATTTAAGATCCCAAATCATTTTCATGGCATTTGTGGTTTAGGTACATTTTTAAGAGATTAAGATGCTTGCCAATAAACGTTAAAGTAAATTTGGAAAGGCTTACTAAATTTGTTGCGTATTTGTGTTAATTGCACAATTACATGCTACAATCATCATTTTGGAAAGTAAGGGAGGAGAAGCATTCAGGAAAGTCTATAACAAACAAGACTTCAGATCTCGATATCTTTACGGTATTTATTGGCATAATGGCTTCAAAAATATGGTAGAGGTGTAGTTATGATACTAGGGTTCATTTGGAAATCTACTAATAAAAACGACGACGATGTGAATCTCGATTTTACCTTAAGTTCTAGCCTTCTCGATTAAATACCAAGACCAAATGTGGGTGAATTCAAGTGGGGTGTTAAGCATGGCCTTGGACACTACCATTTCAGGTAATATAATCATCATTTTATTTGTAATTTACCACTTTTATGTGCTGATCGTTTGTTTGCTTAGTGCTTTCTAACATACTCAATTGTTGTTAAAGCTGTGTTATTGTTCACTTTGGTGTGTTTTAAAACATATCTTGAGAATTGACGTTTTTTTCGATTTTGTTGTACTTGTTTTCTTCTGAACATTAATTACCGTTATTTTGAATATGATTCAAATGAGTAGGCATCTTTCATTGTTGTCTTTTGGTGTTCACTTCCATATTCATAGAGTGTTCAATTGCTAGCCACCCCTCCTGTTCCTAAACTCGTCTATGTTGAGCTTGTCTACAAATATTTAGGTTAAATTGGAAAGAGAGGAGAATATTTAAGGACGACGATGGTGAAAAATACACCTAGTTGCAATCGGTCGGCATTTGATGACATTTGCGGTTAAATTGATAAGAGGGATTGCGGTTAAATTGATAAGAGGGGAGAATATTTAAGGAGAACGAGTGGTGAAGGATTACATCTAGTTGCAATTGGTCGGCATTTGATGGCATTTGCTAATGTAGGAAAGGTATGACGATCTGATTTTGTCATATTATGGCTAGGAGTAACATGTAGCGTGTTGGGTAACTATGGTACTAAAAATTATGTATACTGCGAGGAACGGTTGAATGATTTTTCATGAACTATGTAAAGCTTTTGGTATTCACAAGAAAATAGGAACTTTTTGTCATAATCCTTAGAGTTGGGAAATGATTGATGATATTTTGACAAGATGCTTTGGCAGCACAAGAATTTCTTTTCGAAGGGCACATGACTTTATTTTTTGTGTCCTACTATCTGTCTAATAAGTTGTGTTTGATTTGAATTTCATTCAGATTTTTCTAATATGACTTTTTGCTCTTCCTCTTTTTTGTTTCTTACTGCCATATTTTTCTAATAATAATACTTTTTTCGACTATAGTACACTACGGAGTACGGACTGCTTTGCACTGCCTTTTGAAGTCAATTGGCTTGTAATTGTGGGAACTTCTCTGCTGGAAAACCTTTCCTGCTTGTGTGCATACTGAAACTAACGCAGAAATACATAATCATCGTTTTCACATTGCTATTTTTCTTTCGATTGATAAAAAATCATGTTAACTATAAGTTTTTCTCCATCAACGTTTTGAGGTTGTTGATGGGCATTTTTTGGCTGACATTTATTGCTACCCTGTGAAGCTTAAAAAATCAATGATCCCTTTATGAGAATCCTCTGTTACTTATCTGGTATCAAAGGATTATCGTATCTGCATACTTCAAAATGAGTTAATGCAAGGGTAACAATAATGGTTGTATATTGTTTCTAAATATTTTAATTAAATTATTGATCCACTATTTTTCCCCACAGGAATGGGGATAGATATGCTGGAGAATACTTTGCAGATAAAATGCATGGGTTCGGGGTCTATTTCTTTGCGAATGGCCATCGTTACGAAGGCGCTTGGCATGAGGGTAGAAGACAAGGGCTAGGATTGTACACTTTCAGGAATGGAGAAACTCAATCAGGCCATTGGCAAAACGGAATTCTGGACGTGCCTAGCACTCAGAGCACCTTCTCCCCTGTTTCTCCTGTTGCTGTTAACCACTCGGGAGTGCTCAACGTTGTTCAGGTAAATTTTTCATTCTCCAATGTTATTTATCAGCATAATCTGAGTTTAGGGCATGATACATAAGGAGGCGTTGGATTTTATGCTGTCATGGATTGTTAAATGGGTATATTTTGATTCATTCCCATTGCAAAAAATGTAACTAACCATTTCACTCTCATCTTTACTTTCTCTCACTTAGATCCATTTGCACATCTGCTAATATAAACATTACATTTCATTTGATTTATTGCTGCTCCCAGAAATATTTGATTGTTGTGTTATATTCTAATCCATTAAACTATATTTGAAATTTTAAAATACCTCTTGCATAATTGAAAAACTAATATGACGTGACATAGTTGATTCAATAATTTCTTGTATGATATGAATTCTAAAGAAAAAATGTTTAGTTTAGAAGACATAAGTAACAGGATTCAGGGAACACATCTTCGGAACGATTGGAAACATAGCGTAGCCTGCGTAGGTTTATATCTTGTAGGACATTTACCGAGTTTTCATTAACCTTTTAGGAGGCTCGACGAGCAGCGGAGAAAGCTTATGAGGTGGCCAAGGTAGACGAGAGAGTTAACCGAGCAGTATCAGCATCCAACCGGGCAGCGAACGCAGCCAGAGTTGCGGCAGTAAAAGCTGTGCAAAAACAAATGCATCATAGAAGCAATAGCGATGAAATTCCAGTTCCTGTCACATATAACTTTGTAACTGACTACCAATCCAATCGTTAACACCAGTGATAAATTTTAGCGCAAAAGATCGTTGCAGGATACGACTCTAACGGTATTTCTGACACCTTCAAGTTTCCTACTTTTCTTGATCAAGCATAATGTGGTTTCTTAATGAAAGCTGAATTTTCGAGAAACTCGTGGGAGAGACGGGGAGAGACCTCTCCCAAGGCCTTTTAAGATCCTTTTTCTTTCTTTTTGTTTTTCTTTTCTTTTTTTAATTTTTTTTTTGTAAAGTTTAAATAGGGATGAGATTGAGTAGTGGTCTAGGGAAACTCCTTTTCCATCCAGCCCAGTCTTGTATTTGAAGTAACGGGTACTGAGGAAATCAAGAAATATATGCATATTATTAATCAAGTTCTGTTTCATGTTTTTGTGTCTCAAAATTCCTAGCAACTCTTGTTCTTTGGCTTTAAGTTGGATCCACCCTCTGACAAGGTGCTTTTATGGCATTTGAGTCGAATCCATTTCATGATCCAAGTGACTTTTAGTTTTTTCGATTATATATTGGTACATGTGATCCATTCTGAATTGAAACCATGCAAAATTTATAAAAATATATTGTCAAAAATTTCAAAAGCGCGTGTTCAACAGTCTTAGACACTGTTTGATACAATGGATGAGATGAAATAAGTTAGTGATGAGTAGTTAAAAATTATGGTTCATCACATCCTTATCAATGTACCACCAAACGTGGTCTTAGTTTAATTGAAGTAACCAATAGAACCAAATTAATTTAACAAATGGTTTTAGGTATTTATTTGTAAAAATATCAATTTGTGATTGGTTTTTTGAAAGTTGAAGAGATCGAATAAATTATCACTTTCAGCTAATTCATTTAGAAAATACGTGGATGAACACTAATAATGTTTCCAATCACAATATATGAGTATAGTGTTGGTACCCTCATGCACTCACGAGCTCCATTAACCCCAAATGAATGTTGGCAGCGGCATACTACTATCAAATTGTTGCTAATACAATGAATGTGCAATGTCCATTTCCAAAGGGTTCGGAATTTTTAAGAGGAGATTTGTATGTACGAAGTCCTCAAATTAATACTGGAAATTAGGATCCTGTGAATTTCAAGTAGGTTGCTTTACTATCATTTGTCAAAATCGATTGATTTGATGTTATCCTCAAGAACAATACCCTTAAGAGTACATCAAAACATTGGAGGTGAATATTTTCATACGACATGGATGTGAATATTCTCAACAAATAGTTGCTACCTCCACAAAGGGCAATCAAAATCCTACTTTACTACTGATTGCCCGTGTGACACGTCAATCAACGTCTACAGTTTTTTGACAAACCTCACCCAAATGAATCACAAAATGCCACGTTCTTTTAATTTTAGCATCCGAGTCCATCGGAAAAAAAGATGGGGAAAATCAACGGAACTTAGAAGATGTAAGCATGCATAGAACCAATTCAGATGCCAAAATGGGATGATAAACAGATGGATCTCGAAAAAAATAAGTATTCTGGAAGAGTACTTGTAGTTGCTACAAATCTCAGAATTATGGAGTCAAAACACTTTAATTAGGGATGAAAATATGAAATAGGGAAACAATGCCAAGACAATATTCTCTCACTGTATTCAACTCTCAGTCTGCTCCCTCAGCCTTCGGATGGTACTCCGAACCGTCACAGCACTAGCAGTGCTGCAAGACAGATAATGTAGATAGAAGTAAGATATTGAAACATATATATCAAATAATTTACACAACTTGGAGATGCAAAAGATTATTACTTCAATGTGTAGGCACCGCCTGCTTTCACTTTGCCACAGTCCTTGCATCCCCAAATTCCAACAGCCTTCCTTTTCACTGCATACTGTAAACAAATTGCACTCAGTACACGCATAACTGACCAAGATCGTGCTACAGATGTGTCGTGGTTTAAACTGAATTCTTGATGCATACCTTCCCACAGAACTCGCAAAAATACTTGCTGTGCTGGCTTACTTCCATTTTCTTAATCTGCTTTCTCAAACTAGCACCATAACGGGTGCCTGAAATGTTTAAAAGTCGACATCAAAATGCAGCAGGTGTATCAGAATAAATTTTTTATTTTGAGTTTACCACTAAAACGACAAAAGCAGCAGACCAATAAATGGCTAAAATTGAAAATGCCGGATCATTGGAGCACTAATCTTCCAGTTATTAAGTGGAACAATATGTGGCTATGCAAAACAGATCAAGTGCAAAAGAACTGACTACACGAAATTCACCGTTCATATCTACAGTTCTACACATTCAATGAAAAAACACCAACACTAATTTTATGGTGGCAAGGCATTCACGACAGAAGTTAACTCATTATCTCCATCTCTCCAACAAGAAGCTAAGGGATTCAGAGATAAAGCAGTAATACGAATACAACTGACCATATTTCCCAACAATGCCAACCTTCTTCGTTCTCTTGGCCTGCACAAAGCAAAGAATAACATTGAATACACAGTAAATTATGAACGTGGGAGATGTTTGGTAGGGCATTTTTTTAATTTCAAGGGAAATTGTTAAAGTGCCTTTTGATAGCGTGCTTGGTTTTACTTTGGATCACCAAAGTATTATAAATATTGAATTTGTGTTTGGGGAGTGTGTTTTTTTCTTGTAAATGATAAAATGATATTATTGAAAATTGATTTAAAAAGACATGTATACCACACTCCAAAAGACAAATGACCAATGCCCAAGTACAAAACTCTTTACTAAAATATGCAAAATTTAAAAGGAGGAGAATAGAAAAACCCCAAAAGAAAAAACCAATTATTTTTTAAATAAATATTGGATGACAGGCCAGATCAGGTCACGCAGAAAAGAAAAATATCCACACGATTGTCACCCCTACTCAATGAGCAGCAGATGGCAATTTAGAACATTAGCCAATTTTTTAGCAGAAGCTATAAAGCTGATAGCCAATACCACATTACAACAATGACAGAACACTGCTTCAAAAAGAAAATTAATTTATAAGAAAAATGATGAACAATGGCAGAATATAAACCGTTTCGTACCTAAAAATCAGTAAGCATAAATGTTGAAGGTAGTAAACCAAAACATTGATGAAATAATTCGAAAGCGGGGTGTACTAATTCCTATTATCAGTATCGAAAGAAGTATATAATACAATAAACAAAACGATATTTTATAATGTTAATCAACTAGTTATTACCTAGCTTAAGTTCAAACACTCATATTTCCACAGATACAAAACGAGCAGTAAAACGCTTAAGGACCCAACCATAATAAACGTGCTTCATAAAAAACAGCTGCAAAACAATAGAAGGCAATGCGCAGCACAATCATGAAAGTAACAATCTGATGTACCATTGAAAATACATTGCAACCGCTAGCACTTGAGCACAGCAGGAGAAGAGAAGCTTAAAAAAACAAGAAAATCATTGCGAGACAGATTATACATCCAATAAATGGGTGACAAAGATAGAGCGAGAGGCAGTACCATTGGAGCTGAGTGAGGCGATGGGTCGAAGACGAAGCTGCAGAAAAACCCTAGTCGGGGCAAACTAGATGGCTGTTTAATGTGTATATATATATATATATAGAAATTGTAAATATATGTTGTTTACAGAAACTGAATACAAATAAATCTGTAAAAAAAATTTCTTATCAAAAAAATTATATTGACATAAGTCCTAATTTTTTAACTATTGGTTTGAAAATGTATTTTTAGTTACCAAAATACCCTTCAGTTGAAAACACCCTAAATCTAATTTCAGATCTTTCTTTTCTTCCTCATCCCGTCGCCCCACATCTTAAATTTTCTGCTAAAATTTTCTTGCGATTCTCGGATTATTATTTTATTCATCATCTCGTCGCCTCGTCCCTAAAAATTATTTGCTAAAATTCTGTACATGAAATATGTTGAATCGAAGCATCTAAATTTTCGTAGCATTTGGAATCTTTTTTAATCGAAGAAGATCTCGGACTACTATGCACATATAATTTTCAGATCTGCTCTGCACATTCCATCGTGTGTGTGTACGAATTATAAATTTGAATACCGATGCTAAATTATAAATAGCGAAAGTCTGTTGGTATGTTTTTTTGTTTTTTTATCTGGTTACGCTAACTTCACAATTTTATCTGGTTACGCTAACTTCGACTCGGGTGAAGTCGTAACAAGGTAGCTGTAGGGGAACATGTGGTGCCCCGGTTGAAGTTCTTACTGACTTACGATAAGCATGTAGAGCGAATGTGGGCGAGTCGTTTTTCTCTTAGTCTTTTACTAACCTAACTCCCATTCCTTCTCTCTTCCAACAGCGGGAGACGCAACATCTCTTTCATTCAAAGTTCTATCATATCAAACCAGACTATTTCATTCCAGGGCTGAGATCCTCTTGGAATCTGAAATAATGCCCTATTTTCTGCGTTCTTTCTCAAAGAAATGACGTACGTATAGGAAAAAAAGGTCCTACTGGCTCGCTTTGTACCATAATTTACCACTATGTTTCATGTCTTGAATGCGGTGCTTCAAGATCAAGCACTTTTTTTAAAAAAAATCTCTCATGGCTTTGATTGATGCATATGGATGAATAAGTAAGGAATACATTGGTATCTGTGCTTGTTTGCTCATTTCCAAAATTTACAGCCTGACAGCAAGATATTGCAACGAAGAAGATAACCCAGAGTAAAAGTAACTGATGCACGAAAGTTATAAAAAGTAACCGGTGCACAAAAATATAACATTGGTGCACGAAAATCAAAAAAAGTAACTGTTGCACGAAAACGATAAAAAGTAACTGGTGCACGAAAATTATAAAAAAAGAATTGATGCACGAAAATATAACCTTGGTGTACGAAAATCATAAAAAGTAACTGGTCTATAACATTGGTGCACGAAAATATAACCTTTGGTGCACGAAAATATAAGATTGGTGCACGAAAAATTATAAAAAGTAACTGGTGCACGAAAATATAACCTTGGTGCACAAAAATATAACACTGATGCACTGAAATACAACACCGATGCACGAATTTTGTGTTAATTAACTGATGCACAAAATTTGAAAAAAACAAACGGGTGCACGAAATAAAATAACTGGTGCACGAAATTAAATGGTTCGTACATCACCCACTTGCGATTATGGTTCGTACATCACAGATTTTTTCTATGTTTCGTGCATTAGTAGCCGATTGTAATTTTCATGCATCAATTACTAATTTTCAATTTTTGTGCATCAGTTACTGATTTTTATTTTCGTGCATCAGTTATTGATTTTCATTTTTCGTGCAGCAGTTAATGAGTTTCAATCTTTCGTGCATCAGTTACTGTTGATAATTTTCGTGCACCAATTATTTTTTATAATTTTCGTGCATCAGTTACTTTTTATAATTTTCGTGCACCAATTAATTTTTCTCTATGTCATCTTCTTCGTTGCAAGTTTCAAGCTGTAAATTCTGAGAATGAGCAAAGAAGCACATATATCAATGAATTATAACTAAAAAACCTCAAAATGCAATAAATAGTATATATATACACCTACACACATACATACACATACCAAAATTGAAGAAAAAAATCTGGAACGAAGTGATGGAACGGAGAATCGATACGTTGGTTTGGTCATGTTCGACGTAGGCCCAGCAGAGCACCTGTGCATCAACTGGAGTCCATGAATTTCGGCCAGTTCACGAGAGTGAGATGACGATTGAAGAAGACATTGCTCAAAGATATACGCAAATACTTGGAGTGCTAGGGGATTACAAAAGATATGTTGACCGGTAGAAGCGTTTGGAGAAGACTGACTCATGTGTCCGACTCGACTTGATTATCTGTATTGTTCATGTAGCCTACCACAATTCATTGAGATTAAAGACTTAGTTGTTGTTATTATTATTGTATTATCCTATGATCTTGGGATATCAAAGATTCATGCCAACAATATTCAATGTTCAATATTCAGCAATTACATGTATCAGTGCTTTTGTAGTTGTATTCTCATCATAACTGTTACTTTCAGTTGACATCACAAACTAACTCTGTTACGTTTCAACTAACATCAACTAACTATTTACAACTGCTATCTTATTGGTTCGCTCCTTTCTTATTTAATGTTCATTTCTTGTAAGTGCTTTGTAGTATAAATTCATTTTAGCTTGAAATTTTACTGCAACGACTGTGAATTTTCGTTATGAAATAGTCATTCTATGACCTATATTACGAACCAAGTGGAGGTATGCAGATTGATCTTAAAGAATTTTTTAACTGGGGATTGAAGTCGAATTTTTAGCACTTTATGAATTATATTTCAAATAATCTCATGTGTATGTGTAGTGTATAATCTATAATTTAATACTTGCTAAAGTTTAATTTTTTATTATATAATATTTATTACATCTATTGGACTAAAAGATAAGTTAAATGTGTTTCATAAAGTATGGTATACTATTTTTTTGTGAAAACTTTTTAACAAAAATATGATAAATTATAAGAATAGTCATACTAAATAGTTTAATTTATAATAGTAGTTTCAAATTTTAGCAGTAAATAAATATAATATTACATATATTATTTTTAATAAAAAATTGTCACAACATCATTTTTCTTGAAAAAGTAAACGGAACAAACATCTGCTGACATGAGGAATATTGTTTATGAACGGACATATGCCGTCCATTTTGGCAATTTACGCAACAAAGATATGCTACAATTTGTATTGTCATAGATTAATACTTGATTAAAATACAAATATACTTGAATATCATTTTTTTTAAATGTATACCTATTGTCATTAGTTTTCTTCAAATTTGTATTTACTTGGATCTTATTTTTTGTTTCTTATTAAATCTATAAAATTTGGAGTTAACGATATAGTCCACTAAAATATAAATTAGGGTTGTTGATTTTTCATTGCATAATATTTATAAATCTCATCAATATTGTTGATCTATTTATATAAAAATTATAATTATCTATTGGAAGTTTTATTTAACACAAATATGATTAGCCTTAATTAAAACTTAAATATACAACGAACTAAATTCATGGTATAAATAGAAGCTAATTGATTTATATTAGTTTATTAATTCGAATTTAATTGATAAAAATTGATAAAATATTAGTTGATTAAATATATATTATATGATCATAACACACTATATAAAATAATAACAAATTATCATTTATCTAACATAGTTTTTTAATTAATTTAATTTAAATTGTCTATGAGAAAACTAATAGAAAAGAAAGATTGGTGTTTGGTGCTTATTTAATCTGGTATGTATGGTTTAATAGAAATTCCTATGTTCATGGAGAATCTATTGGGGATCCAGGTGATGTTATACAACTGGTTCAAGAATATCATTTACGAGTCGAGCAGGACTTCTCATTTTACTATTCAATTAACTCACTGCGACCGAAGACAAAGGGTGCCACCTAGCAGTGGACTGATTAAGGTAAATGTCGACACTGGAGTGAATGAAAGACATAGAGTAATTGGTGTTGCAGCGATTGCTAGACACTGGACATGTAGAGGGTGGGCTGGAGGCAAAATGTGGTTCGTGGAGTTATGCAACCGACGACTGCGAAAGCGAAGGGAAGAAGTAGAATTTGTTGTTGGCGCGGGATGTGATAAGATAATGGTGGAAGTGTGATTACTTAAATGTGAAGATGGAGGTGGATAAGGGAGACCATAGCCTGTCAGTTCTTAGTCCTATCATTTATAATATTCGTTATCTAGCTCGCGAGTTTAAATCGTTTACGACCTCACATGTTAAGCGTAATTCTAATAAAATTGCTAATGATTTGGCAAAAAAAGCAACTTGTGTATGTGACGGTAATTAATAAGTGTTTAATTATATAGCTAACATTGTATCTATCGAATATTATTGATAAATCAAAGGTATGAATTTTATTCATAAAAAAAATAAAAAATAAAAAAAACTAATCGATCTTTAAAAAAAAAAAACATTTAAAATCACATTACATAATACATAGAAACACTTTAGTAATCAATAATAATATTATTTTTATTACATTTATATTTATGTTTACGGACAGCTGTGTTCTCTTTTTCATTTGGATTCTAATCTTCGTACTTTAATCACTTCTCAACACAGATTTTCATCGTCTTCTTCCTTCCTATTTTTGATTTTGCTCTGTGGATATGCGGTCATGGTTCCCGCCATTCAGCTCTCCGGATGAGAAAACCCTAATTTGACTTTCTACATTCCAGGTAAAATTAGTTTAATTTGCACCAAAACACGATCTTTCTTTCATTAATTACTTAACCACCGTTTAGATTATTTCCTCTCTCTCCCCTTTTGTGTGAGTAATTTCTTTTGATGACTTTGATTGATCGGTGGATCTGTGTAGGGTAACAAATTTACTGAGATTCTCTGGGAAAACGGTGTTTTTTTCTCCCGAAGATTAGGATTTATGTCACATAATCAATCAAGGGCTGAGAGGAGTGAGTTTACACAGCACAAAAAAACCGGTCGATCTGGAAGCTTCTATCAGCAGCGCCAATTCTCCGGGAATGTCTCCAGTAAGGGCGGTGGCGGCGCCTCCTCCGCCCCCTTAAATTCTTCTAATAGCGGGTAAGCTTTTTATATAATTAAAATCAAAATTAAGAATAGGGTTTTCGTTCGCTAATTTACAACTTGTTTTTTTTTATCATGCATGTGGTTATACGTGAATTGATCGATTGACGATGGACGTTGGCGTCGGTGCTCGTTCAGTTTTATGTCACATAAAGTTCGTGTATGTTTTAAGTTTTTGATGATGGATACTGTAGTAAATTGCTTTTGTGTGTTGTTTTGTGAGATGCAGTGTTAAGAAGTATAATGGGAATGCACCAGGAGTACAGTCAACTCAAAGAAGCCCGAATGTGAGTACAGGTTCTAGTAATTCATATACATCACAGGCGGTACAGAATGATGCTCATAAACAGCAGCCGACCTACAGTGAGTGGTTTGCTTTCTTCCTTTTGTATTCGGTTAACTTTCGCTTTGGGAGGATTGAGATGCTTTTGATTAGTTTGCGAGGTACCTTATTTATATGCGCATAAGCTTAAATTCTGATGTTGAATAAAATATGTCCAAAACATTCAACTTGGGTATATGCATAGTTATTGGGTCTAGGAGAGCCCAAGGCACATTAAAGGCAAGGCACAATGAGAAGAAGAATTGACATGTAACAACTCTTCTCAATGAAATTCCTCCAGAATTAAACGATTCAAAAATCTCATAAACTATCAGTTATATATTCCAAAATCAGAATTTAAGCTGCCAAAATTAAGATTATTAGTGATTAACCATGCTCTTCAGACGCAGGCCATCCATATTTGCCCTTAAAGTCATAATTTCAGTCAGTAAAACCTAAGTAACTTGCCAAAAGGATGATAAAACGATAACTAATCAGTTTTAGTCAATAGAATGATTGTAATTAGTAATTACCATGAAAGTAAATATAAGAAAAGTACAAAAATCACCCTAAAACACCTAATAGCATGCTAAATAAAACTTGCCAGAGCTTGCTGCCTGTCGCCATCGCCGATGACGTGTTTTGGTTGGAAGTTATTGATATAGGGTGATGGGATTTCTTCAAACCCTAAATACATAATAACCCTAATTTTTGAGTGGAAAAAAATTTTAGGACACAAAAGGTTTCACACGGTGACGTGCTTTGCAGCCCAGCTGAAGTGTGAGCTTTCTTATGTAGGCCTCTTCGATGTTAGTGCATCTGGATATCTCTGGGTGCACTAACTTTTACCTGGTTATCCTGGATCCCGAGGCGTGCTTGAAACAACAATGGCTGGTGCATTTTTGTAGCTATCTTCTGTGACCTTAAGTGATTAAGTTTTGTCTGTCAGCTATCTTGGCTCTAGATATTTGAGGAATATAAGAGACATGGGAGATGATAAGAAAACAGTTTTGCCATAGTGATTGGATAATGTCTTTTGAAGATTGATGTGATTCGTAAGGATTGATGGCTTGTGATGGTTATTTGAAAGACTGGAGGAAAAAGAAGTGGAATAATTGTTTTGGAAACATGAAACCAGCAAAACACAAAATTTCAAATAATAGAGAAGTTCAAAATTAATCTGCAACTAAACTAGACAGAACTTGATCTTCCTTGATATTTTGTATTCGGGGTTTTGATTTCTGATTGCACATATTTTTATGACTTGATTTAGGAGTGCCTGATGCACCAGTTACCAGTTCAGCTGCCAATGTTGATCTGATTGATGCTACACCTCAACAACTCAACCAAGTTGTTTCAAGGCCTCCATCTTCTGATATTTCTGTTGTAGCTCCGTCGTCCAATCATTCTACTGCTAGTACTGAATCCAAGGCCCCCACTACGTCTGCAAACTGTATGGCAAATGATTTTACATAGTTTAAGCTGTTGATTTTTTTTTTCAAACATTAATTTACGGGAACATCATTTTGATAAAGATGGTGATTTCTAGACAATTGTCGTGATCGACAAATTTTAATCTTTTTTCTACTTTTCAGCTCCAGGAGATGAATCAAGGTCATTTCCCTTGCAGTTTGGATCCATAAGTCCTGGTTTTATGAATGGTATGCAGGTAAGTTTCATCTGTATGAAGTGCAAAGAATATTGTATGTCTTATCACCCCATTATCTCTTGTTAATGCTCCAACCCTAGCTCCTGAAAAGGTTCTTTTCTATTTTGTTTGTAGATACCTGCTCGAACAAGCTCTGCACCACCAAATTTGGATGAACAAAAAAAGGATCAGGTATGCTGGTTCTATTATCCACCTGTTTACCTCATATGAGAGTTATTTTCCCATGGTAATATATTAGAGTTGGATGCTTTCCTCCTCTGCCATTGAAATTTTTGAAATTCAATAAAGTATGTAATTGTTATGGATGCTGTATAATATTAGGCTGTTATTGAATTTTGACATTCTGCTTGGTTTGAATGGACAAAATGGAAGGAAAGTGGGAAAGATAAAGAAATTTTATAATCCTTTTCTTGGAGGAGAAAATACATATATTTGTTAATGTAACTCCCGCAGAGAATTTAAAGAAATTGTTTTTCTTCACCTGCTTTTGGAAATACGAAGAGAAAAAATGGTCTTGCCTTAGAATAAACCATATGGACTCTGAAGATTGGTGATTTTCTAGTTGTAGCAGCATCTCATGAAATCTTCTTTGTATCTTCTAATTTTTGCCTGAGCATGATAAGATTTTGAGCTACCTACAGCAATTTTTTCTTCATTTGTTCGTGGGCATGTTGTCTATATTACTCACTATACTTGGCTTGCAAAATGTGGTGATAACATCAAGATGATGATGTGATGATTCTTTTCTGGCAGGTCCGGCATCAATCTTTAAGAACTGCTGCTACTGCAAAACCACTTTCATCCATACCCAAACAGATTTCGACAAAGAAGGATCCTGGGATTTTTTACCAATCTAATGCTGGTGAATCTCAGCCAGTGTCCATGTCAAGGAGGGACACACAAGTTTCTGCTGCACTACCTGTGACTCAAACTCAGAAGCCTTCTGTACTCTCTGTCCCTAGCATGCCCATGCAGCTACCATTTCACCAGCCACAAGTAACTGTTCAATTTGGCGGTCCCAATCCCCAAGTTCAATCTCAGCCTATGTCACGAACAACCTTGCAATTGCCGATGCCGATGCCCTTACCTCTGGGTAACCCACCAGTGCAGCAGCCAATGTTTGTTTCAGGTCTTCCACCACATCCAATGCAGTCTCAAGGAATGATGCATCAGGGACAGACCTTGAACTTTTTATCTCAAATGAGTCCTCAGCTACCTCCTCAGTTGGGCAACATTGGAATGAATATGGTCCCACAGTTTCATCAGCAGCAGGCTGTCAAATATGGTGGTTCTCGTAAAACCGTGAAGATCACTGATCCAAAGACTCACGAAGAGTTGAGGCTTGATGGCTCACCTGGTCCAAGGTCACATTCTAATGTGCAACCTCAATCGCAGCATATTCCATCTTTTCCTCCCAATCACCCGATGCCTTTTTATCCCAATTCTTACAATGCCGCTTCTTTCTATTTTCCTGCTGCTAGCTCTGTTCCTCTTAATAGTACTCAGGTTCCACCCACTTCTCAGCCGCCAAAGTTTTATAACCAGGTTATTGCTTTGTGTGAGACTATTTTTGCTGTATTATCACATCAGCCTTGTAAAAACCATGCCTCGAACTTATACATCGTTAATTTGGATGGAGTCAGTATGTAATCATAATGTCAAACCTTTTTACATCATTTCCTGCAGGTAACGGTGAAACCAGCAATTGACTCTCATGGGCAGAAAGAGGTATTGCAATCTAAAAGTTCTATATCTGTTGGAAAGCCACAGTCGTTGAAGCCTTCAAAGTCACACATGGATGATTCATCCCGGCCGCAAAAGGAAATTGGGCCTTCATCGTCGTGTGTTTTGCCAGAGTCAAAGCCTGGACCAGGAATATCATTGACATCTGCACTGCCATCAGGTTCTGTTGATGTACAGGGTAATGTGCCCACCACTTCAGCTGTTACTCTCGCTGCTGCTGATGGTTTTGCATCAACGTCAACAACCTTGGCTGAGGAAGCAAGTAATGGAGTAGTTGTGCCTGATTCCATCAAAGATGAACATAAAAAATCAGACAAAGTTGGCCACCAGGATCAGGTATTTTATGGGTTTCTTGCGGGGTTGTATGTAGAGTCGTGCCCTTTGAGCAAGTTTACTATGGCATATTGGTATATTTACAAACTTTCACTTTCAGGCCGGCAGGCAATCACACTCTCATTCAAGTTTTCCTTCTCAACTTTCAGAAACTGAGACCATAGAAGCTAAATCTACTTCATCTAGAACTAATTTTGTAGCTGAACCTGTGAAGGAATTGTTGTCAACAACTGTAGGTGCTTCTTCCAAGGCTTCCAATCCTTCAAGTGAACCTGCTGCGGAAAGAAAGACTGCTGACACACCTAAGAGTTTAGGCACCAAATACATAAGACAGTTAGAACCTGACACAGTTGGTGGAATGTTGACCACCAATCAAAATAGTATGGATACATCAATAAAACCTTTTTCTTTAGAATCATCAGAAATCACTTGTAAAATAGAGGAGAGCTCATTGCAGGAGGTTGCATCTACCGTAGATGGTTTATTGGAACGAGCAAAGCAAAAGAAGGAAGTACTTTCAGGTTGCTGCTATGTTGATACCAAAGTGGATGATCGTGTATTCGAGTCTACTCAGACAGTATATTGTGAAGGTATTGAGAGTCTTGCGTCAGTGAACAGTTTATCTGCTCAAGATAAAAAAATTATAATTTCAGATATGCCTTTAAGTATGCCTGAGAACATTAGCTCAAGGATTTCAAAGCCCACAATGGTAGATGAGGAGTCTTCTCCTGTCTTAGTTCCATCTCCTGAAGGTGCTTTGACATATGAAAATGAAAATGAAAATGAAGATAATGACACCAATAGTCGTGCCTTAATTTCTTCTCCAGCTATTGGCAATGAGAAAATCTTGTCAGATGCAAATGTGAAAAAAAATGTTGTGCCCAGAGGAATGAAGAAAGCAATCGATTTGGATAGAAAAGCAGAAGCTGCTGGTACGAGTTCTGATATATATATGGCACATAAGGGTCCCGAGGAAAAGAAAGAAGCTGTGACGCTTGCAGAGGGATTAGAAAACATTTCAAGCTTTAGCATCAAACAGACATCTGTTGATGTGCCTAACCAAAATGCCTTGTTAACTGAGAAACCAGCTCAGGGTAGGGTTGAGCCAGATGATTGGGAAAATACTGATGAAATCCCTTCTCCGCGGTTAGAAACTTCAAGTACAAATTATGAAATTCAGGGTTATGATAGAGATGACGATGGATCGATGATAAAAAGGTATACTCGAGATTTCCTCTCCAAATTTGCGGAGCAATGTACTGATCTCCCCGAAGGATTTGAAATTACTTCTGAGACTGCATCTATTATTCATTTATCACGTGAGTCACACCCGAGTCCTGGACGAAATATGGAGAGGCCAATTGGAGGCTCGAGGTTGGATCGTCGTGGAAGTGACTTGGGAGACGAGGACAAATGGAGTAGAGTTCCTGGACTTCTTATGTCAGGTAGAGGAGACACCCGAGTAGATGTTGCTTATGTGGGTAATGTTGTGGGGCTTCGAATTGGCCAAGGAGGCAATTATGGTGCTTTAAGAAATACACGGGGTCAGCCACCAGTCCACTATTCTGGGGGAATTCTCTCTGGGCCAATCCAATCCCTTGGTCCCCAGGGAGGCCTGCAAAGAAATAGCTCCGATTCTGACAGGTGGCAACGTGGAACTGGTTTCCAGAAGGGTTTGATTCCTTCTCCTCAGACTCCACTACAAGTCATGCACAAATCCGAGAAAAAGTACGAGGTTGGTAAGGTCACTGATGAGGAAGATGCAAAACAGAGGCAGTTGAAGTCCATCTTGAACAAGCTTACCCCACAAAACTTCGAGAAGTTGTTTGAGCAAGTGAAACAAGTGAACATTGACAATTTTGTTACTTTGTCTGGGGTGATCTCCCAGATTTTTGATAAAGCTCTGACGGAGCCCACCTTTTGCGAAATGTATGCCAACTTCTGTTTTCACCTTGCAGCAGATTTACCTGATTTGAGCGTGGACAATGAAGTAATAACTTTCAAAACGCTACTCCTGAACAAATGTCAAAAAGAATTTGAGAGGGGAGAAAGAGAGGAAGAGGAGGCAAATAAATTGGAGGAAGAAGGTGAAAATAAACATACAGCACAAGAGAGAGAAGAGAAGAGACTGCAAGCGAGGAGACGCATGTTAGGTAATATTAGACTGATTGGAGAGCTGTACAAGAAAAAAATGTTGACTGCGAGAATAATGCATGAGTGCATTAATAAGTTGTTGGGTCAGTATCAAACTCCCGATGAAGAAAATATTGAAGCGTTGTGCAAATTGATGAGCACGATTGGTGAGATGATAGATCATCCTAAAGCAAAGGAGCACATGGATGCCTATTTTGACACTATGGCTAAGCTGTCAAATAATATGAAGCTGTCATCTAGGTTGAGGTTCATGCTTAAAGATGTTATTGATCTTAGAAGGAATAAGTGGCAGCAGAGGAGGAAAGTTGAAGGTCCAAAAAAAATAGAGGAGGTTCACAGAGACGCTGCTCAAGAGAGGCAGGCACAAGCTAGTAGGTTGAGTCGTGCTCCGAGTATGGGTAGCTCTACCAGAAGGGGACCACCTACTGAGTTTGCTCCTAGAACTTCTAGTATGTTGCCTTCTCCTAGTTCCCAGATGAGCGGCTTTCGTGCTGTCCCGCCTCAGCTGCGTGGTTACGGTTCTCAGGATGTTCGGATCGAGGAGAGACATTCCCTTGAGAGTAGGAACATGTCTGTTCCTCTGTCTCAAAGACCAATTGGCGACGAGCCTATAACTCTTGGGCCTCAAGGTGGTCTTGCAAGGGGAATGGCTTTCAAGGGGCAGCCATCAGCACCTAGTATTTCTTTGCCTGAGATGCCAAATCCTGGAGATGCGAGGAGGATTGGACCTGTTCTGAATGGATTTAATTCTCTGCCGGATCAGTATGGCCAAAGAGAGGATGTCGCGCCAGGATACATGTCGGACAGGTTTGCTGCTCCGCCCATTTCTGAGCAGTCACTACTGCCAGAGCAAAGAGTTGCCTATGGGAATCAAGAAATTAGAAATACAGATCATGACTTTGATAGATCTCTTCCTGCTTCTCCACCTACTCATGGTGTATCCCCATCTTCAGAAATGGTGTGGCCAGAAGAGCGCCTGCGGGACAAGTCCATGGCTGCAATTAAGGAGTTCTACAGGTATGATCTTGTCTCCAGTGTGTTATTTATATGTTTTACAATATCTGCTGGTGTGCCATTGAAATAATGGAGTAGGAAGATGTCACATGTGCAAGTTGCATGATCAATCTAAAAACCCTAAGAAAGAGTTAAGTGTCAAGGATATTCAATTACCTTAGATAGAATGTTACCTTATGCATTGTAAATCTTGATTGTAAATTAGTAGATACCAAAGAAATTAAGGAAGATGCTTAGACTGTAAATTTGGAAGATATTTAGACACTAAATTAGGAAGATTTGTAACCTGTTACTCTATATAATGGAATGAAAGTATGAACTGATTGAGAGGGTATTGAGTCCAATCTCGACAATAAGTTTGGTAATGTACTAGAAAACCCATGGTTTTTTGGTGTGATCACCTTTTAAGGGTGTCCAGTATTTCCATGTTCCTTGAAAGGTCAAATATTCTTGTTTCTATACTCTTTGCTTCCATTGAATTGTGCATTCTGTAAAAAGAAAACGGTATTGAATAGGTTGCCAATATTTGTTATTGGAGGATTGATTTTCTCCTTGAGAAACTAGTTACATGATAAAGGTATAGACTGGGTATGATGTGTCAATCCTTTTCGTTTGAGAGTGGATAGTTCCTTGAGAAACAAGTAACATGATGAGATTTAGTCCAACTGCAGGTATGGTATTTGAAAATGATACTTGGGTGACAAATTGGAACTATGAAAGATTCTATTAGAGTATTTTATCGCATTGGATTTGTCATGGGTAGGTGACTTAGATGATAAAAGGGATTGCATTTATACCTACAACTTGTCTGTCCATACGTGTGTATCATCATTTCTTCGTTGTTTGTAATATTGTTTAGAGGACGTTCATTTCTATTTGACTTAAATTTGGTGATATTAGATGGCAGACATTGTGCATTATGCGCTAATACAGATGAACTTGAAAAACTGTCTTCATTTTTTCCAGCGCGAGAGATGAAAACGAAGTTGCTTTATGCATCAAGGATTTGGATACCCCCAGCTTTTATCCATCTATGATATCTATCTGGGTCACCGATTCTTTTGAGAGGAAAGACGTGGAAAGAGACCTCTTGACGAAGTTGCTTATTGGCCTTGTAAATCGTCATGATGGCATGATAAACAAGGATCAGCTCATCAAAGGGTATGCTTCGTCCAGTTTACTCTTGACTAAAATAACGCATTAATGTCTGAATAAATGTTCATACTCACTCGAACAGGTTTGAATCTGTTCTCTCTGACCTGGAGGATACTGTAAACGATGCCCCTAGAGCAGCAGAGTTCCTAAGTCGTATTCTTGCACAAGTTATATTGGAAAATATTGTTGCACTTTCTGCAATAGGGCGATTGATATGTGAAGCTGGAGAAGTGCAAGGGCGTCTTGTAGAAATTGGGCTTGCAGAAGAAGTCCTTGGAGGTATCTTGGATATTATCAAATCAGAAAATGGTGATTCAGTATTGAACGAGATTCGTTCAAGCTCGAATCTGCAGCTAGAAAACTTCAGGTCTCCGGGCTCAAAAAAATATTGGAGATTAGATAAGTTCGTATAGAGGCTATCGATGCTTATTTAAAACTTGTAGAGGAACTCATTTCTTTCTTTTTCACATTATATAAATTAAAGGGGGATTTTATGTTGGGTTAATCTTTACATTCTTAAGCTATAATTTTCTCAAGAAATCACTAGGGTCACTTGAGTATCCGATAATAATACGCAGCATCGAGTATTTTATGTCCAACGGAAGCTAGAGCATTATTATACTTTGTTTATGTTTTATATTTTGTGGTAAGCATTTTTTATGATAGTTTTTTAGCATTGATGAAGTCCAAAATATTACATCAGGAAAGTGACCGTACAATACATCACTTTATCCGGGCCAGAACGGTTTACCGATAATTTTGACCTAAAAGTCTCGCATTCACGAAACAAAAGTTAGAAGGGATACTGTGTTTTTCGACGACACCCCTTCAATCAAATATACATGAGATTGGATTAAAAAATGTCGGGGGGGGGGGGGGGGGGGGGATTTGAATATATGTATGTAAAAATTATGCTCGGAGAAACAGGGGCCAACCCAAAAACTTGTTATTTATACTTCTTTGAAAAAGGTCTCAGGTCATGACTCGTGCCCATACCTTAATCATTAGCATGTCAATCAACATATAAATATATACATACATGTTCTTAGTTCAGCGTCTTTATTTTAGCGATCCCACTTCTATACATTCGATCTTACAAACACCAACACACATACAAATATATACATACATGTTTATATATCTTGGTCTTTACAAACACCCGGTCTATATAAGTATTTTCCTTACTTTACACCATGACACATGCACAAAACACTAATCAGGTCACATCAAATCTGACCACGTCATACTGGTTGTGTAGGCTACAGTGTGTTAGACAAAGTAATCATGAGTTTAAAATGCAGTTAGGTTGTGCGGAGTTCTGATCACGATGACTTAGACCGGGACTTCTAGATCAGTTACTGCGAATCGAGGGAAGAATAATAACCTCTGGTCTCTCACAAGTCCACGAAGTGAATACCTGGACTCCGATTTACTCCACTCCTTCATATCGACTCCTGATGGTGTGGATGCCACTTTGGGTATTATCTCGGGAAAATGCCCTGATCATCCTGATTCGATTTTTCGGATCGAGATCGGGTCGGAATTCAACGCGTATGGATCAATTCTTGTAGGGTATAACATCAAGTATGTATTTTCTGGATAAAAAGGAAGTGATTGAGAAGAAAAAACCACCTCAAATTATATCTCATGCTATAACTATGTATTGATATCACCAATGGCGGAGGTCAAAAATTCTAAAAAAAATTAATAACAAAAAGTAACTTTAAATTAATCTAAAAAATATAACTTACAATTGGCCCTAACAAACATTTTATGGCGAATCCAAATAAAATAGTTAGTGCAACTCCCCCATGGTTCGTACCCTCGAAATAGTGAATGAAAAAATCATCCCACAAAATTTCAGAAAATAAATCATTGAAGTACCATCTCATTTTTCCATATGAAATCATGGACGAAAATAACCCAATCCATTGAAAAGTGATTGACTAAATGAGTTATAAAATACCTTGAATATGAGAAAACGAAAAGTTAAGATGATTTCGAAACAAAAAAAAAACTTGCAAGAAAAAAGACAAACTTGGCTGCATAAAAGGAAAGGTAAAATCGGATAAAGCCTTGGAAATTACCCAGAAATCAGATAATTTAAATTCTCATGAATTGCTTGCACAATTCCTTCAAGCACCGTCAACTCAAGTTCAAGACCATACAAGCAAATAAAATTTACAGCCCATGTAATATTACATAACAAGATCAATAAAAAAATTAATAGTTATGACAGTTGAAACAATGAGAATAGTCGAACATCATCAGTGTAACACGACCAAAAAACATGAGTAATGTGTAAACTTGCCTCGATTTTTTCTTTCTAGTGAATTGTACTGCAAATTCACTAACTATTGAATTGTATTCCAAATCGTATTAAAAAAAATTGTATGAAGTATGAACTAAGAATATTTAGTTTAACAAAATTGTTCAACAGCCTCGATTTTTTTCTTCCTAATAGCAATTAATTATACATTTTAGGGAAATTTTATAAAATTAACAAATAGACAATGGCATACTTTGAACTAAATTCATCCTTGAGCTAGCTCCATTTAGAGCTTTTTGACTGATAAGCTCAACCCCCAAAAAAGTTTAGCGAGTATTAAAGAGAGATTGCATTTTATTGCTAGTGGTCGGTCAGTCACCATTTTAAGTTTATGTAAACGCCATCGGAGGTGAATTTTTGTCGGAGCCTTATACACAGCTCTACAAGCTTTTCTTTAAAAGAAAATGAACAGTACGAGCAATTTATGGGAGTCCCTCTTACTTCCTGTAAAGAAAAATAAATAAAATCTTTGGAAATAAGTTAAGAAATTTACATGAGAATAACAAAAAATCCATAAATGTAAGCTATTTGTTTAAGAAAAAAATCATACTGTAGCAGTCAATTTTCACAGAACAGAAGTAAATGTTCTGCGGTAACTGCACATTTGCAGGTGAGGATGGCTTGAGCCAACATTTTTTCCAGATCCAGGAACAGTACAAAGCAACAAGTGCCAAATTTAGTTGGAGAAGGAATAACACTTTTGAAAATGTGAAATTGACGACACAACTTGATGTTTAGCTCCTGCAAACAAATAGTAAAAATTAAATAGATAAAATCCCTCTCAATAGCAATAAAGAATATAATAATTTGAGAAAAATAAATAATTGATGTCTGCATGTATAGACTCTAAACCTATCAAGAGTGGACACTGGAACTTTGGTTGGTTTGATGCTACCTTAGGGCCATACCCTTAACTTTATGGGAATGTCCGGTACATCAAATCATTGGATAGGAATCCAAGGGTTGCTAACCCGGTATTGCCCATGGAATAAGGGATGCTGACTTAGTTCAGGTTTTTAGAAAAAAGACAAATTACGTGGAATCTGAAATAGGAAAATAATTGAGCGGAACTTTCCTTGGTCCCCAGAGTGGTACAAGATAAAAGCCCTTTAGCAAATATGATATGCTTCCCCAACTAGATCTCTATGTTCTTCTGATGAACATTTGAAAGTAAAATATGATCCTAAACTGTTGCTTCCTAACATCTTAAAGAAATCAAGATGTTCTTGTTTTCAAGTCAGTCGAGCAAGGACAATCAAGAAGAAGCATCTAGCATGACAGCTTCTTGATAGATTTCTCACATACAAGTGACATGTGCATGGTGAATTACTCGGTGTTTGGTCATCTAGTGAGAATGCATCAGTCCTATATACACGTGCAAAAGCTTCAAAGCTATATCCAGTCTAAACTTTAAAAGTATGTAAAATTCACCAATGGCAATGGTATTTCCTGCATTTCAGTTGGAGAAGACATTTCATTTGATAGATGGGATTTGTCTAAAGCACCCTCAATCGCTTGGATACCATGAGTCGTAGAATCTAAAAAAGATTCTTGGCAAACACCGTAGATAGATATACCTGAAATACTTCTGAGCATATCCTCAAGGTGTGAGACGAAAAGTTTGAATCAAGTCTGTATCCTTTGGCTGATTAATAATTTTCTCAAACATTGCATTTAGTTTTGCATGACCAACCATCTCTCCAAGGATCCTGTCCTCAACACCAGCCGCAGGATGCTTATGTTTCTCACATTCATTAGAAGAAGAGGTAAACACTAGCTCAGATAAACGTTCCTTCTCAGCTTGTCGGCAATACTTTTCACCCTCGGTCGTCCCAGAAGTCATCAGATGATAGGTGTAAACATATTTTTTTTGCCCAATCCTGTACGCACGACTTATAGCTTGCTGTTCAACAGAGGGATTCCAAACAACATCTAGCAGAACTAACCTAGAAGCCCCAACTAAGCTTATACCCTCGGAGCAGCACCTTGTCGACGCAAGCATGACTTTCGCTTCACTATGTGGATCATTGAATATGTTAATCATGAGTTGGCGCTGCCTTTGATCTAGCTTCCCTTGCATTTGGAAAATTTGTTTCCCGTCAACCCACTTAAAAATTTCTTTCAGCTGATCCTTTATAAGTTCTAGAGGTTGAATGTACTGGCTAAATATGAGCACCTTTTCGTTCATTGCCAAACTGAGGCGGACAAGCTCAAAGATGAACTTTGTTTTCACACCTTCGTTAGGATTGAGCTTAGATGCCTCAACTGCCTCCATGTCAATTCCAAGCCACTGCTTTTCAACTGAACCACAGAATTGGAGAAGGTATGGGTGCACAGATATTAATGCAACTTTATGCTCAAATTCAAAGGTGCTTTGCAACCCTTCTATCCTATCAATTAAACTCTTCTGTAATGCTGGGGGTTTTAGAAGGACAACGCAGTCTCTCAAACCAGGGAGACTTTGTTGAAGAATAGTTCCCTTGTGTACATGCACAAACGGTGACATGGCTAGTTTCAACCTTTCCACAGCAGAGTCAATGACCTTTGATATTGAAGTAGATTGAGCAGTTTTCCCCGGATATTTTCTCCTTGACATTGTCCTTGACGTAATCATTTCGGCAGCGAAAATTCTCTCTTGTGCAAGTACATCAGCAAATGCTGGTCTCACTAAACGCAATGTATTGAAGAGTTCAGCAAAGTTATTTTGGAAAGGAGTTCCAGAAAGAATGACCCGCTTTCTGGTACGGAGTCTAAGGAGAGCATTCCAAATATTACTTCTCTCATTACGAGGAGTATGTCCTTCATCAAGAACAACCAATTCAGGCTTTTCAAGAAGTATCTTCCTTAAAGCTTCACATTTGTTGTCAACTGTAATTCTGTTATTCTTTTTGTTCTTTCTCCCTTCTATGTGTTTCTCCCCAGTCAACTTCTCGTACAAACTATAGCTGATTCCTAAGATGCTGCTACCTCTATTCCATGAATAAATCTTTACCATGCGATTCAACTCCTTGTTTTGGCAGCTAGCCCCTGAGAAAAGTCGGGGAGCGATGTTATTTTCCTTGCCGAAGTACTCCAGATTATTAAGATTATAGAATGGGAACTCGACACTCCATTTTTTGAACTCTTCTTCCCAAGTTAGAAGCATGCTAGCTGGAGCAATTATAACTGGTCGGCAACTTGGGAACAGTTTTAAATAAGTTTCAATAAAAACTATGGTCAAACGGGTTTTCCCAGTTCCTGGAGCATGAGAGATGATGCATCCACCCACTCCACTAGGATCAGAACTCCTCAGTTCAGCAACATTAATGCTGCCTGCCAAATTTTTCCAAAGAAATTCAAAGCCTTCTTGCTGATGTTCGTACATACTTTCTTTTATACCAGGTTTAACATCCCAAACTGTTCTACTTCCATTATTGTCGAAATCAGGAAAATCATGTAATGAAGATGTGAGATGGAGTTTGTCAAACTCAGGAAGCTGCCCCATTTCAGAAGATCTTGTCCTTTTTGATAGTCCACAAGTTTTTTCTGCCTGGATAAGTTCGATAGCAGTAAGGTTGCCAGCTAAATTAAGATCATATATGAAAAAAAATATTTAACTCCAAACATAACATAGAAGACTCTTTCCAGTGTGATTAACAACAGTGCAGGAAATGAAAGACGATGGTTCAGGTTAATCAGCACAAATTCTTATTGACAAATCTGGGTTGATGCATCTACTAATCATGGTTCGTTAAAAGGGCAATCAAAATAAATCTACTTACCCACATGGGCATTACATCTCTTGGTCCAAGCTCCACATGAGGACAATATATACATCTTAACCCCAAGTCATCCTGCAAGAACAACTCATGATCCCCTCTAGCACACCGGGCATGTTGAGTTTCTTCACCATGAGCATTTGTATCTACATTATGAACCTGCATGCCATTGAAAGAACATTAGCCATCACACTTCCTGAACAATGTTGCTCTAAAACTAGTTCTTGATCATGGGAAAAAAAATAGTCCAGCTATATGGAGGTGCAACTGATGGTCATCTGATTCCTCAACTTGTTAGGGTGGTTCTTTTTGCTGTTATCAGTGTCGTGATGTTTGTATTTTCAGCCCGACAATTTATGATAGTGGACACATATATGAATATACTTTCTCAATTGGTTTCTACGGTAACCTTGCAGTTGGTTGATATGACAATCTTCTGAGAAATATTCAGGTAACAATTACTTAATGAGACTTGGTTAAACCAGATATTCTCGGTAGAGGAAGAAAATTTCTTATATAGCTGGAATCATAATATATTTACATATGGTGTTCTTGTAGATTTAACCAACCTCAAAAGCTTAACTAATGATCTACAAATAGCAAGTCAAACTGAAACATGTGCTCAAATTTCCAACAAACGATAATCATTTTACCACTAAAAACAGTTTTTTGGATGGCTCTTTTTGCAGTATCTGCTCAAATATTAGTAAAAAAACGCCTATCTTGAGTAATGTTGAGAAAGGTGAACAATCATGTACGGTTGAAGGAAGAAAGTTAAGAATCAGATTCTAAAATTTCTGTGTGAACAGAAATAACCTAGAGAGGCTAACCTGACTAGGGAAAATTTCATAACAAGTAGCTTTAACAGTGTCATGTCTTTCTTCGAAAAATAAAACTAAAAGAAACATCCAATCATTTTTCGAAGGAAATCTATATGCTGGGTATAAAGTTTCTAAGAGGAACCAACGGAAATGTTGAGAGTATCCCTATACCATATAAAACAGTCATTTATACAGTATCAAACATGATTTTATATCACAGATGATAAATGGTGATTAAGCTGGACTCACCTCGAGGAAGTTAAATGAACTCATCTGCACTAATGCCCAAGAAAAGTCTAATTCAGAAAACAATCCTTCTATCTCTTTCTCATATTCTGTTTTTTCCACTGGTTGTGGTACCTCGTCCTCAAATCTGAATTTCAAAGAGAGATTATTTTGAACTTTAGGTACAGGTGCCTGCTTAGCTCCTTCATCACTTTCTATCTCTTCAAGCATTTGTCCCCTTTCCAATACAGAGACCGCTAGCATTTTACAGAAATCAAAACGTTTTAATGAAACTTGTTTCCTTCTACTCAGTTGCTCTGTTTCATCTGTCACAGGAAGTTGTTCATTTTTATCATGAACATGGAAACCTGAACTGGCTTGACTACATCCGTTCTGAACCCCACAATCAATCTGAGCACTATCCTCATCTTTTAAATGGTCCTTGGAGTCGCTGGCTCCTGCTTCATTACCATACTTCTGAGTGCACAATTGCTCCGAGTTTGGGCATTCTGGTGAGTTCTCTTTTATTCCATCACTTTTAAGTTTAAAGACCTCTTCTTCGTTTGAATCATCACAAATATTTGTGTTTATGTCATAATTTTCTTCAGGGACTTTATTTGGTTTGTATGATGTCCCTTCCTTATTTCTTTTGCTTGAGGCATCACTGCTCAAATGTTTCTTTCTAAAAGAGCATTCCTGTTCCTGAGAAGAGAGCCGATCACGTTTTGCTTCTTCTCTGTAAAGATTAGAAAAGTGCCATTTCTTGGAAGAAAGCTTTACAGCTGTTCTGTTTTGCTTACTGCCATCTGAACTCTTAACTGCTGACGCCTTCACTGATTCAATTTCTTGTACATCATATTCTTCAGCATAGCACTGTGGCTCCAAGCTATCAGAGAGGGAAGAATTGTCCACTCTAAAATCTTCATCATCCATACTTTCAAAAATACTATCACTGGAGGACGGATATTTAGCTGATACATCAAGTAAAATATTATCAACATCAGGGGATTTTTTCACAATCCTTGTCTTTGACCTAGTTCGATTTGCAATACCGAGTTCATTATCATGTGCTGAATATGAGCAGATTTCGTCCACTTTTAGAAAAGCATCATGATCGGCACTCGCGTTCAATTTCCTATTGGACTGAATGCTTGAGTTAGAGCTTATCCATTCATGACAGTAGCTGTTGATATCATGGAGATTTTTGTCCCACTCTTCATCAATTTTCTTTCTGCTGAAGTAACTAGAATCTCCTATTTCCTTGCAGTTTCTACCCATTGTTTCAAACTCAATCTCTTCAGCTTCATTCACCATGGCTGTCAGATATGGAAAATCAATTTTCTATAAATAAATGTGATCATGAAGGATATACAATACTACGTGTAAAGCTAGATATTCGAACATCTACATATGAAAGAGGCTTCAACAATATAAACCGGTTATGATGAAAAATTAATAACAAGAAATGAGCAAGTTACTTGTTTCTTAAACACACCATTATAAGTCTGTGATATAAATAAAAATTACTGTTATCTCGTGCAATGCCTGTAGCCTTTCATTTCACCTCTGTACTTGTTAATCTTAGCTCCACATAATTAACTAACTGCAGATGCTGCTGCCAAATATGCTTTTGGCTATCATGTCTTTTTACAATTTCCACATTCAAACACCACATTGATTTGTTACTATGAATATCAGTACCCAGCCATGGATCTAACTGCATGAATCTAATTATTTGATACAGTGAATTTGATTATTAGAGAATCTTAAAGACCTTTGTAATGGAAACAGCTGACTGCAGCTATGACATGATGCTTAAAATGTAAATTAAGAAGTGCCACCAAAAAGTGTGATTTATATGATTCAAAAATATTTTACTCCTTTGCTTGATAGTTTCTGATTTCTTAGAACTCTTAGACACTAAGAACATATGCAAAAGATGTCAATTAACACCTTTGCGCGACTGAGAACTCCAATGAGGCATGATGGTTCTTTAAGTTGAGCTGTAACACCGATCGGCTTGTGTAGGACACAAACTGTCAAACAGTGCCAGATTTACTTCAGAAGTGAATGTAAGGTCAAGTGCCAACTTGCACACAGGTAAAACAAAATACATCAAATTATCACCTTTTTTCACAAATGAACTTGACCACTCTGGATCTCCATTAGAATCGACACTAACATCCTCATAAGAAACGGAACCAAAGTGAAGATTTGATATCTTTTTGCTCACACATTTGACTTTCTTCCTAGAGGTCGCTGCAGAATACCGTTCATTTAGCTTTTGCCTGGTTGAAGGAGCTATCTTTGGCGCAGAATACGTTTTCTTATTCCTGAACTCAGCTTCATCGATTCTCTCAATTTCAACTTTCTCAGGGTCCATATGTTCATCGGCATTCCCTAGAAATAATACATAAAGCATGAGTAACTGCTACTTAAATTGTATCAGTGGTAATTTTTCAACAAAACCATATGATTTTCTTCTTTAACATGACATATAATATGTTTAAGTGACACGATATCCAGGTTTTTTCCTCGCATCCAAGGCTCTCTCAGTTCCATGTGTTACAAAACCTGGAATGTTTAAGCTGTTTAGCTTATATAGAGAGTGCAAAGTGCAAAGGAGGTCAGTAAATCACATTCTTAGGAAGTGACTTCTCATGCAAGACTTGTAGCACGTGCATAGACACGACCATCAAGTTAAAATAAGTTGTAAGTTGATGAAAAAATAGTTTCTTGCAGAGATGATATAAATAATTAAATCCCTTGTTTTGGTTCAGGCTAAGTTAATTCCAAATTATCACTTTTTTCTGCACATGGACTCCACTTGTTGGGCTGTCCTTGATCAGAATCGCTGTTAGTATACTTAGTAGAAAGAGATCCACAAATATTTTTCCTCACACCAACTTTCTTCCAAGAAGTGGTGGCATAACCTTCATTAATTTCTTACCTGCATGAAGGGCCTATTTGTGATATGTCATGAGGTTTGCTACTCCTGAACTCAGCTTCATCAATTTCCTCAATCCCAACACCATGGGGAACCATATCTTTATAACATTCCCTTCTAACATATTGCAATGAGATGAAACTACTAATTAGGTAGCGCAAGCTGCGTTTGTGATTTCTTTAACACAGCTGACAGCTTTTTTCTTTTTCCTTTAGGCTTCCAAGGCACTCTAAAGTACTGGGTTTGTGGTGGAGGAGGACAGAGTCAAACAAGCAGCAAAATCAAGGCCTGAAGAGTTATCAACATGCAACTCAGACACTGACTGAGACCATCAATTGTTTGAACAGTTTAGAATTGATGAAAAGAAAATTTGTTTTGGAATAGGGCAACCAAAACTCTAGTCTCTTCAATTTTCTTTAGGCTTCCAAAGGCTTTCTAACTTCATGGGGTAGTGGTGGAGGAGCATAGAGTCAAAGAAACCTCAAAATTAAGTTCTCAAAAGTTGACAACATGTGACATTGAGAGAGATCTTCAATGATACGAGCATTTAAACGAAAATAAGAAAATCAGAGTTCTTATGGAGAAGGGAAATGTAAATTAGCTATTTGTTGTCAGGATGGAACTGATATTTTTTTTTTGCCAACAGTGATTATATCTTCCTAATATTTGGCCTGAGTACTATTATTGTAATTCTATTGCCTAATGTTATATCCATGACAAAACCACTAGTATATGAGCTTGACAGAGATTCAGAATCCAAGCAACAGCTAGCAGATAAAACAAAAAAAATAATCATACCCTCACCTATTTCCACAAATGAACTTGATCTAGCCAGCGGCCAATGATCAGAATCACTGTCAGCATTCTCGAGAAAAATGGATCCAGAAAGACTAGCAGGGAATATATATTTATGCATCCGATCCACGGTCTTCTTATGGATGGCTGCTGAATAACCTTCATTTGATTCTTGCCTGGCTGAGGTCCTTACCTTTGACAAAGAACTTGTTTTCTTTTTTCTAAACTGAGCGTTGCTGATTCTTTCAATCTCAATGTCCTTGAGATCCATATCTTTTTCGTTATTCCCTGCCATAAAAAGTATGAGAAAACTACCATTTAGTTGCAGCATTTGGCGTCAGCACCATTTTTAAAACAGCCATCTCAATAACTTCTTAAGAAGGTAGCATTCCATTCTTGGTTACATACAACAGAAAAGTTGAAGAGATGGAGGAGCAAAGAAGAGTAAGATTTGACCACATAGTATGGCTTTTTTCTTCTCAGGCTCTTTAAACTCCTGGGGTTTCAAGATGTATAATAGGTGGAGGAGAAAAGAGTAGAAGAGGCAGCGGAATACTAAAGATTGACTCGTGACAGTGAGGTCTTTAGAGCACAAACCAAATAGTACTTGATCTCACAGAAAGAGTACAACAGAAGCTTTAGTATCCAGATATATCTAGATGCCATTTGAGAACTTTGATCTGCAGATGACGACATCCTATTATAGGAAGAGTACCTTCCAATCCTTGAACACACGACACGGCTATATTTATCTTGTCTGTGGTCATAACCTAAGTGATACAAAGATTCCACAAGAAGTTGCTGTAAAATCCAAATCAAGCTTTAGCCAACCGAAAAAAATTCAAACTGTCACCTTTTTCTACAAATGAAGTTGATTTGTGTGGTCGCCTAGCATTATTGGGAGAAAATGATCTTGAAAGATCAGAGGAGGATATTATTTTGCTCATACCTGCAACATGTTTCCTGGAAGTGGCTGCGAAAGAACCTTCATCTGATTCTTGCCTGGTTGAGGGCCCAGCCTTGGACATAGAATGTGTTCTCTTATTCCTGAACTCAGCTTCATCAATTCTCTCAATCTCAATATCATCGAGATCCATATATTCATCATCATTCCCTGCACATAGACGAAAATATGAATCACCTACAGATTAACTTGCAGCAAGCTAAGCTAGCAGCAATTTTTATCACATTCCCATTCACATCTTTAGAATGCTACATTGTTTCCTCATAGAGAAAATTTGACAAAATAACCATATTTCCTATTTCTGGGTCGAAGCCTTTAAAGTTCCTAGGGTAGTACATTTTAGTCCTTTAGCTACGAGAGACGAGTAGAAGACGCAATTTAGAAAAACATCATAACGAGTCAACTTCTCACAAGTGAAATGTGACACTACATTCATTCAGCTCGTCATTATAGCAACAAATTATAAATAAGAGTCGCAACTCAACAATCTTAAAGCTACTAATTTCTTCCTAACAAAAAGCTCTTGAGAAAAAAATGCTTAATATTTAAATGATTACGATTAAGTTTCAATTTCCCTCTCAAATATGTGTCCGACCTCATCCAGATATAATAATCCACCCTCAATCAGTTGAATAATTAGGGTCGTAGGAGAGTCCAGTTATTTTGTTTACTATCGTTGATGTTATTAAATGAATTGAGCTTTGATGACTTTTTAGATCCATTTCATTATAGAATCTGCACCAATGATGATGGTAATGGAGGTGTGTGTCAAAATGTGTCAAAGCTGAAAACAAGAATTCTAGTCTTGACAAAAATCGTTATCCCACATTCAAACTCTCAAATTCGAAATGCAGATGAGATTAGCAATAGCATCAACAAGACACCGAATACAGAAGACAAATACATGACAAAAAATATGTACGACCTCTGATTATACCAAGGAAAACTGATACAGTATTGTATGATAGTTACCAAACTAACAAAACATAAACTGCAACTTAAGAATTTAGAAGCATAATGAAATAAGTGGCAGAATTTACCAATACGGCGATCAACTCTAAGCGAGAAATTAAATTGATTCCTTCTCTTCTTCCCCGATCTTCTACGATCAGGATTACCAAATTCTCCATTTGAACCAGGATTTGCATTCTTGAAGCTCGAAAATTTGCTCCGTGATTCTCCAACAACTCCCTTCTTGCCCCATAGTGAAGAGATTCCATTTCCGCCCGAACCATGAGTTACATTCCGAGAACTCGAAGAAGGAATTCCCCGTACTTCTCTCGCAGTATCCTCAAGGTCATCATCTCTCCTCGATCCTGTTCCTATACCTCTCTGAATCAAGAATTGCAGCTAAAATGTTATACTTGATTCATTGTTTTTGTTTAAACTTCCATCATTAAATTGATTCTATTATTATCAAATCATAATTTAACTCTGTTAACACAGTCACACGTCCACTTGATAACTATGTTCCATAAGCAAAATTAGAAGAACAAAAAATTGGTTCATAAAGATTGTTTTTGGATAGGATTTGATTTCTGAACACGTGCATTTTAAATCCATCACAAGTATTGTTATATTTACACAAATTAGTAAATATGTTGATTTTAAATACATCTAATATAAATTCACCCAACTTAGAGTTCGTTTTTCGTTTACTACGTGAACTCAAGCTCACTACACTAACAGCTCTTCAAGGAGTGGAGTGTAGTTCAGTAGCTACTTTCGGGCAGGAGGACGTCCTACGGACTCCATCTCGAGCTATGAGCTCTCCGATCGCCCTTTGAGTTTGCCTAAATTGTTGTGTAGGTAACTCGAAGCTGCCGGTTGACTCGCAACCCTTGTCAATTAAATAGATTTGAAATCTATGGTTTCAAATCCACCAATCCAAATACAGCTAAAAAGAATTTGAAATTTTATCGCTTTTTTTTTTAAATTTTTTTGGCTCGATTGACATCATTTTAATCTCAAGAACAGAAAAAATAATTTTATTCTAATCACAGCCGATCGACTAATAACTTCTTTCTAATTATTTCATCATATTAGAAAAGAAGAAGTCTGTGTGGGAAAAATCCTCGTGGACATATCAAATCATAATTCATCTAGCTTCATTAAGCCTAATTACTTCATCATTTAATATCTTAATAATATAAAAATTGAAATAGGATAGATTAAGAAGCATACCATTTCTTTCGATTGGAGACCACACAGCACCAGCAAATCTGTTTCTCTCCCAAATATGCAATGATTGAATGTACTTTACCTCTGAAACAGAAGCGCAAAAATGAAAAAAAAAAAAAAAGAAGAAGAAGAAGAAGGAAAGAAGCAGATGTGCGAGAATTATAGCACAAACCATGCACACTTGCTAAGACTTAAATTTTGCATTCAAGAATATATAAAATTTAAGATTTTGAAAGAATAAATCGGTTTGTTTGATGCCTCGCTTGAGCGATATTAAGCCACACGTGTCATTAAATTGTTTTTAAAAAAAATTTACAAAAAAGAATGAGTGCCGTTTGATGCCGTCTTCAAGGACATTGCACGACATTTTTTTTTAAAAAAAAAGCTAGTTTGAAGAGTTGTGCATTTGAGTGTACTTAATTGTTAATAATTAATTTTTATTTTTCTACATGTTAATAATTGTTATTGATTAATATCGACATCCAATGGGAATACTGACTTTTAAGTGAATTCAATTTTATTGTTGTAAAGCTGTAATAAATCTACTGGGATTATGGTTACTTATTTTGCAATCTTTACTTTTACCAAACAATCCATCTTAATTTGGTATCAACTTCTATTTATTAATATATATTATACGAGGTTGTAATAAATGTCAAATACAACTCATTTAGCTAAATCGTATGATATGAGTTTCAAATGGGTTTTACAAGAGATTTACATGATTAATCGACGATCCAAAATTGTTCTACTCGACTTATATTTCACCTGATGCAGCATAATCTCAATCGAGAGACAAAAAATCAGTATTATATACCAAATACATAATACCAAAATTACCACCAAGCATCCAATGTATACCTGCAACACAATGCATAATCCATATCCCAATATACATCACTATGAGATTATTTTGAACTTTAAGTACAGGTGCCTGCTTAGCTCCTTCATCACTTTCTATCTCTTCAAGCATTTGTCCCCTTTCCAATACAGAGACCGCTAGCATTTTACAGAAATCATAATGTTTTAATGAAACTTGTTTCCTTTTACTCAGGTGCTCTGTTTCATCAGTCACAGGAAGTTGTTCATTTTTATCATGAACATGGAAACCTGAACTGGCTTGACTATATCCGTTCTGAACCCCACAATCAATCTGAGCACTATCCTCATCTTTTAAATGGTCCTTGGAGCCGCTGGCTCCTGCTTCATTACCATACTTCTGAGTGCACAACTGCTCCGAGTTTGGGCATTCTGGTGAGTTCTCTTTTATACCATCACTTCTAAGTTTAAAGACCTCCTCTTCGTTTGAATCATCACAAATATTTGTGTTTATGTCATAATTTTCTTCAGGGACTTTATTTGGTTTGTATGATGTCCCTTCCTTATTTCTTTTGCTTGAGGCATCACTGCTCAACTGTTTCTTTCTAAAAGAGCATTCCTGTTCCTGAGAAGAGAGCCGATCACGTTTTGCTTCTTCTCTGTAAAGATTAGAAAAGTGCCATTTCTTGGAAGAAAGCTTTACAGCTGTTCTGTTTTGCTTACTGCCATCTGAACTCTTTACTGCTGACGGTTCAATTTCTTGTACATCATATTCTTCAGCATAGCACTGTGGCTCCAAACTATCAGAGAGGGAAGAATTGTCCACCCTAAAATCTTCATCATCCATACTTTCAAAAATACTATCACTGGAAGACGGATATTTAGCGGATACATCAAGTAAAATATTATCAACATCAGGGGATTTTTTCACAATCCTTGTCTTTGACCTAGTTCGATTTGCAATACCAAGTTCATTATCATGTGCTGAATATGAGCAGATTTCGTCCACTTTTAGAAAAGCATCATGATAGGCACTCGCGTTCAATTTTCTATTGGACTGAATGCTTGAGTTAGAACTTATCCATTCATGACAGTAGCTGTTGATATCATGGAGATTTTTGTCCCACTCTTCATCAATTTTCTTTCTGCTGAAGTAATTAGAATCTCCTATTTCCTTGCAGTTTCTACCCATTGTTTCAAACTCAATCTCTTCAGCTTCATTCACCATGGCTGTCAGATATGGAAAATCAATTTTCTATAAATAAATGTAATCATGAAGGATATACAATACTAAGTGTAAAGCTAGATATTCGAACATCTACATATGAAAGAGGCTTCAACAATATAAACCGGTTATGATGAAGAATTAATAACAAGAAATGAGCAAGTTACTTGTTGCTTACACACCATTATAAGTCTGTGATATAAATAAAAATTACTGTTATCTCGTGCAATGCCTGTAGCCTTTCATTTCACCTCTGTACTAACTCCACATAATTAACTAACTGCAGATGCTGCTGCCAAGTTGATATGCTTTTGGCTATCATGTCTTTTTACAATTTCCACATTCAAACACCACATTGATTTGTTACTATGAATATCAGTACCCAGCCATGGATCTAACTGCATGAATCTAATTATTTGATACAGTGAATTTGATTATTAGAGAATCTTAAAGACCTATGTAATGGAAACAGCTGACTGCAGCTATGACATGATGCTTAAAATGTAAATTAAGAAGTGCCACCAAAAAAGTGTGATTTATATGGTTCAAAAATATTTTACTCCTTTGCTTGATAGTTTTCTGATTTCTTAGAACTCTTAGACACTAAGAATATATGCAAAAGATGTCAATTAACACCTTTGCGCGACTGAGAACTCCAATGAGGCATGATGGTTCTTTAAGTTGAGCTGTAACACTGATCGGCTTGTGTAGGACACAAACTGTCAAACAGTGCCAGATTTACTTCAGAAATGAATGTAAGGTCAAGTGCCAACTTGCACACAGGTAAAACAAAATACATCAAATTATCACCTTTTTTCACAAATGAACTTGACCACTCTGGATCTCCATTAGAATCGACACTAACATCCTCATAAGAAAGGGAACCAAAGTGAAGATTTGATATCTTTTTGCTCACACATTTGACTTTCTTCCTAGAGGTCGCTGCAGAATACCGTTCATTTAGCTTTTGCCTGGTTGAAGGAGCTATCTTTGGCGCAGAATACGTTTTCTTATTCCTGAACTCAGCTTCATCGATTCTCTCAATTTCAACTTTCTCAGGGTCCATATGTTCATCGGCATTCCCTAGAAATGATACATAAAGCATGAGTAACTGCTACTTAAATTGTATCAGTGGTAATTTTTCAACAAAACCATATGATTTTCTTCTTTAACATGACAAATAATATGTTTTAAGTGACAAGATATCCAGGTTTTTTCCTCGCATCCAAGGCTCTCTCAGTTCCATGTGTTACAAAACCTGGAATGTTTAAGCTATTTAGCTTATATAGAGAGTGCAAAGTGCAAAAGAGGTCAGTAAATCACATTCTTAAGAAGTGACTTCTCATGCAAGACTTGTAGCACGTACATAGACACGACCATCAAGTTGAAATAAGTTGAAAGTTGATGAAAAAATAGTCTCTTGCAGAGATGATATAAATAATTAAATCCCTTGTTTTGGGTCAGGCTAAGTTAATTCCAAATTATCACCTTTTTCTACACATGGACTCCACTTGTTGGGCTGTCCTTGATCAGAATCGCTGTTAGTATACTTAGTAGAAAGAGATCCACAAATATTTTTCCTCACACCAACTTTCTTCCAAGAAGTGGCGGCATAACCTTCATTAATTTCTTGCCTGTGTGAAGGGCCTATTTGTGATATGTCATGAGGTTTGCTACTCCTGAACTCAGCTTCATCAATTTCCTCAATCCCAACACCATGGGGAACCATATCTTTATACCATTCCCTTCTAACATATTGCAATGAGATGAAACTACTAATTAGGTAACGCAAGCTGCGTTTGTGATTTCTTTAACACAGAGATAACCATGGAGGAATCAAGAAAACTGACAGTTTTTTCTTTTTCCTTTAGGCTTCCAAGGTACTCTATAGTACTGGGTTTGTGGTGGAGGAGGACAGAGTCAAACAAGCAGCAAAATCAAGGTCTGAAGAGTTATCAATATGCAACTCAGACACTGACTGAGACCATCAATTGTTTGAACAGTTTAGAATTGATGAGAAGAGAATTTGTTTTGGAATAGGGCAACCAAAACTCTAGTCTCTTCAATTTTCTTTAGGCTTCCAAAGGCTTTCTAACTTCATGGGGTAGTGGTGGAGGAGCATAGAGTCAAAGAAACCCCAAAATTAAGTTCTCAAAAGTTGACAACATGTGACATTGAGAGAGATCTTCAATGATACGAGCATTTAAAACGAAAATAAGAAAAGCAGAGTTCTTGTGGAGAAGGGAAATGTAAATTAGCTATTTGTTGTCAGGATGGAACTGATATTTTTTTTTGTGCCAACAGTGATTATATCTTCCTAATATTTGGCCTGAGTACTATTATTGTAATTCTATTGCCTAGGGTTATATCCATGACAAAACCACTAGTATATGAGCTTGACTGAAATTCAGAATCCAAGCGATAGCTAGCAGATAAAACAAAAAAAAAAATATAATACCCTCATCTATTTCCACAAATGAACTTGATCTATCCAGCGGCCAATGATCAGAATCACTGTCAGCATTCTCGAGAAAAATGGATCCAGAAAGACTAGCAGGGAATATATATTTATGCATCCGATCCACGGTCTTCTTATGGATGGCTGCTGAATAACCTTCATTTGATTCTTGCCTGGCTGAGGTCCTTACCTTTGACAAAGAACTTGTTTTCTTTTTTCTAAACTGAGCGTTGCTGATTCTTTCAATCGCAATGTCCTTGAGATCCATATCTTTTTCGTTATTCCCTGCCATAAAAAGTATGAGAAAACTATCATTTAGTTGCAGCATTTAGCGTCAGCACCATTTTTCAAAACAGCGTTCTCAATAACTTCTTTAAGAAGGTAGCATTCCATTCTTGGTTACATACAACAGAACAGTTGAAGAGATGGAGGAGCAAAGAAGAGTAAGATTTGACCACATAGGATGGCTTTTTGCTTCTCAGGCTCTTTAAACTCCTGGGGTTTCAAGATGTATAATAGGTGGAGGAGAAAAGAGTAGAAGAGGCAGCGGAATACTAAAGATTGACTCGTGACAGTGAGGTCTTTAGAGCACAAACCAAATAGTACTTGATCTCACAGAAAGAGTCAACAGAAGCTTTAGTATCCAGAAACTGATATATCTAGATGCCATTTGAGAACTTTGATCTGCAGATGACGACATCCTATTATAGGAAGAGTATCTTCCAATCCTTGAACACACGACACGGCTATATTTATCTTGTCTGTGGTCATAACCTAAGTGATACAAAGATTCCACAAGAAGTTGCTGTAAAATCCAAATCAAGCTTTAGCCAACCGAAACAAATTCAAACTGTCACCTTTTTCTACAAATGAAGTTGATTTGTGTGGTCGCCTAGCATTATTGGGAGAAAATGATCTTGAAAGATCAGAGGAGGATATTATTTTGCTAATACCGGCAACATGTTTCCTGGAAGTGGCTGCGAAATAACCTTCATCTGATTCTTGCCTGGTCGAGGGCCCAGCCTTGGACATAGAATGTGTTCTCTTATTCCTGAACTCAGCTTCATCAATTCTCTCAATCTCAATATCATCGAGATCCATATATTCATCATCATTCCCTGCACATAGACGAAAATATTAATCACCTACAGGGAATGATGATAAATAGCAGCTATTTTTATCACATTCCCATTCACATCTTTAGAATGCTACATTGTTTCCTCATAGAGGGAAATTTGACAAAATAACCATATTTCCTATTTCTGGGTCGAAGCCTTTAAAGTTCCTAGGGTAGTACATTTTAGTCCTTTAGCTACGAGAGACGAGTAGAAGACGCAATTTAGAAAAACATCATAAGGAGTCAACTTCTCACAAGTGAAATGTGACACTACATTCATTCAACTCGTCATTATAGCAACAAATTATAAATAAGAGTCGCAACTCAACAATCTTAAAGCTACTAATTTCTTCCCAACAAAAAGCTCTTGAGAAAAAAATGCTTAATATTTAAATGATTACGATTAAGTTTCAATTTCCCTCTCAAATATGTGTCCGACCTCATCCAGATATAATAATCCACCCTCAATCAGTTGAATAATTAGGGTCGTAGGAGAGTCAAGTTATTTTGTTTACTATCGTTGATGTTATTAAATGAATTGAGCTTTGATGACTTTTTAGATCCATTTCATTATAGAATCTGCACCAATGATGATGGTAATGGAGGTGTGTGTCAAAATGTGTCAAAGCTGAAAACAAGAATTCTCGTCTTGACAAAAATGCGTTATCCCACATTCAAACTGTCAAATTCGAAATGCAGATGAGATTAGCAATAGCATCAACAAGACACCGAATACAGAAGACAAATACATGACAAAAAATATGTACGACCTCTGATTATACCAAGGAAAACTGATACAGTATTGTATGATAATTACCAAACTAACAAAACATAAACTGCAACTTAAGAATTTAGAAGCATAATGAAATAAGTGGCAGAATTTACCAATACGGCGATCAACTCTAAGCGAAAAATTAAATTGATTTCTCCTCCTCTTCCCCGATCTTCTACGATCAGGATTCCCAAATTCTCCATTTGAACCAGGATTTGCATTCTTGAAGCTCGAAAATTTGCTCCGTGATTCTCCAACAACTCCCTTCTTGCCCCATAGTGAAGAGATTCCATTTCCGCCCGAACCATGAGTTACATTCCGAGAACTCGAAGAAGGAATTCCCCGTACTTCTCTCGCAGTATTCTCAAGGTCATCATCTCTCCTCGATCCTGTTCCTATACCTCTCTGAATCAAGAATTGCAGTTAAAATGTTATACTTGATTCATTGTTTTTGTTTAAACTTCCATCATTAAATTGATTCTATTATTATCAAATCATAATTTAACTCTGTTAACACAGTCACACGTCCACTTGATAACTATGTTCCATAAGCAAAATTAGAAGAACAAAAAATTGGTTCATAAAGATTGTTTTTGGATAGGATTTGATTTCTGAACACGTGCATTTTAAATCCATCACAAGTATTGTTATATTTACACAAATTAGTAAATATGTTGATTTTAAATACATCTAATATAAATTCACCCAACCTAGAGTTCGTTTTTCGTTTACTACGTGAACTCAAGCTCACTACACTAACAGCTCTTCAAGGAGTAGAGTGTAGTTCAGTAGCTACTTTCGGGCAGGAGGACGTCCTACGGACTCCATCTTCGAGCTATGAGCTCTCCGGTGGCCCTTTGAGTTTGCCTACATAGTTGTATAGGTAACTAAAAGCTGTCGGTTGACTTGCAACCCTTGTCAATTAAATAGATTTGAAATCTATGGTTTCAAATCCCTCAATCCAAATTCAGCCAAAAATAATTTGAAATTTTATCGCGATTTTTTTAATTTTTTTGGCTCGATTGACATCATTTTAATCTCAAGAACAGAAAAAATAATTTTATTCTAATCACAGTCGATCGACTAATAACTTCTTTCTAATTATTTCATAATTAATCTAGCTTCATTAAGCCTAATTACTTCATCATTTAATATCTTAATAATAAAAAAATTGAAATAGGATAGATTAAGAGAAGCATACCATTTCTTTCGATTGGAGACAACACAGCACCAGCAAATCTGTTTCTCTCCCAAAGATGCAATGATTGAATGTACTTTACCTCTGAAACAGAGGCGCAAAAATGAAAAAAAGAAGAAGAAGGAACGAAGCAGATGTGCGAGAATTATAGCACAAACCATGCACACTTGCTAAGACTTAAATTTTGCATTCAAGAATATATAAAATTTAAGATTTTGAAAGAATAAATCGGTTTGTTTGATGCCTCGCTTGAGCGATATTAAGCCACACGTGTCATTAAATTGTTTTTAAAAAAAATTTACAAAAAAGAACGAGTGCCGTTTGATGCCGCCTCCAAGGACATTACGCGACATTTACTAAAAAAAAAAAAGAAGCTAGTTTGAAGAGTTGTGCATTTGAGTGTACTTAATTGTTAATAATTAATTTTTATTTTTCTACATGTTTAAAATTGTTATTGATTAATATCGACATCCAATGGGAATACTGACTTTTAAGTGAATTCAATTTTATTGTTGTAAATCTGTAATAAATCTACTGGGATTATGGTTATTTATTTTGCAATCTTTACTTTTACCAAACAATCCATCTTAATTTGGTATCAACTTCTATTTATTAATATATTATACGAGGTTGTAATAAATCAAATACAACTCATTTAGCTAAATCGTATGATATGAGTTTCAAATGGATTTTACAAGAGATTTACATGATTAATCGACGATCCAAAATTGTGCTACTCGACTTATATTTCACCTGATGCAGCATAATCTCAATCGAGAGACAAAAAATAAGTATTATATACCAAATACATAATACCAAAATTACCACATCTCTAGTTAAAAAATAAAATTTACCCCACTCCCTGTTAACAAATAAACAAGCTTAAAACGATTTGGTTGATAATATCCCTAAAGACAGATCAATAATATTCTTATTCAGAGCCCTGTGGGGTATATTAAGATTTTGAATGAATAAAACTTTAAAAGCAATATGGAAGAGTTGTTCGTTCGAGGAGTGCCAACTTTTTCTTCCAACTTTTAACTTTCATAATGGGTCAGCACTTGGTTACATTTAATAACTTCTGATAAATTTTATGTGAGATACATGAAATTAATCAACGGTATAAAAACTATGCTGCACGGGATTTATTTTAAACAGAAAATACTTTTATGACTCGACGTGGGTTCCACTTTGACTGATATAAATGGATATGTTAGTTTATGTAATTTTTTAAAAAGATATATTTGAATATTGCTTTGGTGTATAAGTAAAGCCGAAATCAGGTGCACAAAAGTATTTATTTAATACCACAAATTATCCTATCTGACTATCGCTCCGACTAAAATAAAACAATTTAATAGATAAATTAATAGTTTTTAACTAGATTATGGTTTCCATCTATTTTTAATGCCAAGTTTTTTTGCTAAATAATAATATGAATCTGATTTTCAATTATTATTATTACTATGCATCATATGCATATACAAAATAAATTCAACTTATAAATTAAATAAAATGTATTGTTTCATCAACATATTTAAGGTGCAAGTTTTACTTTTTAAAATAATAAGATTATGAGTTATTAAAACAATACACAAAATGTGTATTTAATTACTAATTTATTTGGTGCCAGAGAGGGAGAAATAATACACCAAAAATGACTCAATAAGACCCTAGCATAAGGGTATTACTCTCACTCGATATTTAAGGGTCCAAATTTTATTTTAGGTATGTGAAGACCACGTAAAAAGTAGACCTCACATATACAAATTCAGTTTGGAACTTTAGATTTAATATAAGGACATTGTTCTTTAGCTACTCATCCTTATATAGTGAGTCAATGCCAACAATTTAGTGCATAGTTTAATCTAGAGGTGTCAAATTGATCGGGCGGCACAAGACCCATCACAAGCACGTAATGCCACGGGACATGTAGGCACTGTCTGTGTCGCTACAGTAACGGGCCATCGGGCCAAGGTATAGGCCGTGGACCGTACCGGCACAGCCTTGGGCATGAAACATTTTAAAAAAAAACTTTCTAATGCTACCGACATACGTACCGAACGATCGGAAGCAAATATATTCATTATATTCAATGTTTGGTTTTTACCGATCTATAGGCTCTATTGTGCCGATTGATCGGTAAAGCCCCAAAAAACTAAAAAAAATAGGCCGTACCAATAAGACCAGTTTTCAAACCGTGCCGGAACAATTAAACGTGTTGTGCCCCATTTGATACCTCTAGTTTTATCTATGATCGAGGTGTGTAATCTTTTGCTTGTTCAGTGTCCATAGTCTTTCGACTCTTTCCTGTTTTATTTAATTTGTCGACATTCCTCTTGTTTGAATTTCATTTTCTTTAATTTTTTGCTTTTCATTCTCCTTAATTCTCTCTTTTTTATTGGTCAATTATTTTAAGCTATTCTTGCTTTCGATTGAATAAATCGTTCGCGTTATATATATTTTCCATATTTGCAAATTTGGGATTATTTCTTCAAAAAGATTTAATTGTTAGAATATTTGGATGGAAAAATACTTTTATTATGTTTCACCATAATTTCCCCCAATTTTCAATGAGGAATCCAGCCATATGTCCCCTATTATCTTGTGGTGCAGTTGTTACTGAATCGAAAGCTCAATGAACTGCCACAAACAAAAAAAAAACTATATATTTCACGCTGCCAGATGAAAATCTTTGAGTGTAATTTGTAAACCAACATTATTAGATGAACACAGATCATTACACCGATTTGAATCTCAAGAAGAAGAAAATAAGAACAAAAAATCAAAAATTAACCTCGATTCTGCATCATCCATACCTTTTTCATCATTCTTCTTCTTTCCTTTTTTTTTTTTTTTTTTTGGGCTTCACGGATTAAATTCCAGGTCTAAATTAAAAGACCCTTCATTCTCTTGATGAATCAGAGCCCTTGGATGCTTGAAACAGACCATTATATCTCTTTTTCTCTCCTTTATTTTCCAAGTATGCATGTAGTCGCATTTTTTTTTTTTGTATTTAAGCCACGGCAACTGTGCCCGTCTGTACAGTTTTCTTGGCATGAGATTCTTTGGTAGATTCTGCCTTTGATTTCTTGGAGGATGAAATTTTCCATCTTTTCTCAGTGGATTCGTCCATTTCAATCTGTTCTTGCCTACACTCTTGGCTGCAAAATGGTGTGTTCCCTCTGCAAATAACCCAAGATTTTAAACTCCAATTAATATATGGAGTAAATACATATTTGAATAAAACAGCAGAAAACTTGAAGATTTTGTGCATAAAAATAAAAACAGATGTAAAATAATTAAAAATATATATTTAAAATTAGTTACAAAATTACCTGTACATGAAGATATCACTATTTCGGGAGAGATGTTTATGACAACGGAAGCAAGAATCAAGAAAGTGGGGTTTGAAGTGCTCATATACAGCACCTGACCTCATGTTTGTATGGGGAGGAGGAAATGGCCTGACAGTGGTTTCACGGCGGCGATGCGGAGGATGATAGAAGAAAGTTGGAGTGTAGAGGAAATTATTGGTGGGGGACTACGGCTTTATATAGTTGGAATTTGGAAAGCTGGCAATTAGTGCTGTGGAGCCCAATTTTTTATTCCATTATCAAAATAACTCATACTAATCTCAATGGATTGAAAAATACTACATGAACTATAGAAACTAAATTAAATCATGCACATGCCTCAGTCTTTAAGAGTTTCTTAAAATATCATCGTTGATTCATTTGGACTCCAAATATTTATATATAACTTCGTGTCATATCTTCTTCGGTCATCCTCTTATTTTCGTGAAAGAGCATAAATCCATATACTCTACTCCACGAACATGTGAATTGTTGGCCCTACGCCTTACGTGACCAAACCAGCGTAAGCGTCTTTCTTGCTTGTTATTTTATATACAAGTCACACATATTTCAACTCGAATGTCTTGATTTCTTATTTTATCTTTTCTGGTTTTATCACATATCCAACGGAGCTTATGTATCTTGATACTCCTAAAAAGAGTGATGGACTCTCAGTATCAATAAGAGGTCGGTACACCTCTCTTTCTGTCTTCTCCAAAAACCAAATAAGAAAACTAAACCTTGCGATGACCTGTTAGGATCAGAAACAAGTGTTAGAAGGTGCTGGAAGATTTTTTTCGGCGTGTCCCCTCCGACGCTCAAGTCAGATGAAGTGAGATATTGAGAAAATCTGTAAGGGAATACTGTTATATGTATGTGTATATAGAAAAATGCATACCTCAAAATCCTGAATGAACCTGCTATTTATAGGTGTTACATCGCTGGTGTCCAGCTTGGACCAGTAAGGCCATGATCCCCACGAATCCTGAAATCTCGGAACACGTCGGCCGACCACTCAATTCACGAATCACCCCACTCCCTGAAATCTCGGGACGTGTCAGTTCAACGGGGACTTGGTCAACATACTTTTAGGTATGAGAGGTCTGAGATTGTCAGGGCTAGTGAGTACCACCGTTGATTGATAAGATGAGATGTCGGAATGTCGGAGTGTCGGGTCCTCTGACCTTGAAGTCAAGATTATCCTGAAGATAATATGGTGAGTAGCTCGGGAGCCCAGGAGGTCGGCTTCCTTAAGGGACCACAGTTATAGATTTCCCTGCACCGGGTCGGTAGGTCGGTAGGTCGGTGAAATTGACTCAATGGTTGGTTGAGGGGTTCCAGATAAAAATGAGGTTACACGAAATTTCGGAGATCTGAAAATCGGTCACATACTTAGAGACCGGTCGAATGCTCTGACCTTCTGAGGTCGGGAGATCGGCCATATACTTAGCAGAGGTGATTGTTTTGACCCAGTGACATCGGGTCGACCATATATAATAAGATAGGCTAATATTTTTTTCCCGCAGGGTATCACATCTCTATCAATCATCTTTTGGATATGATGCATCTTGGATGTCTAGCATTCTGTCACATACAACATTGACGGCGTTTCTATAAATAATTGATACTAATAAAATAACAATAATATAAATTCATGAAAAAGTCCATTGCAATGAGATTAGGTGGTTTATGATGATAGGAGGATGGTGCATTGGGGATGCCTCGAACATTTTAAATAATACATATTAAAAATTACTTCTCATGAAACATGTTAATTAAGAATATAAACAATAATTTTTTAAATTTTATATTCTATCGATCACATGGACAAGTGACCATAATCGGAAACAATATATATATTTGGGTTAGAAGTTAGCATATTTTTTTTTAATCAAAATAAATAAAAATTGGTCGCCCATAATAGGGAAAATTCAGGGAATCTTGAGACAGTGTAAAAGTAATGTGTGATATTTAATTAGTGCTTTAATAAGATTTAAAGGTAGTTTTCCACAAATGTAGGGCTTTGAATCGTGTGGCACACGTACACTGTAATTATTGGGGGACCAAAAGGTTTGTAATTAATTTTTTTTAAGGCTTTTGTCTTAATTGATATTGTTCAGAATAATCATCGTTGTTCTGACAGCAACATTAATTATTATGGTTCGCAACATCAATTATTCTAATAATATCATACATTTTTTTCTATTATGTAGAACAATAGGTGGATACCTTTGCTCATTTTATATTTAATATATATACAAAGAAAACTAATATACATACATACATATCTGGAGCCAGGAGCGAATGCATAGATTAAGGAGGGATAGCTGTCCTCCTTAAAAAAAATTATTACACTAATTTTTTTTTTGTATTTTATCATCTAAAAATTACATTTCCCACCTAGAATTATATTTTGGCCCTCCTAATTTTTGTGCCCTCCGATTTTTAAATGTTATTATGTTTTACTAAACAGAAATTCTAAATTCGCCCGTGAGCGTGGTTTTGTACCACTTCAATATAACATAGAATGTGGAAATTTGTATTTCACGCTAGATATTATATTTTCTTTTTGAATAATTATATTATATAAAATATATATGTCACTTATTAAATAAAAAATATATTAGGGGTGTAACTAAAAATACTAATGTGATATTAGTCATTGTATAATGAAAGGACACGTTAACGATAGTTATGGTCCAGTTATTTAATTTCTTGAGTAACTTTATTTTGTGTGGTAACTAAAAATCTCAAGTAGTTGATAAATAATTTCGAATTATTAAAATATTTATAAAACAAAACAATTCAGCTATCTATCACTATAATTAACAAAGAACGAAACTCGACTCCTTGGACCACAAAATGGGTCCCATTTGAGAATATTTTTTCTTTTTTCTTTTTTCTTTTATTTTCACTTGTTGCAAATAATTTTTTTTTTTAAATAATAATTAAAAGCAAAAAAAAATATATTCTTGATAGGAAAAGTTAAATACGAGTATAATTGTCGAAATATTGAAAAGGGCATTAATAAATAATATTAATTGATACTATATGGTTAATAATTAATCATTATTAACTATATTATAAGCAAAAACAAACATATTTGACTCAACATTTCATATTTTATCACATTTGTTCTATATTCATAACCATGGGCGAATCTATAACTTTTATTTAGGGTGTAAAAAGTAATAACATAAAAATAAAAAGGCAAAAATATTTTAAGAGTGAAAGTATAATATTAAGGAACAGAATGTAATTATTGGGAAATAAAATACAATTTTTTATACTTTTTTTAAGATAATAAAAAATATTTTTTTTAAGAACAACTACATGTACCCAATACATACATTCGTCCATGTTCATAACACGGAGTATAAATATCAAATCATGATCGGTTATGCATACAGAGATAATGAAATTGATGGGGTCTAGTAAATGACTAGATGGTAGCTATATTTATATGCTTTATGACAAAAATATAGGATGTTATAGGATGAATCAGTATCTTCGGGTAAAATCACATATAAGCGTCGAGCAAAAAATACCTCGAACAAAGAATTCAAAACATAGTTTATCCGAGCATTGTCAAAACCTGCTCGGTTTATTGGTCAAAATGTAGCGGAAGCCCGGACATAATTGACAATCAACAGGTGCAGACGAACGTGCGTTGATGACTTGCGGATCTCGGACACGTCTTGAACCAATAACGCCACTATCACAAGAAACCGTGTCCCGGATTTGACGTGCATTAACTTCGAGATCCAGCACTATAAATACAAGCATGTGGTGTAGTTGCAAGGTAGAGCTGTCAGAACGGGCCGGTCCGACCCAAACGGGCTGGCCCGCCCAACCCGCGGCCCAAACAGGCCCAACCCGTTTGGGCCCGCCTCCAGGTGGGTTGGGAAAACCCCAACCCAACCCAACCCGACCCGACCCGACCCGAAGCGGGCCGCGGGTTGGGGCGGGCTGGCCCGCCGAAATATATTTTTTAAAATTTTAGTTTTTTTAAAAAAAAAATTAATTTTTTAAATTTTTTTAAAGAAACTTCAAAAAAATATTTCCAACTAAACTTGCCGAACCTGGACTGATGCTAAAAGAATACTGAAACTTGTTTCAGGTTTTATCTAGATATTAACACTGCTACTAAAAAAACTTGATTAGTGAATCAGTATTTTACTCAATTTTGAAATACTTGTTGCAACTTTCAAGCAAGACCAAGTGAAAAATATATGGTATATCGAATGCTTCAATGTGATATTGAGTTTTTATCTATGAATTGAGCCTAAAAAAGATAACAAATTTTTTTTAAAAAGAAAATGGGGCCAACCCGCGGGTTGGCCCGCCAAAACCCAACACCCGTTTGGGCCAGCCCGTATAGGCACGCTTGCTGGCGGGCCTTAAAAATGCTGGCCCAACCCGTGGGCCTAGCCCATTTTGACAGTTCTATTGCAATGAGCTGAAATATTTGGGCACGAAAAGATACTGAAGAGAGTATAATATATTGTTTGTTCGGTATTTTTATTCTTGTGTTTTGCTTAAGTTTCTTGTTCTTGTGTCAAAATCTTATAACAGACCAACGTTTATAGTAGAAAATTTATACTAAAAAAAGTTCCCGTAGTTTTTCCCTTTATTTTGGAGAGTTTTCTACATAAAATTGTGGTGTCACTCATATAATTTTTTATTTTATATTTATTTATATCAAACATAAAGAATTTGAGATCACATTAATATATATTTTTAATTTATTTTAATAGACGATTGGCTCCTTCCTCCCATTTATTTCTCATACATCTCCAGTACAGAGATGGCCTCATAATTTCACGTGTGAGGCGATCGAAATTTATTAAAAAACGGTTTATACTATATTATAAAGGAGGAACAACACATAATAACTACAATAGTATCTTGATATGTTTTTTTTATCTTCCTAACCTCTGATATTTTGTATTTTTTTTTCAAATTTTCTAAAATTATTTATTTTATCTAATTGATAATATGCTATATTAATTATTAATATAATTTTAAATTTTAAATTATTAATTATTTTCATTTTTAATATTAATTTTTAATATAATTTTTAAATTATAACTTTTTTATGTTTTCTTATCTATTTAAATAATTATTTTACGTATATATATTAACATTTTAAATATAAATGAATAATGATGTAAAAATAGATAGTGAAAAATGATGTGGTAGGTGGGACTCAAAATTTGGGTTGAATCATTGTAGAAAAAAATGATGGGGGCTGAATGTCAGAAAAGTAGTAATGTATCAGATTGTGAGTAATATTAAGCCTCTGTAATATGCTTAATCGTTGCATGTGATCTTAGTTAAAATATTTAGAATTTTACAAATGTACAATAATCAAATATTTATATTGTAATTATATATCATATAAAAATTTAAAAATATTTTACATAAATTTATATATACATACATCGCGTGCAATAAATCGGTAGTATATATAAAATCAAAGAAAAAACAACTGGAACATTTGGTCACGATTCATGACTCAGCATCGCCAAATTTTTATTCTCGAGTCCCCCACACTTTAAGTCCTCTCCCATCACCACACCTTGGAGCTGCGTAGGATTCCATTTACTTATAGAAATGGGTCCCACTGTCTTAAATAAATCCAACAAAGAATCTTTGTAATTTGGGCCCCGCCTTTGGCCAGAAAAAAAACACAAACTCGAAGGCGATGGTCTCCCTTGCCCGAAATTATTGCCCGTTGTCCACGGGCATTTCATGTATATATATACACATAACTATCAGAAGCAATTATGCTAATTATTACTGAAATAGTTTTCTTATTTATTTACAACCTGTTTTGATAATGATATTGGGATATTATTTTTAAATTTGGTAGATACACCCTCTTATACTTTCATTTTCATTTATCTAACCTTTTTTGTTCTAAATAATTTTACATTTCTACATAAAATTAGTAAAAAGCTTTGATGCCCTTAATAAAATTCGAATCTACTAATTTATCCGTCAAGGTGCTTATCGGACCGGATTAACCGAATCCGGAATGGAACAGAACCGATCGAAACTGGAATCGGTTAATCCGATCCCGAACCGGGATACGATCCAGGATAATCCCGGATCAGAACAGCTGAACAGGCGATTCCGATTCCAATAGTGTAGGTAAATTTTTTTATAAAAAAGAAGTACATTCTTTTAAACATTGGTGGCCAACCGGCTCCCAACGACTAATTAAAAAAACTAAAAAATAAAAATTTCTCATACATATACCCCATCAATTCTAACCAATTTTATCAAGCTTCCAAATATTCATACTCTCTCATTTTATCATCTAATTCCGTACAATTAATTTTCTCACAATTTTATTATCATTTTGTCATTTATCATTTATCATATTATTATTATTAGTTTTGTTGAGATAAATCATTTCCAATATTACGATAATATCTTCTTCTACTAGTGGTAGAGCTGCCAAAATAGGCATGTATTTTCAATATTACGTTAGCCTCTTCTTCTACTAGTGGTTTTGGAAGGCCAGCCCGCAGGCCAGCCCCGCCCCCCCCCCCCCCCCCCCCCCCCCCGGTCAAAAAAAATAAATTGTTATTCCTTTTTTTAGGCTCAATTCATAAATAGAAACTCAATATCATATTGAAGCATCCGATCTACTATATATTTTTCACTTGGTCTTGCTTGAAAGTTGCAACATGTATTTGAAATTGAGTAAAATACTGACTTTATAATCAAGTATTTTTAGTAGCAGTGTTAATATCTAGATAAAACCTGAAGTAAGTTTCAGTATTCTTCTAGCATCAGTTCCAGGTTCGGCAAGTTCAGTTGGAATTGTTTTTTGAAGTTTTTTTTATAAAAAATAAATAAACAAAATTCGGTGGGCCAGCCAGCCACGGGTTGGGTTGGGTTGGGGCTTACCCAACCCGCCTGGAGGCGGGCCCAAATGGGCCAGCTTGTTTGGGCCCACGGGTTGGGCGGGCCAGCTTGTTTGGGTCGGGCTGGCTCATTTTGACAGGTCTAACTAGTGGTCGTGCTCCTTCAATTCCACATGTAGTACATGAAATTTATGATTATATTTCCCGAATTCGATGATGCTTACGATTTTGAATAAACGGAACACGATGTAGAACCTGTCGCACCCCAAAATCGATCGCACTTGACAATGCATCAAATCTGGCGCATGGCAATGCATATAATTAACTTAGCTATAAAAGTTGATTATGATGATTCCGAATGTAATAGCATTACAAAACTTAAAAACTATTGTCAATGGACACGATAATCACGAATTAAGCGTGATTGGAACTATACTTGTGCAAGTCAATGTATGAGGTATACTCTTTTCTCAGCACCCACTCGATGGAATTCTTTGCATCGCATGTTAGAATCTATGTTTACCTTATCAGGATGCTTTAAATGCTTTCTACAATATCAAATGTTTGAGAGTGATGATAGTTATTTATTGTGTCTTTACGATTGAGGTTTTGTTACTCAATGTACTGCTTTTTTATCTACTTTTAAAGAACAACCAATCATTTTTTCGGTGTTTCTTATCCTACTTCTCATTATTTTATTCATCTTGTATTTAATATGTTTTGTAAATTTATTGAATTTAGAGATAATGATGATTTGACACATTCTGTTCATCTTATAAGGCAAAATTTAAAAAATATTAGAAAATATACCATATATTCACCATATCTACACTTTTAGATCATAGTCAAGGCATCGACTGCTTTGATAATTTTTTTTTTTGAATATTACTCTAAATTTTTGAAGAATGATGTTGACGATCATAAGACGTCAATCATGCATTCCTCCAAAAATATGTTTGCTTCGTATCATTCTGAACAGGTGCATGGATCATCGTCATAGAGAGGATAGGAGGAAGAAGACACTACACATTCAAGAAGTGGAAGGATTAATTTGATTAGGAGTCTTGGCAGAAATAAGCTGAGAGGAAGCGGAGTGGCATCTGCCACGTCGAACGAGTTACAATTCTTATTAGGTAAAATGTTCATAATAGATGAAAAATTTGACGTACTGGAGTGATAGAAGGCAAACGCTAGACAATATCATATCTTAGCCAAAATGGTTAGAGTCATTTTTTGCGGTTCAAACATCTAATGTCGCATCGGAGTCGTCGTTCTCAACTTGTGCCAAATCATTGGAGACCATAGAACTTCACTTAAAGCAAATTTATTGTGCATGCTTACATTGCTCAAATATTTCTTCGATACTGAGAGAATGAATAAAAGAGAAGTCGACGAGTTCGGCAACCAAAATTTCGAAGATGAAGAAGAATTTGTGAATACTATATTAATCAATTACGATGAATAATGTACCTGTTTTTTTATTAATTTCAAATGCTGTAGATTTTACCTCAAGCTTTTTCATATTCATCACAATTCATATTTGAACAAGATATTTAGAATTTTAAAAAACAATGCTAATTTTTTAAAAAAATTAAATTAAATTTTTTTTTAGAAAAATTCTGATTGTTTCCATGGAACCGAAACCGGATCAATCCCGTAATCCATTGCGATCCAGGATGGGTTGGATCCGATCCGGAATCGATCCAATCTGGTACATGAGGACCATGAATTTACCCATACTCCAATCATATGGAGACATCCGACCTTGGGTATTACATCGATTCTAATTGTATTTGAGTATGTGAGGTCCATATATTAAGAACTGAATACAATATTGACAGTCCTTTTTTATTATTTTTAAAATTTTAATATATTTACACATATATAAGCTTCCTTCCTTCCTTCAATAATTTATCATTACAAAGTACTTCTTATTTAATTATTTATTGAATATTAAATTAATTAAATAATTTGTAGCCTAAAAATATCATATTTTACTAAATTTACGCAATACATATACACATTGTAAAATGATATTTATATGTAATTGTTTTTAATATTTAATTTGACCCGCAGTAGTGTCGTGATCAAAATGTATACGACAGAGTTTATATTAATTTAGATTTACGAACTTTCACGGTTTAATATTCAATTCAAGAAACTACCAGCTGGCCGCTGATGATGTTAACTCAAATTGTATAGTTTCTTTCAAACATTACATGTATAGCTTTTAGACTCATGGACGAATTTATGTAGTCTCTTGGAGATATGTAACATCCTAAAAAAAAATTAAAAATTATATTTTACGTCCCAAAAATTACATTTTTACACCTTTAAATTTATATTTTGACCACTTAAATTTTTCTTTTATCATTTATTTTTTTGTTATTATTGTTTGACCCTCTAAATAAAATATCTAGATTCGTATTCTATTGTATACTAGTACACGTGGGCGGCTCAAGTGGTAAAACTACTAAAATATTTGTTTAGGTCCTCGATTTTAGTAAGACCCACACTTTTTTAGGTTTATTGGTGCATGTTAGATTTAAATTATTTTCAAAATGTTTGGATATATTTGACTTTTTTATTTGATATTGACAGATTAAATTCCTATATTAATTGTGAAGAAAAAAAAAATCTTGTGCATTATGATATTGACAATTTAGATTTTTTTCGAAGTTAAACGTTTTATAAAAAGTTACAAATTTTGAACTTAAATGCCCAAATCGAAATACTAAAGAACTTGATTGTTTTCCCAATTATGTTATACCATATAGAATATTACCTATTATAGCAGGTATAATTGCATCAGTATATAGAAGTCTGTCAAAACTAAAAATTATACAAAAATATTTTCAAACAACTATGTCTCGAAATCGATTAAATAGAGTAGCAGCTATAGCAGTCGAAAAGGACTTATTGTCGAAACTTGGATACAAAGTTTAATAAATAAATTTGCATAAAAAACATATAACGAAGTTTTTAGCTTAAGATTCAATTAATTTTTTTATTTTTCATTAAATGGCTAACTTTACAATTTATTTAAGACCTCAAAAAAGTTTGAGTCGCTCCTGCTAATACCTCACAGTCATCTCTGTGCAATTGAGAGTCTTTTTTGTTCTATGAATTCCTACTAATCCAAAACATTTGTGAGGCACGAACTTTTTCCCCAATTTTTTTGTGAATTATCTTTCCCTCTCAATCAATTATTTATTCACTCCCACGACAAGCTAACTAAATGTAGGCCTTACAAGTCTAGAAGTTGGGAAGTCGACATTTAACTATATGGTTAACCATCCGAGCTGACGTGTATCCAAACTGCAGGAATCAGACAAAATGATAAAGACCACAGAAATGGTGAACACTATTTTGATAAGCAACTCGTGAGACATATACGTCCGTTAATTCCAGAAAATCCCATTACATGGAAAACAATGGTGAATCTAGTGCACGAAATTCCCGTGATGCGTTGGATCTGGGAGAATCGGGTACATTGAACCTGATATAAGCAGTATTCTCTTGCAATGCAAGAAGTTATTTTTGTGACATAGAAATCAAATTCAACATAAATAAACTTTTGCAAATTGGGATATCTTTAATTTTATTGTAGTCCCTAAACCAGGTGTGGGGCTCGGCCCCTTAGCTCCGAATATATATGTGTATATGGATGAATCTGGAACTTCTGTTTGGGGTAAAAATAATAATATAAAAAATAAAAAACAAAAAAAATGTATGCAATTTTTGGACTTTTTTTAAGGTAATAAATTTCAGCACATAGGTTCGGCCTTGCATATACCCTAACCACAGCTCTAATTGCGTTATTACCCTAAACTAAAGATTTTTGTTCTTAATTAAAGCAAGATTTTTCTTCCTAATTAATACATGACTCTCTGACTCAATCCAAAATTGATTTTGGACCATGCTTACATAGAGGGTAATTTTTTTAACAACTATTAAAACTACCGGGGTTGGGAGCGAAGACTCGAACATATTTTTGGATTGCAATTGCGATCGGTGTCAGATGAGCTACAAGTCATCGACCATACATAGAGGTTTTGGATTGACGTAAAAATCATTTTTATAATTCACTTACAAACAGTCCATAAACAAGGATGAATTGAATGCTAAAATTCCAGTGTCTGATATATAAAGGAAAACTTTTAAGACTTTTACTTCAAGAGCAATAATTTCTTTATTTTGAGCTTCCGACCTTAGCTATAGTGGTAAAGTTCATGTCCCACTTTGGGACGACTCAAATTCAAGTCGTATTGTGCGTAAAAAAATTCGTATCTCACCTGATAAAAAATAATAATAATTTCTTTATTTTTGGGAAGGACTCGTAGGATGTTTTATTTTAATTATGTATATTGAAATAACAATATCATTATATCAATAATAATAATAAAGATATTTTTAATCAATATCTTGTCATCCCTCAAAATATTTTTCAGAAGAAAATTAATGTATTCATGTTAATTATTTTTTTATATGAAAATCGAGTCAAATATATTTTTTTGACAAAAAAGTTAATTAAAAATGTTTATCAGATACAGAACATTTGAGGGTTTTTTCTATAATGAAGTATAACGGTGAACATTGAAGTAATTTTTTCCACACATAATTATAGTATATTATTATTATTTTATATTGTTTAAAATAAAAATTTCAAGAAATCATCATATGATAATTATCGAAGTTTTTGGATTCTACAACAGGTTTTACTAGGCTTATCGGGCAGGTTTAGCCTGGTGCGGAACCGAAATCGATAAATTATTGTCCGAATTGGTTCTAACCTAAGTCACATAAGTCTTATGCGGATGCGTGAATGCGTCAATTTGCAAAAAATTTGAGTGCGTGTGCGTCTTAATGCGCCTATTAAAAATTAATAAATAGATAAATATATATACATACACACTGATGAAATGAAGTTAAACATACATAATATACATCATATTTAACAAACTCACATCATTATTATATTATTTACAAATTTACAATATGAAGTTCTTAACAACTTTGATGTTTGCAGCTTTATCATTCTTAATAACACATTAAAATTAGATTTTATTGAAGAATCTAACATTTGCAGCTTTGCAAAAATGTTATAGCCAGTGATACAACGTAATTTGAATATTGTATTTGATCGTTCGTCTAGTAAGAATTCTCCGAAAAATATATTGTAGAAATAGAAATGAAGTATTAAAGTTTTGTTTTATTTTAAGATATAAAATAAAGAATTTGAAAAATGAAACCAAATTGTTCATATTTATTTCAATATGTTTGGTAATAGTATGAATTTATTAAAAATGACTCATATTATTTCCGGAGACTTATATTATTACTTTATGAAACGACTAATATAAACATTTAAATTAACTCAATAAAAATAAAAGTTTTATTTATAAAGTTCATTCTATTAATTTTCATGCAAAAAACTAAGATATCAATTTATTATTATTTACTCTGTAAAAATATTACAAAATCATAGATTTATCATACTTTCTTTTATCACATATTTAATCTTTCATATGTTATTATGTCTTTTCATGATTCATTATCTATCTATTTACCATATAATATAATTTTCTTACCAACCCGAAATACCTAGAAACCATAAACTTTCATCTAAACCAAAATCGAAGAATTTTTTTTATATACAAAAATAAATAAAAAATTGGAGAATTAATGAGGATTTACAAAACTTAGTAATTTAGTGCGCGAATTAGGAAATCTTAGTGCGCGAATTAGGAAATCTTAGTGCGCGAACTAGAAATTCTTAAAGCGCGAACTAGAAATTTTTAAGTCGCCTTAATGCGCCGCATGCGCACTGAGTTCGCCAGTTCGCGACCGGAGCGCCAGTGCGTGGAGGGGGGTAGGAAGATTATGTGACTTAGGTTCTAACATTCCAAAACTGATAGTTTACCTGTTCTGGGTCTATCGATTCCGGTTTCAATCATAAAAAAATTAGGGTTGAAATAACGTTGGCTGGTCCGTGATCGATCGCTAACCACCAAATTTTGAATTTTTTTTTTTTAAAAATATTGAATTATTAGTTCTGGGTTGAAAGTCCCGAAAAGAGTTTCGGATTCTTCGGAATCGGTTTGGACCGGTCCGACAACACCCTAAGAATTTATAATTGCCATAATGTCTCTTTACTCTTTGCTATTTTCATTTCCGACACGACCACCTCCCCATTGGCTTTTCCTCCCCTGTTTTCTACATGTACCCTTGTTTAAATTCCTAATGTGCGGCTCTTTCTTCAATTATTATTTTTTTCACATCTTAATTTTTATCCAATATAATACTAATATTTACACAAGTATTTTGATAAAATACAAGTTAATGTGCTCAATTTTATATTAGATGATAGATTTTAAAACGATTGTGTAGGTCTATATCTATAGACAATTATAATAAATATTTTTCTAAAACAAAATATATTTATAACGATATAAATTATCATGTTTAATTTAAAAAGTATGTTTTAAGAATTTTTATAATAATCAACTATCATCAAAAAATATTTTAAGTTTATAAAATGTTATTTAATAGAAAACTTTTGTTTTATTACACAAAATTATAGATTATAATTATATATCAACATTGACTGAATCTTCAAAGTCGTCATCTTGAAGATGCAAAAAAATTGTTCAATATTTGACATGCAAAAGAATTGAATAGGTATTTTTCACATTTTTGACTGTTAAATAAGTAAAATGTGTTTACATTAAGTAAAACGGATTCGGGTCCATAACCATGGGTTCCAATGCACGAGATCTTGTAGCACTTACCAATGAGGCTCCTGGTAACTAAGCCCAAATGTTGGGTTTCAAAAATATATATATGTTGAAGAAGTTATTTATGTTCAATTATTTTTCAAAGAAATCAATTATAAGTTATAAAATCTATAAAGTCTATAAAATTCTTTTGATAATTCCGTATAATTCTATAAAAATTATTAGAAATCTATCAATTTCATAAAAGTCCATCATTTTAAAAAGTCATTAAAAGTCGATAAAGTCCATAGAAATCTATTGAAAAAGTCTACGAGACTCTATACAAATATTTTTATAACTCCATGAAATTCTATAAAAGTCAATAGAAATCTATCAACTCCATAAAAGTCAATTATTTAAAAAAGTCATTAAAAGTCAATAAAAATCTAGATTGAATACGCATCCTAAGTTTACTAGAATATGCAAGGTTCAAGTCAGCGAACCAATTCCAGATCAAATTCAACGCTAGCCAATCCGGATGGAGAAGCTCCCCAATAACCACAGCCAGATCGTCGGCATTTTTTGGCCGGCCCTAGTAGCCGCCGCTGTGAAACTCCTCCTTGTCCCCGCCTACCGTAGCACCGATTTCGAAGTTCACCGCCACTGGCTAGCTCTCACGCATTCCCTTCCCCTCTCCCGCTGGTATTCCGACACCACTAGCCCATGGACCCTCGATTACCCACCATTCTTCGCTTATTTCGAGAATTTCCTCTCATTCTTCGCATCCCGGGTGGATCCCACCATGACCCACCTCCACGACGGCCTAAACTACGCCTCCGACTTAACAATCCTTTTCCAGCGCCTCTCCGTGATAGTCACAGACATCGTCTTGGCCTATTCTGTTTATAGATTGACAAAAGGCGGAGACTTTAGGAAATTCGAGAGGTTTTTCATCCCGATTTTGGTTATTTGGTCACCTGGCTTGTTTATTGTTGACCATTTGCATTTTCAGTATAATGGGTTTCTGTTGGGGATGCTGTTGTTGTCAATTTCATGTTTGGAGAATGGGAGGGATTTGATGGGAGGATTTGTGTTTGCCGTTTTGCTCTGTTTTAAGCATCTTTTTGCGGTGGCTGCTCCGGTTTATTTTGTGTATTTGTTTAGGCATTATTGTAGGGGTGGGTGGGTTAAGGGATTTGTGAGGTTAGTGGTGCTGGGCACAGTTGTTTCGGCTGTTTTTGGTGCGGCTTACGGGCCTTTTCTGTACCACGGACAGGTAGAATCTTACCTTGTTATGCACAAATGTTAATGCTATTTTACGCAAATTATATTGAATGCATTCCTGAATCGTGTATTATCATATTGTCTTGTGGATAATGACGTTGAGTTTCTCATCTGGATAATTGTATGATAAGTTGATTTAAGTTGTCATTGATGCATTTGGAACTTACACTATGCTGTGTTTTTTTTTCTTAAGAAATTTACATTTACACACTCGAAATAACTGAAATTAGGACGTATATCTTGAAAAATCATATTCTACCAATGGGGTGCTTGATTGGTGTCGAGGGATGATTTGAAGTATGGTTAGTACAAAAAAAATTGAAATCGATTGATCATTTATTGCTTATTAGTTGGATTCTGAGCCAAGTATTGTTTGTGTAAGACCGAGGCTTATAAATGAACAGCAATCTTCCTTATAGTGCAAGATTTTTACTGAGTTGTATGTTTTACATCTAAGGTATGGTGCGGGAAAACATGTAGAGATTGTTTATCTTTTTACTTGTTTCTTGCAGATACAACAAGTTTTCCATCGTATGTTTCCTTTCGGCAGGGGACTTTGCCATGCGTATTGGGCTCCAAATTTCTGGGTGTTTTATATAATGTTGGATAAAGTTTTTGCGTTTTTGCTTGTGAAGCTTGGTTTTGATATTGAAGCTCCGAAAGCTTCATTCACTGGTGGTCTAGTGGGTGATTCATCGCCTTTTTCTGTATTGCCAACGGTAAATTCTTAGGCACTTATCATATGTTGCATGTGTCTGATCCATTTCTGGAGTATGTTTTTTTCACTGATTAGATATTGCAGATCACCCCTTTGATTACATTCATCTTGGTCCTCTTGGCAATATCTCCTTGTCTAGTGAAGGCTTGGAGAAATCCCACTCCAGGAATGGTTTCTCGATGGGTATCCTATGCTTATACATGTGGCTTTCTATTTGGATGGCATGTTCATGAAAAGGCTTCACTTCACTTCGTAATTCCCCTTGCCATTACAGCCCTTAAAAGTGTGGAAGATGCCAAGCATTACTTCTTTTTGTCCATAGGTACAAAAAGCAATTCTTCTTTACCAAACTTATATATTGCTATTTTTCTCGGTTTAACTTTGTTACTACCATTTACTAGTACTCGAATATGTCACGTTTAATGAAATAACATATTAGTCTTTTGATCATTTTGTCGACTTCCTAAGTTTAGATCTGTAATATGTGTACACATCAATAAGTGATGTTGAGTGTTGATGATAAAGGCGCACTAATCCTTTGAACAACTTATTGACTCGTTGAAATCATAGCTTTAAAAATTGTCTTGGATATAGAAGATGTTGAGTAGTCAAACAAAAATATTGGGTATGTATTGCTGTTTAAATTTTGTAGGAATGTAGAGCTTGTGCACCTTGGTTAGATTGGAATAAGAGCTGCATTTTATTCGGCCTTTTCGATTTGAATCGATGCATCTTTGCTCAGATGACGTATCTATTCTGTAAATTGAAGTAAAAAAGTATATTTTGATTACAATGGAACCCTTAGTAATATATACGATTGAATTTAAGTAATGTAATTTAAGTAATGTTTATACATGTTACTATTAAAGGTGGGAGAAATTATTTCCAGAAACAAATTGAAAATAAAATGGACGTGTTTGAATATGTTTTGGAAAATGAAAACGACTAGTTCTGCGTCTTTAATTCCTTTAGTCAGCAAGTTCCATAAAAAAATAATAATCTGTAAAATTCATTTTGCATTTTTTTGGTTGCATGCATATATTATACAGCGATAGTCATATTGACCATTGATCTTGAAACTTTGCTTTATGATATGCAGTGTCTTGTTACTCGCTCTTCCCTCTTCTATTTGAAGCCCAAGAATATCCAATCAAAGTTATATTTCTTCTACTTCATGCTAATCTCATTTGGCTTGGGTTTTCCTCTCGTTTTTCGGGGACAATGCCTAGCTCATCCGTGATGGAGAAAAAGGAAAACAAATCGGGATCTCCTGTTTTCTCCATTGGATATTTAGGAAAATCCTACTTGTTAGGGTTACTAGTCGTTGAGATATGGGGACAATTTTTACACCCCATCATTTTTCGGGATCGGCTACCATTTTTACCGCTTATGATGATCTCTATATATTGCGCTCTAGGAATGATGTACTCATGGATTTGGCAACTAAGACAAATTACTTTGATACATTGATTTTATCGACGAGTTTTTTTTAATTTCTTGGCGGGATCATGTCGGCACACTTGACTGATAGGATGAGAAGATGTTTTGGTTGTATTTATTGGACTTACTTTTATCCTGGAAATACGAGATGGACACTTGTGAAAGTGTATTTTGATGTATACTGTATAGTGACTTCACGTAGATAACAACTGTTATTATCTTCGTGTCCTGACTCCTGAGACAGACTACTTAGGATGTTGCATGGATTTTTAAAGCTTAAATTTGTTTTCTGTGGACTCGAGTTTAAACATTTGGTCAAGGTGAAAAAGCATCCTTCCCCGTGATAGAAAGATTTGGATCTCCACTAGGATTGATACCTACGATCCACATTAAGAATCTCTCAAAGTGATACGAAGACTAGAAATTCACTCGATAGTTCTCGATTTCTATTCGATCAAGAGATTTGAAACTGGTTTTCTCAATAATCTGATCGAATAGATTTAAAATGCTGCTACAACCCGCAAACACAAATCACCCGGATACAGGAAAATGCTTATATGGATTTGTGATGGCTCCACTTACGGACCAACTCAGTACGATTGATCTTTGTGTTTTAATATTGAGTTGATGTGTAAGTGAGGTCCAAACCTAACACATACAAGTATTTCCCCGATACAGATACGGTTTTTTATGTCCGATGTCAAATGCTATTTTACACATGTGTTGGTTTGAATTCTAAAAGGTTTAATTCATTTATAATATAATATTGGTTTTGAGTCTTGTGAATTGAGAGATAATATAATATAATATAGTCGTTGGCCACCATGCACTAAACCAAATTTTGGAGCCAATGGCTATATAGTCGTTGGCCCCCAGGCACTAAACCAAATTTTTTATTTTATTTTCTAAATTTTTTTTACCTGTTCCGATTCCACGGATTGTCGGTTCCGAAACATCGAAACCAGTCCGACCCGGTAAATACTAGGTCGGATACCGATTTTGAATTGGGTTAACCGATACCGATTTAGAATTGTATTTAATGGTCAGGTTTCGGATAAGATGCGATTAACTCGGTCTAATAAGCAGACTGAGATAGAGATAAGACTTTGATAATTAAGACTTCTGTATTCCCAAATGAATATATAAACGTTTGGCTGTAGAGTTATAGACCACAAATAATTAATAATAGTCTATATATATCAAGTAGGGGTGAATCGAATCGGTTAGCCCGGTTCAAAATCGGAACCGGGCTAACCGGTTCCGAACCGCCCCGGAACCGTTAAGAAACCGGTCCGGGGCGGTTCTGGGGATCCAAATCGGTAGCACCACCGGTTCCGGTACTATCGGACCGGTTTCGATTCCAGAATCGTAACCTGTAATTTTTGAAAAAAAAAAATTTAATGTCAGCAATGCAACGGCTATAAGGCTGTTGCCTTGTTGAACGTTTAGCCGTTGCCAACATTCAGTTATTATTATTATTCTTATTCTTTTTTTAAAAATCTATAAACATGTGTGTTATGCTTTGTAAATCCTCACAATTCATTATTGCAAAGTTGTATACTTCAATCTCATGTTTTTTCTCTCCATTGTGCTATCTACAATTTATTTATATAATAATGTCATCTTCATCCAACATCGGCGCTGGTTGTAGCCGGGGTCGCAGTCGGGGTCTCGTCCCGGGTCATCTATCACTGAGTTCATATTCGGGAATGAATTTGCCTTTACCAATTCCTGAGTTAAATGAAAGTTGTGATTTTTTTGCTGACCTCAATGTTGGTGGTTCATCTATGAACGTCGAACCGCAACAATCCGAACAACCTGCCGAACCTTCTGCTGCCCAAGAGAGACAACAAGTGGAGTCATCCGGAGCCACTACATCAGCGAGTGGATAACCGACTCGTGCCAAAAGAAGTAAGATATGTGATCACTTTGAACTCGCTAAAAAAGAAGGTACTAATGAATCTGCTGCAATATGCAAATTATGTAAGATATAATATTCATATAAAGCTGGTGGTTCCAGTGGAGGCACCAGATCATTTAAAAAACACTTAGTAAAAAAACATAATTTTGATGAGACAACATTACAACCATTAGGTCGAGAAGCAATACAAGTACATCTCACTAGCACAAATTTTATTTTAACTGCTAAAATTAACCGTAGGTCACTTGTTAGATATGTGATTAGATGTGAACTACTTTTTATAGAAGCTGAACATGCTGGTTTTATTGAAGTTGCTTCGTTTATAAAACCCATGTTTAAACATATTTCTAGGCACACACTAAAAATAAATTGTATGGATGCATTTGTTGAATATAGAATACATTGTTTCAACATCTTTCTAGTTTGCCTTGTAGGGTTAGCTTAACAACCGATATTTGGACAAATGTAAATTCGGATTCAAATCTTGTTGTCATTTGTCATTGGATTGATGATAATTAGTGTATGCAAAAACTGATTTTATCTTTAGATGAGTTAGATTGTGCGCATACTGGTTATGTAATTACTAAATATATATTCAACACTTGTAGACATTATGTAATTCAGGATAAGGTATTTTCAATCACATTAGACAACGCTGCAAATAACAATGCTGCGATGCGTGATTTAAAGACCTATCTGAAACCAATGCTTGATGGTGTTTTTTTCCATGTTAGATGTGCATGTCATGTTATTAATTTGGCTGTTAAAGTTGGTTATGAGGACAATAACTCAGCATGTATTGAGAAAATGAATTGCGCTAAATGGTTACACATGAGCCGTGTTAAGCGTGATTGGAAACAATTATGTTTATCTATGGTTTAAAGCATATTCTTTTTCCATCACCAATAGAAACTAGGTGGAATTCGTTGTACAATATGTTGAATGCTACGTTACCTTACAAATATATTTTAACTCAATTTTATAATTCATATCAAATGCCTGATACCGATGAAAGTATTTATTTGACTGATGAGGATTGAGATTTTGTTGCAAATTGTGTATCATTATTAGGTACTTTCAAAGAAGCGACGAAACGCTTCTCCGGTGTTACTTATCCAACTTTCGTTTATTTTCTTCCTTTAGTAATTAACATGTTTGATAAGTTTATAGAATTTAGAGAGGACTGCGACTTGCATTCTTTTGTTAGTGCAATGTAAACTAAATTTATAAAGTACTGGGAACAAATCCACACGTGCACTACATCGGAGCATTGCTAGATCATAGTCAATGTTTAGCTTCATTTGAGATATTTTTTGAATATTATGCTAAATTTTTGGGGAAGATTGTTGACGATCAAAAGACGTTTACAATGCAATCTCTCCAAAATATGTTTCAATTGTATTATAATCAACAGGCAAGTGAATCATCGCAACAAATGGTTGTTGAAGAACAACTCCAAGTTCAATCTAGAGACGAGGGCATCAATTTGCTTAGGATGCTGGGCATGAAAAAACCTAAGGGCAAATGACCTTCTACTAGCACGTCGACTGAGTTGTAAATTTATGTGAATTATCAATTTCTAACGGAAGACAACTTCGACGTCTTATAATGATGAAAGACAAATGCAGCACAATTCCCTATCTTAGCCAAAATGGCTAGAGACGTGTATGCAGTACAAGCTTCAAGCGTCGCTTTTGAATCGGCATTCTCAACATGCGGCCGAATTATTGGAGAATAGAGAAGTAGTCTATCTGATGATTCGTTATGCATGCTCACATTACTTAAATATTGGATTGAAGCAGAATGTAAGAATAGAAGAGATGAGGTGGTTGACAAATTCGTAAATCATTATGACGATCAAGAAGAAGATAACGCCAAAACAATACTTATCAATTATGAAGAGTGCTAAATAATAATATTTTTTATTTAGATTTTCAATTGCCATCTCTTTACAATTATTTGTATGCAGTTATATTATGAAATGAAGAATAAATATATTGAATATTGTGTAAACATTTACAACATAAAAATAAAATAAAATCAAAAGTGTTCGAAAAAAATAAAAAATAAAAAAGGACCGAACTGGATTGGTCCGGAATCAGACCCGATCCGATTCCTTAATGTACCGGACCAATTATGTGCTTAACGGACCTGAAACCGGACCGATTCGGTCCGTTAAGCATCCTTAATATCAAGAGATATAAATAACAACTAGGCGTAGGACAGTCATTTAGCAGCATAATAATTATCTTAATATAATTTGAAAATTAATACAAGAAATATGTTTTTCCCCATTCTGGGTGCTTAAAAAAAAGGTTCCTAAAAGAAAATCTAATATTATTATCTCAATATAATTTATGAATTATTCCCATTTTCAAGAAATACTAAATTTTGTCTTTTCAAAAACAAATAGTAGAGCTCATAGCCTATGTCCGGGTGGATAAAAACTCATACCAGTTTTGGACCAACTTAATTTCAAGTTATGTATGGTAAAAAAAAATGATTTAATACCTCAATTAAAAATATATATATATATATAGCAGATTTTGTCAATATAAAAATAAGAGAAAGGAACAAAATGTATATTGTTATTTTGATATTTTCCAAACAGGCAACCAACCTACATCATACGTTTAACATACCCGAAGACTTTTTTACAACAATTGCTCCACTCCTTTTCTATGCTCATTAAACATCTTCTCTGTAAGGCGGGCTATTCTTGAATTTTCAGAAAACTGACGGATAATGGGTTCGAACAGCAGTCTCATGGTTTCCTCAAAATCATCATCGTCGCCGAGAAAGTTGTCCGGGTCAACTGGGTCCATACTCAACCGCACAAAACGCAAACTTTCCTCTTTGTTTTGTGGTTCTTTCACTTCTAAGTCAACCATTGAGGTTTTTTGGTGTCTTATTCTTTTGATTTTCTACAGATTACGTGATTTGTGTAGGTTATGTAAGCTAGAATTAATTTTTTTATTTTTTTTGTGTTCATCTAGTTTTCTTGATTGCATAAACTGTTTGAAGTGTGTAATTGGTATGAATATCGATGATTGAATTTTGGATAGTGATTGGGAGTATTTATTTGATGTTAAAATGAATTAAAACATCATGATATGTTTCCTGTAGTTTTTCCTGTTCTTTTGGGTGGTGATGGGACAAATGGCTTTGGACTCATGATATAAAACTGTGTTTATGCGCAGAGTTGTTTCAAATATTTATTATATGAGGTTTATTTACTTCATTTAGCTTATGTCCGAATTTTCAGTTTATTGCCATTTAAAATAGTACACCGTCTGGTTAAGCCTGGCGGTCAATAACTCATTACCCATTTTGGGTAGACTCCGAGTTCGGAGTCGCGTAGCCCTCCCCCAAACAATAAAAAAAAAATAGTACACCGTCTGTATCTTTGGATGGAATTGAGTCTATCGGATCAGTTATTGATGAAGAATGAATCTGCTGCAAACAAAATGTTCTTTGCTTCAGCTGAATTTTCCTTATAGCTCATAATTTTAAATCTTTATGTAAGGTACTATTTGCATTATGATTCATTGTTAATACCGACTTTGAATCTTCACAAAATTTTTCCTTGAAGCTAGAAGATTGTCCAGAGAATTCGTTCATTGCCAATACCAGAAGAATAGCTCCAGTGAGTAATGATTTTCATGACTCGATGGTAGAATTGTCTTCAATGTTAAGCCCGCACATGGTAAGTACAAGCTCTCTCTACGAGAACGGGGACTCATCTAGAAGAAATAACAGTATTACCGATGAAGCTTTTGTGGAATCTTCAATGATAAATCTTCAAGCAAGCACAGATCAGATAGATTTCTCGAATACAACAGAATCACTTCCCTTTCAGGCATGTTTTCATTGTAATTGAAAAAAATTATACTGTTGTTTTAGTAACATATAGTGATGAGATAACGCAACAGAGCAATAGACTTACGTGGTTCGACCCTCAAGACCTACACCCACAGCATCATGTCCAGATATCTAAATCACTGAATTTAGATTATAATCACTAATTTATATAGGCGAGAACACATTATATATATTATAGGAAGTATTTCCTGAAACTAAATCACAATCATATCAAAGATTCATTGCAATCTTGATAAAATCAATCCCAGAGTCCATTCTTTTATTTTTAATTGATTGACATAGAAGTCATGAAATAACAAGACTGTCCTCTAACAGCCTGCTGAAGAATTGGTTTCTGGAAATGCAACAAATTGCATTGCTGCTGCCAATGCTCCCGATGTATCGACAGAAATCACAGCTTTCATTTCCTCAGGCCATGATCAATCAAGAAATCTTTCACAGGGACACACTGTTTCGGGACACACTGTTTCACGTTCAGATTCAGATAATCTTCGATATCATCCAGATGTGGGTTTGGACTACAATTATTCCGATTTAAGGTCTCTTTCTGTAGTTTCTAATTCTTTACCGAGATTTCAATTCCCTGGAGATGACCATTCTCACGTGACAACCATTTCTAGTCCAGGATATATTGTATCTAATAGTGATCAGGATTTGAGAAACGAGCTTCGTCTTGATGAGCTGAGTATCTCTTCAAACTTCTTATCCAGTAGCATCAGGGAAATAAATAGCCGTGAATCTAGAAGAAATGGTAGGAGGCTATTTTGGGATGCAATATCAAGACGCAGCTTTAGACGACATAGTGATTCACCGACGATGTTTTTAACTGGTAATCTTGCCAGTGACCATCCTGGCTCCCATGGGAGATGGCTCTTCGATTCAGGTGGTAATCTTGATTATAATGGAGCTGATTATAATCTTGATTCCTTCAGTGCTAGGCATCATCATAGAAATGAAAGGAGACAGCTATTGAGATCGGAGGTGATTTTATTTTTCATTTCAATTTTTCGGTGATATTTGTTTAATTACTTTTGTTATATGCTAAATTTAACTTTAATGGAGAGAAGCATGTCAAGATTTCCTGCAGCTATGATGTTAGATTGTATCACATAAGTGAGAAAAGGCATCCAGGTTTTTGAATAACATTCCTGGTCTGGATGGTAATTTTCACTTGAAGAAGCTTGTATCAGAAAATCATGGGCATTCCTACAATTTACAAAAAAAGTTTTCTATATATTATTTTTTCTTTTTAAAATTAGATGAGAGTTATTAGTATGGTAATAACTATTTTTGCTGGCTTATTCTCAGCAAGTTATAGACGTGCATAATGGATACTAAACAAATAGGAATCCTTTTTGTTTGTAAGAGAATCTAAATACGATCTTTCTCGATTTTTTACAAAACTTTACAAGCTCGATCATAATTTATGGAAAGCAATTTCTTGTTTTCTTTTCATACACCAAATGAATTAACCTTGTACATACACTTCATTTAAATGTATAGAGAATTATAGGCAGTGGCCTTCATGAGAGAGGCCGGGAAACTACATTATGTGTATCCGGACTCCACCCTGATGGTACATGCTCATGCGACTCATTCCTTACAGCTGAAGAATCCAGTACTCTTGAAAGTATTTCTAGAATAATCATGCTTGCCGAGACGTTATTTGAGGTAAATCCTTGATACCAATGGCTCCAGGGACCCTAAAAAAATAAATTTTTTTTTAAAAAATTGCATTTTGCCCCCTAAAATTATATTTGGACCCCCTTAAATTTTTTTTGCTGTTATTATTTTTTTGTGTCCCCATAAACAAAAATTCTAGGACTGCATGGCTCCCTTGTCTCATTATTTACCTTTCGTGATTAGCTCTTCACTAGTTACGGTGCTTTGAGCAACATAGACAAGAAACAGACTTTTGGCATGCTTGAAACATTTAGAAAAATAAGCCATTTTTATTAGCCAGTGGGAAAGGTATTGATTTTATATGTAGTTAACTCAATTATTATTTAGGTTGTTTGTATAGTTCATAGGATTCTTGGTATGTTAGTCTAAATATGGATAAGTTTAACATGTGAGGGTGTGAGACGATTCTTCGCATATTTATCGAATGTAAGCTTGCAGAATCAATGATTTTGAATGAGAAATTGGAGAAATTTCGTGCATTTTGTTTCAATGGTGAAGCCAGAAGAGCATCGGAGGGAGGGTTAAAATTAAATTTGGAAAAAAAAAATTAGGGGGACCGAAATCATTCTCTGTTTTGTATATATGATAATAGGCAAAGGTATAACATCCTATTGTAATATTGAAGGCGGGGGCAACAACCCCTACCAGCCCCCTTCTTACCCTACCACTGTTACCTTTTTTCTTGAAACTACAATGGATGAATTGGTTCACTTGATATCTATTTTACAGGTTTTAGGATGAAATTCATCATCAATCTTTATCACTCACACAATCCCTTCTCCCGCTCCCTGCTCCAGAGTCTCTCGTGGATAGCTTTCCTCTCAAGTATCACAAGATTAAAAACCTTGAGAGTGATCCCAGTAATGTTCCACAGTAAGTCTTCATAAGTTATGTTTCAGTTTTTATTTACATGTAAATTCGAGTAGAAAATCATAAGTTGTGTGAACTTGCCATATGGAATTGCAGATACCTCTTATTATCCAGGTTTAATTTATTGGTCTGATACATAGCTACATACTCGACAGATGTTATATTTGTTTAGCTGACTACGAAGAAGGTGACAAATTAAGAGTTCTTCCATGCAATCACAAATACCACATGCATTGTATCGATAAATGGCTCAAAGAAATAAATAGGTATTCCTTTGTATCTTGATGACTATGATACCTGGCTTTCACCTATAGATTTATGTTGCGACGAGCGTGTTACGCGTGATTCATTGTGGGACTCACAACGCCACAAGGGAATATGGTATCCCTGGCCCATATGATCTTTAGGGTCGTGTGGACACCAGGAAAGCGCTCCTCTGTGTACCCAAAAATAACTCGTTTTCTCACTATTTGCTTTGCTTCACCAGGGTATGTCCTCTCTGCAGATATAATGTTTGTGATGGTGTTGGAGAATGTTCAGCCTCAGATATGTCAGCACCGGCTTGATAATGCAACTGTATAAGTACATTAATAGTCTATTTGATGATGCAATTGTAAAATACATTTACAGAATAACTGCCTGAGTTTATACTTTTCACTGATGTTTTAAGATAATAGGGATGAACCTTGGCGCCACGGTAAAGTTGTTGTCATGTGATCTGAAGGTCATGGGCTCAAGTCGCAGAAACAATCTCTTGCATTGCAGGGGAAGACTGCGTACATTAGGTCAATGAGCCGACCTCTCCCGAACCCTGCACATCGTGAGGGCTTCGTGCACCGGGTTTGCCCATAAATGATGATTTAAGATATGTAATACTTCAGACTGTAACAAAATGGAAAATTGATGTATGTAGACTCTTCCGTTTGAAGTAGTAGCCTAATCAAGTTGTAACTAGTTAATATCTGTTGGTATAGACTTCTGTGTATTCCGTGGCTGCAATTGGACGGAGCTGGAATCTAAATTTTTTGTAGTAAATTTTGAGCTTGAGTTCGTTTTGAAATTACTAAAATATTTCTCAATCCAAAAAAAAAAAACTAGATGTGAAAACATGTAATCTATATTTAGAAATAAGAGTAATAGGTAATTAAATAATAACTTTTTTAAAAAAAAGAAAATAAAAACTAAGTTGAGCTCGAGTTGCCCGCTGAGAACTCCGAGTCTTGAGTGTATTCAAGCTCGATTTGGTCCAATATTCAAGCTAGTTGGGTTCGATAAATCAAGAAATATTGTATTCCTAGCTTTGACGCACGTACACTCATAAAAATCATCCGATATAATGTCGAACACTTCTCGGATATCGACATTTCTCGGACACTCCATGGACACGCCATGTGTCGTGTCCTTGAGTTTTTTTAAAAAAATAAAATCGTACAATCGTATCAGACACTCCTCTCAAAATCGGATATCCGTATCGACATGGCAGATGGATGTGTCCGACATAGAAATGACACTTTGGAGGGCAATTCTACAATTTAAAAAGTTTTTAGCAAAAATTAAATATGGACGTGTTAGTTAAGCTTTATGACTATTGAAGTAATATACATTTAGTGTTACTATATGTGATACTGTGATGATTTCAGTGACATGCATTTATTTAAAGCCTTTTGAATTTGTTAAGAATATTTTTGGTGTTAATATTTTATTTGGACATGTTTGCTAAACTTGATGTTAATTAAAATAATATGTATTTGATGTTAGTATGAGTAATATTATGATGAATCCAGTTATATGCATTTATTTATATGCTTCTTGAATTTGATAATAAATTTTTTGTTGTTTTTACATGATTTTAAAATTTAAAAAATATGAATTTTAATATTTTGTAATATATTACATGTATAATATATACATATAAATATACATGTGTATCACAGTCATATCTATCCTAAAATTTTAAAAATACGTGTCGTTGTGTCTGTGTCGTGTCGCCGTATCAATTTCCGCATCATAGATTCCTAATAAAGGTGCCTCACTACAACACATCTAAAAAGGTGAGAGTTGAAGATCAGTTACGTGTATCAATCAGTTTTCATCTGATTCATGAAGTGTCGTCAGCATAATTTTAAGAGAGTCAAATTATTCGCCACAATAGTTTGCATGAAACTTGTAGCTTTGGGTTTTCGAAGTTTCCATTGAATACTCAGTTGAAAGACAATACTCATTTGATAACAAATATTCTGGTCTAAGAGGCCAAGCACCCTATAAAATATTCGATTTGAGAACCTGCTGCTCCTACTGCTGCTTTTGGTAAATCAATGGGTAATCTCAATGGGATTTAATAATTTTTTTTACGAGTTGTCATCCCATCAAACTTGAGTTTCAAATGCAAAACTGGCTTCGCATAAATAAGGATACTTGAGCTTGTGGCAAAAAAAAAACAAAGAAAAAATGAAGCATAAACACAAGTTTTGCGCTCAATGTGCCATAAGGCTCAAAATACAACGGTCTTGTTTTTCTCGTACGGCAAAACCCGCAGCTCGCAGTAAGACTTTATCGCATTTGCAAGACATTGTTTCTCCAGGTTCTCAGATTTATGTATAAAGCTCCGCATGGTATCTCTGTGAGAAACTTTCTCCACCTAAAAAACTCAAGGAGATATATGTGGTTCCCAATATACAAACAAGAAACAATTGTATATTAAATGCCAGATGCTATCACAGTTTGTACCAAGTGCTGATTTTCATTTCCCCAAGACATAATCTAAGATAGAAGTAACAACTGCCATGCATGCTCCCCCATCTTAATAGTGGTTTGGAGAGTATTTTGATCATCCAGGAAATGCAAGTGGTCCAACATTTCATGGGGTTTTTTTTACAATAGGACCTATAATTTGTTATGGATAATGATATTCAACATTCAAATGACTACCCACTACAAAAGAAAACAGAAGAGCAACACAGTCTTCATGATTCATTGCCATCAGCAGTCTCCCATGATCAGATTGTCCCTTAAAAAACTTAAGTCCCAACTTACTTTTGTTAGGCCAGTTACATTTTTTTGTATAATGAAAATGAGTTCAATCTAAATTTTGTTTGATATGGATTTGGGAGTCTTCAGATGATGAAGTGTTCTATATGAAGCAGTTCAAATAATTATTTACATGGAATTTTATGGTGGTCTAAATTTGTTTGATATGGATTTGGGAGTCCTTCAGATGATGAAGTGTCTATATGAGCAGTTCAAATAATTATTTACATGGAATTTTATGGTGGTCAAGAGTGACTCAAGACCAAAACCAAAACCACCATCAATTAGTACGAGGGCAATTACCATTTGTTCAATAATTGGGCCTTCATCTAGTTCTTCAGTGACCAAAATGACTTGTTGCACCAATCAATTTCACACCAGCTTCAAAGGCCTATGAATGTTATACATGTAAATCATGAAGCTCAAACTTATAGTAGAGGAGGCATCCATGAAGAAAATTCTGAAAATTGAACCTGCTTAGATGGATTCCCACCCTTGAAAGAGGGCAATAGGCCATGATGAATGTTAATAATATCCTTCCCATAGCTTCTTAAGAAACCTCCCGACAGTACCTACAGCAATAAATGGCTATTTTTAAATTTAGTCATTGTCTTGTGTGCCATAGTGAGACAAATTCTTTCCACAAATTCTGTAAACAATGTCAACAGACAAAAATATGTACAATCGTTCCAGACTTTAAACCTCCAGAGAGCAAACTCGTAAAAAAACCAATGCCATTTGCATACGTTTAGTGGATAACCTTCTCACAAATTATGCATTTTTGAATCAGCTTTCCCGACAGCATTTGATTAGTATATCACCCATGCCAAGTACATGATATCTCTCACTATTACCCCAAAAAAATTATTTCCGCGATGTTTAACTTATCTATACCTATCACATTTCAATTTATAGAGGTTCTACATCATGGTCAAAAGTTCATGCATATTAGGTTTCTAGTAGTTTAAAGTAGGAGTCTAGATATTTATTTTTCCAGATTTAATCTAGTTTGTTATTTGATTTAAAATGGATGTTATCTTTATCCCACGTGTCCTCAAAACTAGGAATAGAGTCGTAGAAGGAAAATACGGGGTTATCTAGGTTGTCACACAACTACAAATATGTTGCTGAATAATTAATAAAATAATTAAATTTTCAGAAATATAAAGTGTCTTGAGATCGTGAGGTTCTCTCCTAAAACGATCCTCAATTTCCACCAATAAACAATAGGTAAACAAATCATGTCGATACAGCTTGACACAAAATATTTCAGCTTCTGGTCACCTGCATGTATCTAGCAAGCACAAGAAAGTCTGTATCCTTCACCAAATTCAAAATATCTCCTTCTCCTTTGTTCTCTTTGGTTGTGTCCAAATAATGGTAAGGTATTCCATGTCTTTCAAGAAATCGCATCACATGTGTGTTTGGCCCTCGATCATGATTGCTGTTATACATCTATCTTTAGCGCTGTGAATAAACTTGTTCAAAGCTAAAGGCAATCGCACATAGCGCTAAAATCTTCTTATCTTTACCTTATCACTGCTGTGATATGAACTGGAAGCTTCCCGTCCTGCCATCCATGTAACAAATCAACAAGGCAGTGATCCTGCACCACTTAGTAATAGCTTCAGTGCATGTTCAAGAGAATACTTTTCAACAACAAGCAACATAAGCTAGCCAGGACATGCTGGAGTCAGATTCACACACCTGCTTTGAAGCAAAAACTGAAATCTTATATTTAGGATCCAGGTTGGGCACCCGAACAACAGATCTCATTGCATTAAACATCTTCGATAGCTTTAAAAAATCCTCGTCCATTTGCATCCGTGGCCATTTAGCAGGGTCAAAAACAAACTCACTGCAACTTATAAAAGAATTCATGTCATATGAAAACATGTTAATGCATGTAAATTACATCGAAAGACAAAACCCAATAAAACATCAGCAAATAATCCAGATGGTTGGCAACGCTTCCCCTTTTTAAATATACTTTATGTTGAATAATTTTATATTTGGAGATTGTATCACAGCAGGCAATCAGAGATCTGCAGGACCATTAACCATTTCGAAATATCTCTGGGGATAGCTACCCCCATGTGCCCATCTACATCCGTCTTGGCACTTGTGAAATTTGAAAAAAAATAAATTACGGGTACTCGTTAAAAAAAAAAACACTTCACGATTTACTACTTCGCCGTATTATTAGAGGCTGGGCTTCAACTCTTAATTCTGCCCTCAAACCTTGTTTTTTGGCTGAGAAAACAACATATACTATTTCAATATTCTGAACTAAAAATTTAATTCCTAAAGAAATACATCATGGATGCACACCCACTGCCGTTTACATGCCTGACGAACCAATAATGACAAGTTCGTAACCAATTGCTAGGAAACTCTTTTAATTACATCAACCTACTCTGCGACAAAAATATAATCAATTTTTTTACAGCTAAATGATAAGACATAGCATCATTTGTATTCTGCGACAAATGATGTATTTTTCCCAAATATAAGCTTCAATTACATGCGATGTGAAGGTTGAAATCAATTTGATATCAAGCATACCTAAACCAAAGACAGAATTATTCATCAACAACAATGTGATCTTTTTTTTATTATCAATCTTCAGTTACGACCAATTCCCTAATCTACACCACTTTGGACTTTGTCACAAAACTAATAGAGCAACAACACATGTTTAGCTTTAAACATGACACTAAAATACACATAAAATCGATATAACGTTACTAAAAAAACTAAAGAAATGCATAAGATTGTAAACGAAGAGGAAATGGGAGAGGGATCGAACCTTCTAGCGTAAAAAACATTCTCTTTTTCTGGGACAAAGATATCAGCTATCAGAATGTTGCCGCCCCTTGAAGCTATGCATTCCGATAATTTAGCCACAATTCCAACTTCATCCTGATTTTACATAAACCCAATCATTCAAATTTTCCATACATATTGCAATTTCAATAACTTCAATACAATCATCCATCACTCTACATCACATTTTTGCACATGAATAGCATGTGATCACGACATTGCAATACATATATGTTACGCATGCAGGTGTATGAATGTTGGTGCATATTTTCCACTCCAACTTGATCATGCAAATAATTTAAAAAAAGAATTCCAACTCACTAAGGAGGATCCAACAAGATTAGTGGAAGGCTGCCCCCGATTTCTCAAATTTCTTGTATAATTTGCTAGAATTGTAAGTTTAATCACCATTGACACAATGTTTCATGATGAAAAATAAATTATTGTCCTGCTGTGAAGGGATTGTATATTCTTTTTATTCCCAAATCAACTTCAAACTATTTAAATTACAAATTAAGATGAGATTAATTATGTTACTTGCGGAACATGTGGGGTCCAATATGAATCAGTGATCAACTTGAGAGGACTAAAATCGAGTATATGTCCCCCCAAGTTAAGATAAAAAACATTCACATGGGCAGCACATGCAAATGATGCCATTGCGAATTGGACATCCTATGATAGCAGAGGTGTAAAATTTCTAATTTTTACCACATCAGGACCCAAATTGTTACACACCCAAGGACCAAGTATATCTGTGGTAAACTTTAGGGACAAATATATTTTTGCTAAACTTTAAGGACCACAAACGTATTTACTCCTCCTTATGCACTATAACTACTAACTATTTCCAATATGATTTTTCACACAGGTAGATGGAATATGCGTGCTTCTAATGACTAAATGTTCTCAAAGGAGATGTGACATTCCACTAGACACACACTGCATGTAAATTATATACATGTGTGATTGATAAAAACTATCATATGCAGAATATTTCTTCAATAGAATGCTCCACATTGAGGAATCACATCTGCGACAATTAACAATTCATCCTGTTTATGCACAATTAAGTATAAAGACACCTATCCCCTTCCACAACAATAGAAAAGGCTACATCCACAATATAATGTTGTTCATATATTATGATATGTATATGTGTGTGAGTCTGTGTGTCTATGTATGTACGAAAAAGGGGCTTACTGGGCAATGGAACACGTGAATACCATGGATGAGAGGAGAGGTGGTGTCGTTGAGGGGTTCGCCAGTGAATTTGAGAGATTTGAAGGACTTCCTCCCAAATACATGAACCTTTGGGGAGTATTTCCGAAGTAGGTTCATGCCCAAATAACACAAACATTCATCAACAGGTGCATAGGTTTCAACGAACAGAGTCCCAAAAGTTGAAAATTCTGAGGAAATGAAATATGATAGGAGTCCAAAAATATATCAAGTAGATCAACATCAATAAAAAAATTAAAAACTTTGAAATCTTTCATCAAAGGACACAACCAACAAGAATTGCAGTCACTAAGTGAATAGCTTAAGTAGCAGTGGATAGATATGAGGCTATATATAATCTAGACCTTCTTAGTGATGCTCTTGCTGCACCTTTCAGAGTTCCATCAATACAACACCAATGTTCTTGTGCACCTTTCTCACTCCCTATTATAGTATACTCCACTATGAACAAAGTAGCATTTCTAAACAATATCTGTCAATGAAAAAACTGGACGGGTTGAAGTATGCATAAAGCAGAAAGATCATAAAAAATACAACGTTATCAAAACTCCATACTAAATTTTCTCTTTTTTGTTTCAAAAAGTGTTCACTAATATAATCTGTATAACACAGGAAAAAACATGAAGCCTTCCAACTTATTCTCATAATGTCCAAGCAAGCACCAGAAATAGGAAATGCACAATCCTCACTAATTTTTCCTTCAACGATGTTTTATAGAATCCGCCCTTGGTTCCTAAAATATTAATCGAATTCTTTATGATACTTGTTCATTGCCCAAGGGTTATGAAATGGGAGCATGGAAACTTGAAAAAATAAGGTGTTTAATCACATTCCAGATACTAATCATAAAACAAAAACAGCAATAATAATCTGATAAATAAAACAAACAAAAGATTAACTAAAATAACCAACTTGGAAACAAAAAATCAAACTTTGAAAAGGAATGCCTTTGAATTAGACCTGAAAACAGTAAAGAGCTCTCTGTAAGCATGATTTATAGAAGTAGAGAACAAAAGCCATCCATTTAAATAATCTCTGTCCGTATTCAACAGTTTATAAACTTGATTAGTGATACATCAACATTGTAAAAACGAACATTGTTCTCAAGAGCGCGAGAGATATTTTCAGTGGAACTAAAACAAATATGAACGTAAATACATTTTTTCAGCTGAAAATCGATCTCAAATCAACCATATATACAATTGCCAAACAAAAATCAGAGAGTAATTAAATGAAAATCGAAAAAAAACAAAAACAAATTGTAAATGCAGAGAGTTAGAGATCTTTACCTCCCTGTTCACGCGGTCGATGCTAAGGAAGCAGCGATTGTATCATTAGTGCTTGGGGTGGGCTCGGAGGGATTGGTCTTAATTTCCCAGTAAAACCACATCCGCGTAATATCCTTCTATATATGTACATATGGACATGAAATATCACAAACTAGACACTCAATTATAATTGATGATTTAAAAATTATTTTAAAATAATTATATTTTAAAAATAATCATAGACCACAAATTATTTATTTTAACAGTGAACCCCGATTAGTTATCACCTTTTCATTATCCTCATAATTACTAGAACTTATTAGATCTTAAGCAGTAGCGGAAGCAGATTTTTTTTCTTCGAAACAATGGTAAAAAAAAATTAATTTTTGAACATTAAATTTTTTTTGGGAGGTGGGCGAACCTCTACGCACCCGTTAGCTCCGTCCCTGATCTTAAATAGTTTATGAGTCTTAGATGTGAAATCTTGCTGACTTATATTTAAAAATATTACAAAATCCATTTTAATTTTTTTACTGAACATTAATAACATCTTGTAATTTGCTAAATATTTTTAAAATAATCCAAAAATAGCTTATAATCCTAGTCAAGTGAACTCTTAAACATTTGGGCTGCGTTTGGTACATATGATTAAAGTGAGATAAGGACATTATCCCATGCTTGGCTCGTATGCTAGCACAAGTGTTTAATCTCGGAGGCCCGGGATTAAACACTGTAGATATAGGAATTAATGGGAAATTGGGTCCCTTCTTCCACATATGATTAGTAAACCCATTTCAAATAGTATTCATGATAATAAGGCAAATTTACTAGATTACCCTTTTCACACATTTTTTTATTGAATTTGCATTTTTTTATTTTTTTATTTCAAATTAGTTTTGTAATATCTAATATAATATTTATAACTTATTTACACATAATTCATTATAATATTTTATTAATTACTAAATTAAAGAAGTAAATTTAATTTAATTTAATTTAATTATTTGTTAAACAAATTATATTAATGTAATTATACTAATTTGTATTATGAATTCTGCTGCCATTTCAAGTAAATACGAGTTATTTTCTAATGAATTAATATTAATTTATAGAAAATGACATTTGCTTGAAGAAGATCATCTTCTTTATCATCCCGATCCATTTCAAGCAAATGCGACTGAGAGGAGAAGACCGAGAAATAATGGGAGAAGAATGTGATCGACCAATTTCTCCAGTTTGTGTGACCCATTTCTCTTGATGTGTTTTACAATGTAATTCAGAATGAATCATGAATTTGTGGCAAAAAAATCTTATCTTTGTTTTAATCTAGGATTTTCCTTAGAGTAAGCAAGACTCTTATTCACATTTATGGATGCTAATGGTGGTCTAAACCAACAACGCGCATCGGTATAAAAAAATCACTCCTGGAACATTTTTTTTGAATTTGTATAACCTCTTCGCTTATACTATGTATTATCAGGTACACCAAATACAATATTATTTATCATATTTTACTTATCATAAGCACCAAACACAATATAGTTTATCCATCAGTTTACTTATCATCTCATTATCCACCTTAATCTATCCATCATTTATTCTATCACAGCAACCAAACGCAGCCTTGCTTGATTGTTATCTTATCTAGCCGTCAAAACGGGTTGGCCTATCAGACTGGCCCAACAAGACCCGTCAAATAAGTGATTGTGCCATAATTTTTCAGCCTGTCTGGAGACGGGTCTAAATGATCAAGACTGTTTGGGTTACAAGGTGGGGCGGATTGGCCCGATTTTTTAACTATTTAATTAATTTCTCATAATCATTAATTAAAAAATTATTAGTAATTTTAATTCATTAATACTTATTAATTTTTTATTTTTATTTTTAACAGGTTTTTCTATCCCATTTGGGGACGGGTTGGGCGGATTGGTACGTTTTAACACCTCTCCTATCTTATTTGTCAAAACGAGTATATATGATTTTAAAATCCCATATTCACATGCAACTTAACTTTTAATCAAATTAATAAAGGTGGAGTGCGAAAGAACCAACCAAATCATTTTCATAAATAAATTAAGGGGAAATTGATTGATTATTAAATGTTCTCTATATCAAAGCATGTCTCGCTCCCACCATTATGCTTAGGAATCGATATTCATTAGTGTAAATTATGTGATAAACAGGATATATGTGAATGAATGACAATTTGAATAATTAGTCGTTCCTTTTCTATTTTCAACATGAATAGCAAAGTTGTCATAATATTCACCAAATAGATGTAATGTTGAAGATGTTAAGGTAAGGCCGAATAGGACGTCATAATGAGCGGCAAAAAAAAAGTATTTTTTATTACCTTAAAAAATTACATTTTGTCCCTCCGTGTTTACCATCATCTAAAATTATTTCAAACCCCTTTTTTATGTTAGTATTTTTTGCCGTTTTAACAAAATTCTAAATCCGTCCATGATAAAAGCTCAAATATGACAACTTCAGTATTTTGAGGTTACAAATCGAATAAATGGACTAATTTTGGGATTCTATTTATAATTTTTATTTTTTGTGCTATTTTGCTGTTTTATAATTTACATTAGAATGATGCAATTGACCTGATCTACACAACTATCCATTTTTAGGTCGATTTCAACTTTGAATAAATATTGAGTAACACAATTTTCTTTAATTCAAGCGTAATTTTTTTAATAAATGGGGAGGATTAAATGGTCTCAAGCTCGAGATTTGTCCCATTTTTTGAGATATATGATACCACTCGAGTTAGAGGTATGTAGTCAATTCAAACCTAATTGAATAGGGTGTTTTGAAGTTGATTTTAAAACACATGCTTACACTCTTATGTAGTACACGGACATCTCCAACTATAGCCACAAACAGAGAGAAATACATAATTTAATAAATGAGTTACTGCCATTTCAATTTATTTAATTTAAAACATTAAATGAATCTCCTGACCTTAGGCTGACTCACTTTTTTTCTTCGTTTAACAACGTATTCAGGTTTGCGTCGCACTAATTCTTAGATGACTACCTTGACCTCTCAGGACCGTAACCAGGTAAATCGAAGGATGTGCACGAATGACAGGTTTCTGAGAGAGCCGAACCCAGGGCAAACCTTTCAATGGAGAATTTGTCCCATACAGGATTCGAATCTGCGACGTCGGAGGAATCTCCTCACATCACCTCAGCTCTTATCAATCAGTCTATGCCCCTAGACTGACTCACTATTTAATAACATTGTACATTGTAGACTTGTAGTTTGTACACAAAATGGATCCTAACGAGTAAAAATCAAATTTCATGAAAAATAAAAGTAATTTACATAAAAGTCTCATGTCTCATTTGAGATTGACTCAAGTTGAGTCTGGGCCAAAAATTTCGTTAAAAAATTCACCTCCCAATATAAAAAAAAATGTCATCCCTCAGTCTGAAGAATATCGATTTCTATCAGTAAACGGCCCCGAATTTTTTTTAAAAGCATTAATGTGTAAAAGTCAGCAACAAACTCTGAAAGAAAAATAAAATTTAGTTAACTTTACAGATGATGTTATATTATTATATGCCCAGGAACAATATAAAAATATTGCTGTACATTGAAATTTAATATAAATTGATCTTTTATATATATATATATATATATATATATTTGTGAGGCAATCATGTATGAGTGAATTCCACAATATTCAGTGTAAATCATAGAATTGAATCGGTCTAGAGGCGATGCATGTATTGAAACGTTCTTGTACTCCTCCCGTGGACGTAGACCGTTGTTTGCCGAACCACATAAAACACTTGTGTTGATTCTTGTTTTCTTTGTTATTTTCATTGATGATTTCTTGTTGTGTATATTCTTGTGTGTGTTTATCATTACTGCTGTAAGGATTTCGTTCCGCTTTCCAATCCCGATTGATGCCTGCAATCAAGAAACAAAAGCAATCACAGTATACAATTTCAACTAATAAAATTATAAACTGAAATACAAAGCAAGAGTAAGGAATTAGGGCTCAGGTCGAGCTGGGTATCCTTCCAACGTCTTCACCGGGGAACCAAGGTATCGTATCCAACAGGGGAGACAAACACACTGCCCTAAGACACTACCCGAAGACCACACTGCCCGAGCGCTGCCCAAGCACCCAGCCAAGCACAGCTGCTGCCACAGCACCAAAGCTCACAGCTTTCTCACAGCAACACAGCACAGGGCATGCACACAGCACCACCCAAGCTCACGGCACACACACACAGCACCAAGCCAGCGCACACAGCACTAAGGCGCACACAGCACCACACTCCACCACAAGTCAGCGCACACACACTGCACCACCCAAGCTCACGGCTCACACACACAGCACCACCCAAGCTCACAGCCAGACAGAGCACCACAACTCACAAGGCTCGAGGCGCACACACAGCACCAACCACGGCCACACCAGTGCACACAGCACCAAGGCACGAGGCGCACACACAGCACAAGCCCGTGACCACACAGCACCGCCCTAGGCACAAGGTGCACACAGCACCACACTCACTCCACCACACAAGTCCGAACACTCTGGAACAGGGACAGAAAAAGGGGGACGAAATTGCACAAAGAAATTTCGAATCAGAGTGTTAAACTCATCATTAAACCATACCATACATAAAGGCAAGAGGGAGATGAAGAGGAGGCTGCAAATTCCAAGAAGTCCAGCCGAAGAGACACGCGTAGGAGGAGCAAGCCGAGGAGACGCTGAAGAAGAAGCTTCTGGACGAATTTGGGGAAAGTAAAGGGTGAAGAGGAAATGGCATAAAGGGGCTCGATTTTGTCATAGCAAAGAAGGGCCAAAGCCCAGCTAAGAAATAATAAGGTATTGGGCCAAAAAACCCAACAAATCTCCACCTTGGCACAATACCGGCTCCACCTCGACGTAAGGATAACCCAATAGATGACTCATCATCGCCCAAAGGGTCCCCACAACACACAAAGCATTGTGTGGACCAAGTTCTTGTCATAGCACACAGCACAGACAGAGAACACAGACAATAACCAACACAAAGAGGTTAAAGTCAATAACCGGGGTAACAATCATATAACAAGCACACAACAGTTATACTAATCAAAAATAGTTAACACCTAGTAATCAATCATCAGTATCAAATTTAAAAAATTTAAAACATGATTGAAACATACTAAGGGACAAACACATAGTACACATATCAGCAGGATTAAACACATAATCACTTAGATTATCACCTACAGATAACAACCATTGAATAACATTCCAAAGCACAAAGCTAGGATTAGTCATATACCTACTAAAGCAACTAATAGCATAAGCTATACCATGCCAAGTACTAATCAGCAAATACATTAAGCAACTAATAGCATAAGCTACATCATGCAAATCTTCATGTTCAATCGAAACCAATTCATGATGCACAACATGTTCATGTTCAACAACACTACCATGATTTACAGGCATTCCATGAATTTCAGGTTCATTAACATGACGTACACCAGTTAAATGCTCCACCTCGCAAGGAGTATCACTGGACACAGACTCATCAACATGCACAGGACACATAGTCACATTAGGGGAAGGGAAATCCGGGAATTTCACTCTTTGTTGTTTGCCAAAAACACACGAATCACAGAAAGGCATGCAAGACAACCCGTCTTTACCAATGCAACCTTTTTCATGCAAATTCTCTAGACCTTTAGAACTTAAATGACCTAATCTCCTATGCCTCAGATTAGTCAAGTCATCAGTCACATAATTCACATTATCATATACAGATTCAGTTTTGCAAACATAAAGATGTATTCTCTTTTTACCTTTAAAAACAACCAAAGAACCCTTTATGATTTTCATAACACCATTTCCCCATCTACCCTCTAGACCACATGATTCTAAACCAGAACAAGACAACAAATTATTGCTCAAAGCAGGAACATGTCTTACATCTTTTAGAGTCATAGAATAACCAGAATCAAATTTCAAATAAACATCACCAATGCCAGCAACTTTACAAAGTTTCTCATTAGCAATAGAAACAGAACCATTCTCAACTTCTTTATAATTAGAAAACAAATTTCTAAGAGGTGACATGTGATAAGAGCAACCAGAATCAATTAGCCATTCATTTTCACACACAGTAGATGAATACACATAATTCACAGAATCACATAAGTCAGTCACCATAAAGACATCACCAGAGTCTTCACCAGATAAAGAAGCATGATTCACTTGTTCATTAGATTGGTTATTATTATTTTGATTCTTGTTTTTCTTTTCAGGACAGTCTTTAATAAAATGATCAGGATCACCACAATTAAAGCACCTCCTATTCTTAGGCCTAGACTTAGATCTTTTCCACTTGTTCTTATCATTATTCTGATTTTGGTTATTATCAGATCTATGATTGTTGTTCTACCTATGTTGAGACCTACCTCTAACATGCATAACTTCACCTGAATCTTGCTTACCGCCGTTGTTCACTTTTAAATCTAATTCCTTGCTTTTAAGGCCGTTAATTACAGTATCCAATGTAACAGAATCCCTACCGTACTTAATGGCGGATTTTACATCACTATAATTCTCAGGAATAGCATTTAAAAGAACAATAGGTGAATAGTCGTCAATGTTCTTATCTCCTGTTAATTTAATATCTTGAATTAACTTAGTAAACACATCTAAATTCTCATCTACGTCTTTGTTCAGGTCTAGCTTGAATCTGAAAAATTTTTCTAACAAGAAAAGTTTACTAGGCAAAGATTTCTCAGTAAACATTTCTTCAAATTTTTCCCAAAGTTCTCTAGCAGATGATAGTTTACCACACTTCCTGAGCACAGAGTCAGACAAGTTCAAGATAATAGAAGAATAAGCATATTCGTCATCTTCCAGTTTCTTAGCAGTTGTAACGTTCTCAGCCCAATTACCATCAATAGCTTTAAATACCTTTTGTTGTATTAAAATTCCTTTCATCTTTTGTTACCATATAGAAAAATCAGATTTTCCATTAAACGGTTCAAGGTTATATCCAGAAATTGAAGCCATCGCACATAAGCAAGTAGGCACACACAATTTCAACAACCAATCAGCAGAAGCAAGGACCACAAGGCACACAAAACACAATGAAAGAATTTACCAAGCTAAGGGAAGGAAAAATCGTTATCACCCACAAGATCACAGTACACTCAACGGTGTACGAGCATGGGGCTTCCGATAGAGATTTTCCTACGGGTAAGGGACACAATTACACCTAGAAACACGATAGTAAAATGATTAAGGGTTAAATAATCACTTACTACCCAGAGACAAAGCTCTGGGGTGACGAAACCACACTGACCGAAGCACCGAAGGCACTGCCCGAGATCTGCCCGAGATCTGCCCGAGATTCCAGTCGCTGCCCGAAGCCACCAGCTGCTGCCCGAAGCCCACTGCTGCTGCCCGAAGCCCAACAAGCACTGCCCGAGCCCAGCCACGCTCTCCAGCCGCTGCCCGAGGTCTGCCCGAGACCAGCCAAGCTCTCCAGCCGCTGCCCGAGGCCTGCCCGAGCACTCTTGCTGCTGCCCGAAGTCCACCGAGCACTCCACCAGGCACGGAACGCTCTGATACCACTGTAAGGATTTCGTTCCGCTTTCCAATCCCGATTGATGCCTGCAATCAAGAAACAAAAGCAATCACAGTATACAATTTCAACTAATAAAATTATAAACTGAAATACAAAGCAAGAGTAAGGAATTAGGGCTCAGGTCGAGCTGGGTATCCTTCCAACGTCTTCACCGGGGAACCAAGGTATCGTATCCAAAAGGGGAGACAAACACACTGCCCTAAGACACTACCCGAAGACCACACTGCCCGAGCGCTGCCCAAGCACCCAGCCAAGCACAGCTGCTGCAACAGCACCAAAGCTCACAGCTTTCTCACAGCAACACAGCACAGGGCATGCACACAGCACCACCCAAGCTCACGGCACACACACACAGCACCAAGCCAGCGCACACAGCACTAAGGCGCACACAGCACCACACTCCACCACAAGTCAGCGCACACACACTGCACCACCCAAGCTCACGGCTCACACACACAGCACCACCCAAGCTCACAGCCAGACAGAGCACCACAACTCACAAGGCTCGAGGCGCACACACAGCACCAACCACGGCCACACCAGTGCACACAGCACCAAGGCACGAGGCGCACACACAGCACAAGCCCGTGACCACACAGCACCGCCCTAGGCACAAGGTGCACACAGCACCACACTCACTCCACCACACAAGTCCGAACACTCTGGAACAGGGACAGAAAAAGGGGGACGAAATTGCACAAAGAAATTTCGAATCAGAGTGTTAAACTCATCATTAAACCATACCATACATAAAGGCAAGAGGGAGATGAAGAGGAGGCTGCAAATTCCAAGAAGTCCAGCCGAAGAGACACGCGTAGGAGGAGCAAGCCGAGGAGACGCTGAAGAAGAAGCTTCTGGACGAATTTGGGGAAAGTAAAGGGTGAAGAGGAAATGGCATAAAGGGGCTCGATTTTGTCATAGCAAAGAAGGGCCAAAGCCCAGCTAAGAAATAATAAGGTATTGGGCCAAAAAACCCAACAACTGCGCTTATTATGTTGCTGTCAAGATTAATTATGTATTGTAATCTGCTGTCGTGATGGTTGTTTATTGGGTTCATGCCGTCATTTGTTTGGAGTTCTTCAAGTGTTCTGTTGGACACTGGCTCAAGATCAATTTGGCTACCATATGGAATTCTTGGTCGAGAATCGCCGATGCTCAATTCACAACAAAAATAATGCATAAAGATCGTGAGGGTGCAAAGTGCTACCTTGATCATCTTTTGACAATGCTTAGTTTCGAAAAATGGATAGTAAGTGGCAATTTACTCATTATGATATCGTTAATAGACATCTTAAGCATTTTACCCTCATATGGTTAGTATTCTTATGCCCGTGTAGTATGTAAATAGACATTTTAACACATGTGGTTTACAAAACATAACAGATTGCTCTCATCATACGTCATTCATGAGGTATTTTGTACCTATTCACAAACTACGGAGATGTAAACTGTCATTTTCAAACCACATGAGTGTAACCCTGCCTATTTTAAAAACACATGAGTAAATTGTCTATTTTCAAACCACATGAGTTTGGAAAATCACACAGGATTAGTTGCCAAAAAAAACCCAAAAATGCAATGTTAGGAGTGCATTGTGCTGTAATATGTCAATTACCCATAAATCTAATATATATTTTAGAAGCATTTTATACATATATACTTCATAGATACGTATCATGAGTTAGGCCCAAAATTATCATATTAAACAACAATTGCTCAAATTTGAGACAAAGAATCATTATCATCATCATCGTCAATCTTTGGTAACTTTTAGGATGATGCGATTTCTCAGCCTTCTATTAATGTCGTTACTTTAATATGCAAAAACCAAGTCAAAATTGTTACTCTTTTTGGTCTGTAGCCGATTTGCAGTTAGCTTCTCGTGTACTTATTCTGCAAGTTTTTTTTTTTTTTTGACGTGCAACAGAAATTAAAGGGAAGACCGTCGATCTCAAAGGTAACTTGTCAAGTTACACGACTTTCATTTATACACATAAAAATAAAATATGGAATAGATTGCCTTTGGTGGCTTGATCACTTTAAAAATGTCTCAACTTCACTAATTTGTATTACCGCCGGGGACAGTGGTCAGTGGTGGAGCCAGGATATAAATTTACATTAGGTTGGTCGAGCTAGGCATAGTACTAACGGACTATATCGATTTAAAAAATTATGGTTAAAACATAAATTTTCCAAAAAGAAAATTAAATTTTTTTCCCTAACTAATGCAAAAAAAAATTTTTAAAAATGTGGATGGGGGTTATAGTCTTACCCACTTTACTAGTGCTTCCGCGCCTGGCCGGGAAAGGTTTTCTTTACAATAACACACAAATTTTGGTAAACTCCAACCAATTTTTTTTCGATAAGTGGGAATTTACCCATCTGTTGTATTACTAATATACACTTTTACCCTCATGTAGTTTGTAAATAGGCAATTTTACACCTAACAATGGTTTGAAAATAAGCAGTTTATCCATATGATTTTTGAAATATGTATTTTACCTCATGTAGTTTACAAAACATATCACACTACCACTGATATGGAGGATGTGTTTCGTACTTATTCACAAACCACATGTGCGTAAATTGTTTATTTTCAAACACTTTGATGTAACTGTCTATTTGGAAAACGATAGGAGGTTATAGTCCGAAAACCCAAATTTTTTTCATGGTAATTATATTACAAACTCGTGCCTTCTGCACACCTCGCGCTCTATCTATCAGTTATGTTCCATTATCATTAACTTCATATAAATTAATTGGCTTCATTCTCTAAAAAACTTAATAAGAATTAACTTCATGGAGTTGCAAAAGTGTTAGAAGAATATTGTCCTTTGAATAAAGTTAAGCAAATAATAAAAAAGAAAGAGTAAATAAAAAAAGAAGAACAAAAGAAACCCACAGGGCAAGCATGTCCTCAAACACGATAAATCTTCACATTTCATATGAAAACTTTTGAATCTTAAAGTTCGGCCATGTTTGTTTTTGTTTTGGAAATAAAGTTTCAATATATTTCCCTCGTCTGCACATTTTTATTGTTGTGATATAATATTAACGTCGTAACATGCATAATATACGAGTCAATAAGTATATGTTGTTTGTCAAGTTGGTTTGTCACCTGCATCCACTTTAGATGAGGCTCATGTTCGAGTCTGTAAAAATAGATTTGCACATCCCCCCACTAAAAAAAAACTAAGCATATACTATAATGGAGACGAGCGTGTAGCCAAGTTGGTATCCTGGTTCCCCATTTGGGAATTGATCTATCGTTCGAGACTTGTAGATAGTATTTCCCTCCCCATGGCGTGTGCAATATCACTTGTGATAAATTCACGGATCTGAATGTGGTATTTCAATTCCTATAGGATTTTTCTTTGGTTTTATCTTTCGCGCTTGTTTCGTTATGTTTCCTATTGTGATCGCTCCGGTTCTGGTTCTTGGCAAACAAAATAAATAAGTGTATACTATAATGTATGAACTATAAGTTGTATTCACAATGAAAGTTAAATGCGTGCATTAATTACGGTATTAATGTTAATAAAAGTTAAAATTGGACTTAGTACATTTGGTTAGGAGGTCGTTGTCAAAGAGTGATTACGAGTTTAAATTCTTAGACCACAAGTATCGGTCAGCTCAGGTCTCAAAATTGACTTTGGCAGTTAGCTATTTCATATTTATATAACTTAATTTTCACCTACTTTTACGATTCTTGGGGTTGATTTAACAGCTAGTGACAAATAACATTTTTATGGTTTGCCAAATAGGTAAATTATCCCTCTGCGATTCAAAATATGTATTTTAACTTATAAAATGGGCAGTTTACCTCATGTGGTTAGAAAATAGACATTTACCCCCTGTGATTTGTAAAAATATGCATTTTATCCCCTTACAATTTGTGAATAGGTGTGAAATACACCATATACATGAGGTAAACTGCCTATTTTGTAAACCACATTGAGGTAAAATGTATATTTTCACAAATCACAGAGGGTAAAATACATATTTTCAAACCACAGGGGGATAAACTGCCTATTTTGCATACGACGGGGCTGGTAAAATATTTATTTTCAAACCAAATGGGGATAATCCGCCTATTTGAGGAACCATAGGAGGATAATCTACCAAAAACCCGTTGATTTAGCTTCCAAACAATTATTGGTTATTCTTTTTTATAAAATGATAATTTTATGCTATTTTTGTATTTATACTATACTAAGATAAATATACTTTGACATTTATAGATGCCCCATAAAAAAAATTTATTATCCTAATTTATTTTTTAAAAAACTTATATTTTATTCCTCTAAAATTTTAGTACCCTCCATTTTTATGTTATTTTATCCGTCCGAAATAAAAATTCTAAATTCGTTCATACCCATACTTTATGTGTGCTATGATCCGAGTATAATATGATACTCCCAACAATACATAGTGATGTTTTTTAAAAAAATCTTCTTAAACTCAATAAATATAACCAGATTGTTAGTGTCATAATTCGATCGTTTTAAATAATTAAAATACAATTATTTATTTAATATGTCGAATATTTGAATCAGTTTTACATTTGTTTAAAACCAACAAATTTGTAACGAATTAAACTACAAAACGTCCTGAAACTAATCCACAAGATCGTAGAATATCACCAAAACCAATTTAACAGACCAAAAAAGAAATAAAACCAAGTTCGTATTAAATATTAATAATATATACTAATTAATAAATAAATAGATAACGGAGCCCACAATTTTCCCCGTTGCATGAAAATCAGTGAATAAGTTTTGTTAAAAAATATTTATATAAAATTGGTTGGATTAACTATTTTAAAAAATATTATATTTTAATATTAAGTTATATATCAAACTAAATATGCTCAATTATTTGTCAGTTGCATCTCAGTCTTCCCTGTCATATACTGCGCCACCTCTTTATGGTTTTGCACTAAATATTTCCCAACTCATTCAATTCTTCTACCTAATCTCTGCAACTCACTCCAATATAAACCATCTCCCTTTTACAAACATTAACCATATTTTCTATTTTTGTAGTACATGGTGCAATTATATCTAATAGAGCCCCTCGAACTCGAGATCTCTGGCTCGTACATACGAGCAATACCAGTTGGGCTAACGTCTGAGACCTAGTAGCTCGTATATACGAGCGATATGAGTCGAGTCAAAGGATCTCTTGCTCGTATATGCGAGCAATACCAGTTAGGCTAACGTCTGAGACCTAATAGCTCGTATATGCGAGCGATATGAGCGATATGAGTTGAGTCAAAGGCCTTCGGCTTTACGATGGAAAAAGCATTAAATTTTTTATATAATGAGTAAGATAACCCAATCTGCTAAGTTAAACTTAATCCAACAAACTAACACCAAAACCACCGGACAACCTTTTAAATAAATACCTCATTCTATATTATCTCCACTTTTCTCCCCCAGAACTCCATTCCACTCCAACAATGTCAACTCCATTAACGCTGCCGCCAACCGCCGTCATCTCTCAATTGTCGCCGCCGTATGTTGACACCGCAGTATCTTCCACTTCAACTTCCATTATTCTGGTTATCATAATAATCGCTTCCGCCATTATACTCTCTGCCTCCATATACATTCTGCTCCGATTAATCTCCTGCCGATTCCACCGAGCATACTCCACCGCCGATGATGTCGTCTCGCTACACGGCTCCTCCAACCGTAACTCGAACCAACAGCATTGTCACGTGCCGTCGAGTAGTGTACTCGATTCGCTGCCACTGTTCACGTTCCGTTCCGTCACAGGTAATCTCACCGGCGGAGACTGTGCTGTTTGCTTATCAAAGTTCGAGCCGCACGATCAACTCCGTTTGTTACCTCTATGCTGCCACGCGTTTCACTCTGCGTGTATCGACACTTGGATCATCTCCAACCAAACATGTCCACTCTGCAGGTCTACCGTGCTCCCCTCCGACGCAGATGCACTCGATAAAATCCTCTCGGCCGAACACCGCGGCATTAGGAATAACAGCTTCGGGAACGGAAACAGCGGGAGTTTCCGGATTGAGCTCGGGAGCGTCAGTCACCGACGCAGCTCGGCGGATGATATGGAACGAGAGCGGCAGTCGTACTCTATAGGTTCCTTCGAGTACATTGTTGATGACAACGGATACGAGATTCCTGCAGAGTCGATCACTCACAGGAGAGGAATTTCGGATTGTACCTCTGCTGACAAAGATTCATCGTTTGGAGTTCCGATACCGGAGCCGCCTGGCGAGGTTTTGGCGGCTGAGGTTTCCAGCGGCAGGAACTGGCTAAGAGATTACGTGGACCGGCTGGCTTCCGTTTCTATCTCTCGTGCAATGTCGTTCCGGAGCTCCGGTAGATTCTTCTCCAGCAGCAGTCGCCGTACCGATCCTGTCTCCTCCGCCGGCGAGGATATTGAGGCGAACCATGTCGGAGAGGAAATCAGCGAGCTCTTTCGGTGGCTTTCAGGAATTTAATTTGTAAATTCGTTAAAACTTCATGGGTAATTCGGTACTTTCGATACATAATTACTATAGCCTAGTTAAATGTAATTTAATTTATGAAACCGAGTGGTGGATTCAATATCTAATCTTCAAAAAAAAAAAAAAAATTAACTGGATTTTTATAGTGGGGAATCATAACATAATTGATAATTTTGCAATATTTAGCAAATAAATTAAATTGAAGAATATTTTTAGTAATAACAATCTTGAACATGACATACTAGATCCACTACTTTCTCCTTGGATATGTATCTATCTACATGTGTTAAGGGACGGAGGCAATGGGGTAAGTAGGGGTGGGAATCGGGATAGGTTTCGGGGAATCGGGATATTTGGGTTCGGGTAATCGGGTATCGGGAATACTAAAAGCATACCCAAACCCGAACCACCGAAATTCGGGTTTTGGGTAACCAAAACTTGAATTTTTTTTATAATTTTTTTTAAAGAATGCTATACAGATTTAAACCTAAAAAAGATTTTTTTTTATTTTTAAAAGGAAATCGGGTTCAGGTAGCCGAACCCGAACATTTTTTCTCCCAAACGCCTACCCGAATCCCGTCCCGAACCCGCCACTACCCGATCGGGGAATACCCGATTATCTCGAAAAACCCGATTATCCAGACCCGATCGGAAAATACCCGATCGGGTCGGGTCGGGACCCAAATTCCCGAAACCCGTTTCCCACCCCTAGGGGTGCGAAGGCCTCCTTCGCACCCCCAATTTTTTTTTTAATGTTGAATATTTTTTTACCCTTATTTTTTTTAAAAAAATATCATTTCGCTATTTTTTTTTTTGCTGACTCCGCTTCTATATGTGTCCAAGATTTAGAGAATTCATTGGACCAATAAAGTGTTAACAAATATTGTTGGGTTAGATATATCAGGTGGAATTAAAATCAAACTATTGGCGCTAGAAGTCTGATTAGATGATCACTCTCTGACATTGTTTGGTACACTTGATGAAAGCGTGATGAATAATAGTTTAATTATTCATCTCTCATTTATCTCGCAACATCCATGGTACTAATTAATGAACTTTGAATCATCAAGCTCAGTATATGGCCTATTGGATAAGGTTGTTTATAATACACTACTGTATATTTGGAATATCTTGATAATAAGTATATTCATAGTGCAAATTTTTTAAATAGCTCGAGCTAATTATTTTCATAAAATAATTGTTGTTAGTACTCATTTGAGTTTATTACACGTAATCCATGGCTCGAGGAGTGGCAATTAATCAGGTAGCCACAGCTATGAAAAATCAATTGTTAACGTGGTTGATCATTAGCTAGAGAGCACAAAATGAGGATGTTTCATCAAATTTTTTTATTTTATTTTTTACATTTTAGTACAATACTACACTATGGTCGGGTAACGGAGTGAGGGATCTTGAACATAAGATGCAAATGAGTACGATGCCAGCTAGAATAAAATCGTTCGTCAATTCTCGTGTTTGTGTAATGCAAAACTTTATTTAAAATAATACGATGTCAGCTAAGACAACGTCATTCGTTGCGTAACGCAAAACATTGAAATTTAAACATTCTATTGTACCAACCCATGTTCTTACATTGTATAAACATTAATGCTCGAGCTGTTTTTACACATTTATATATTTTGTACAAACCCCATAAACATGGATCCATTTGTCATGGACCTTGTCGATTAGTGCCATTTTCTTGCTCCCATTTTTTTATTATTTTAAACTGCATTCAATATTTTTTTCCCCATTTTTTTAGCAAACAACGAGGATGACAACCGTTTGTGTGGTCACGAGCTTACCGATATAAACAGGAATAAATTGCAGTAATTTTAAAAATCCAATCTTTATCCATTAACCTTTTTTTTTTAACGTGTGGCTTCTCATGGTATTAAGGAAGCATTTTGGACGCTTTCTAAAAGTGTTTATCTATTTTTCAGATTAAAAAAAATATTTATGATATTTGATTTTTTTCTTTTTACTATTGATTCTCTACAAAAGAGGTAAAAACAAAAGCAGAAAAGTAAGTGATTGGATTGCTCTAAGTTGGGTGGCGGCAATTTTATAATAAATAAAAGTTCATTAAGTTATTTTTTTATTTTAACATCAAACATCCAATTTTTTTTTTTTTACTTAAAATCAACTTTTTTTTTTTTTTTTAACTTTAAGCAAAACTACATACGCAATCCAAAGACATCCTAAAACGTTGCGAATTGATATTTGATTTTATAAAATCGAAAAGGAAAGTTTGTATTTGGAGTGCTCATGTCTTTGTTTTTTCCTTAAAATTTCTTGTACTAGGTACAAAATCCTTGCCGACCAATTGTCCGCTATACTCCACAAATAAAAAATTTAATACCATATATATAAAGATACTAATTAAAATCTTTGAAAGTAAGAATAAAATTTATATATTGAAAATATATAGGAATAAATTAAAAGTTTATGAAAAGTGATATATATATATATATATATATATATATATATATATATATATATGATCCATCCATTCATTGAGAATATTTCCATCCAACATCATTGAAAATATTTTCAATGAAGGGATGGATCTACCCTATGAAGTAAGCCAAGAACAACTTCATGCGTACATATCAAGAGAGCTGTATCGACAATTTTCTACACTTGTTGCATGAAAAAAAATTTAGTCAACCTTCCAATTTAAAGTTGTTTGTCAACGATTTGGATAATTCTACGAATTTTGAAGAAATTAAAATTGGAATTATGAGTATTTGGGAATTTTGATCTCCTTGCTTGTGTTTATTTACATACACAGTATAAAATAAAGATTGTTTATCTGTTAATCAATTGTAGGGCTCCATCAAACCATGAGAGGGAATCAATTGACAATAAATGAATAAGACAGGTGTAATATGTATACCTGGTGATTTGCATATGATCTCAGTTCTTGATAATAAAAAAACAGTGGTTATTTTTTTATTTGAATGTTTTGCTAGTAATAGCAATTTAATAAGAAAATGAAGTCTATTATTCTACATATATCAAATTTCAGGATAATTTTAATAGAATTTGAAAACATTTTAGGGTGTGTTTGCAATTGCTTATTCAAAGTAACTGTTTGAAATTGGAAAAAGTTGCTTTTTAACCAAATGCATTGATTGTTTGCTATTTAAATAAAAAAAACAGCTTAATAATGACACCACACAAATAAAAACAGTGAAAAACATCTTGTTACCTGCTTCTCTACTTCTGTTTTTACCTGCTTATTTTTTTTTTGAGAAGAAATAGCATAAGCAATAAAGAACACTAAAATCATCTTTTTTGTTCAATAGAATGTAAAAACAAACAGCAAGAGTATAAAAAACACAGAAGAATTTCTGTGACCTGCACTACAAGGTAAACTGGTTCCACTATAACACCCACTCTTCTGCACAATCCCTTTACCAAGATCTTCAAGGACAAATGTAGTGTTTCTTTGGCTGTTACTAAACAAAACACACCAAATATATGGCCCTTTACCCTTGTGGCCTCCGATTATGCCTACTCCAACTTGGGTAAATGTTACATTCCTTGATAACAAAAGGGTTCTCGGATCTAGAACTAGTACCTGGAAAAATGCTTCCGACGGCTCAAAATACGTCTTTTGACACCCCAATATGTGGCCAGATATGGTTCCGAAAGTGGGAAGCTCAACACCACAATTGGGAGCGAATATTTCGGTGAAATATTCGTCTGGCGGCTGGCAAGTTAAGGTGTTGTTAGAGCTACAGTTTCCCTTGCACGCATCTGCATACTGCAGGGCGATGCATCCAAGTCCTGGGCTGACACTAAGTATTGGAGCCTTCAGGGATGTTCTATTCTTGTTAATTATCTCGGCAAGATCAGTTGCTGCATTTGCTGTTACATCGATGAAAAACAGCAACAGACCAGAGTTACTTGACAAGTTATAAATAAGTGACTTGTAAAGTTACTGGTACGTTCTTAAAGCTAGAAGATCGACGAAAAACAAATGGTATGAAACAGATAACATTGACTCTTTAGTAATAGTGCTTTTACAGTAGAAGAAATGCAACCAATGTCTGAACACTACAGATCTCATAAATAATGTCATGATATTAAGTTCATTGATCAACACTTCTGTCGAATGAATGCTATTTAACTTTAAGTTCTCGCCAAAGTTACCTTACTTTATGTTAAGGAACTCCATGAATGTATACTATATATGAGATTCTTATACTAACTAGTTTGGTATGCCTGTGCCAAAACTACACATCATATTTTAAACCACTAATATTTAATGTATTATCTAAATTATTTACTTTTCTCTACGAAATAAAATCTTTACATACAAACAAATTGTTCACAAGTATTGCATTAACCCAACTGCTAGCATCTACAAGTGGATCGATGTCTAGGAGCTTTAATGGTTACACAAAATGTAACATAAAGGTAGTAATGACCAAGATTCAAGGACTATATTCTAAAACTCTTTCCAACTGTTTATAAAAGGATTTCGAATGGTCTCTCCAACTTCCTCAAATCCTTGAATCATTGTCATTACTAACTTTAGTGTTCTTCTCTTCTCTCTTTTGGTCCTACTCTAAATTTTGGTATACTTTTGACCTGGTTTTCAAGAATAAGAAATACCAAAAAATGATTATCAGAAACATGCACAGGCCTCTTCATTTCAAGAAACTACAGGAAACTTAGCAGCTGTCTTACTAGTCACTCTTTAGCAACATCCCTCGGGATACATTGTAATCCTAAATACGTTTTTGGGGCAATGGATCCATAATCCTAATCTCCTACGATTAGTTTAGAACTAAAACATGTCACAACAACATCATAGAACAAGCACAAATTCAAAGGTACGCTCAAGAAAATATGAATCAATGAAGCTTGTAGCGTGATGTAATAATTGAAGGCCTAGAATTCCAATCGAAGTAAGGCTCTTGTATCATTTCATCTTCACTCCCATAATTAAAAAAGCATTCAATTTGATTTCTTCCCCATTTTCAGTAGTAATATAAACTAGGAAAGGGTTTCAATAACCCCACCACCAAATTCATTTCCCGTCTTCCAAAAAAGAAGCATATTGTAAATCTCATTATATCAGCATTATCATTCATAAATAGTCAAGCATACAATTTATGAAGCAAATTCCACTGTAAAATGAACTTTACAGGCCATCAAAAGTAGCAAAACCTAGAAGAAACCATATAATAATTAAAAAAAACAACTAGCAAATGAAAAATATATATATATAAAGCTGAAAAAGGTTTTTTCATTTAAATAATACGAAAAATATCAAATAAAAAAAAATAAAATTTGTATTAAAACGGGGTTTCAACCCGTCCCCCCTGCAACTCCCTGCACGAATACCCCGGCCCCTATTTCTTTTTTCAAGGGGGGCGGGGGTACTGAGACCCCGGTCCTTGATTACAAAATTTAATTTTTTTATTGATATTTCGATAAATATAATTATTTTGTACTATTTACATAAAAACCATAGAATGTCGGTTTACCATTACCATTTTTCTTGGAGCTAACAAACGCAGCGAATAGAACAAGATTACAAGAAAGAATCCACTGGAAGTAACAAAATAACTTGAGCCTCATCACCATTTACAGCAGCCAACCAACCAGAGAACAAATCCAAATGCAAGTCTAAAAAGTTTAGTTTCTTTGTGACCGAGGAGGAGAAAATTATTTCCAAGAAAGGGTATCAAGCTTTGATAATGGCGGCTTAGCTGGTAAAATGGGAATGCAGGAACATTGGGATTTATGCTTTTGGAAAGCGAGTGGAACGGCCGATTAGTTGCAGGGATGAAGGATAAAAGCTGGAAATGGTGGCCCCCATCTAGCCATTGTTGATTGATTGTTTTTTTTTATTATTATTGATTGTTCTTTTTACTGCGAAATAATGGGTCAGGAGACTCAGGACATGCCTTTTTTTATTATCTAACCTCATTTTTAAAGTTATTTAATAAACTAACTCATATTTTTTTTATTATAATACTAATCTAAGTCGTCATGTTATAGATGACGACTTCAATTAAAATCACCATCGACGAGCGACTTCTTTATAAAAAACTTTTTTTAAGATTTGCCAGGTCAGATGGTGATTTCATTAAAAAATATTTTAATATTTGTTGTAGCCATCTCACATGGCGACAACAATATAAAAATATTTTTTAAACGATGTCGGCACATTACGTCATCAAATAAATTTTTTTTAATACTGAGATGACGACATTGATTAAAAATTATTTTTTAATTGATATCGTTATATGAGATGAACAAACAAATTCTCCATGCATAATGTTCGTAGAATTCGTAAACAAAAATCTCCATTGTTTCCTCAGGTCGGCACATCACAGATACGTTGTTATATAAAAAAACATTGTTACGTTTTAAGTAATATTAATAATTGAATTTAACAACATTATATATTGTGTACTAATTTATAAATTGTCTTTATTTTTTTAAGGTATGTCGATTAATGTTTTGTTGTATTGGGGAGTCGATATATTACAAGATTCAGAATCTGTTAGATATGATCATGGTCCGTTAAGAGGCACGACAATCACCGCCATTGTGCAAATATGTCAGAGTGCATTAATGGAGTTATGAAGAGTGCTCGTCGCCTTCCAATCACCGTCATTGTGCAATTAACTTTTGATCGATTTGTGCTATATTTTCTTGAACGACTTAATAAGGCGGAACGAATGATCAAGAATAATCAAGATTGGCCGGATTATGTCTTTGAAAAATATGCTCGTGCTGACCATCATTCCATTCACCATGGTGTTCGGATGTTCGATCGAAGATAATTAACCGCCTCAGTAATCACTAGGGAGCAATAAAGATGTGGCGGCAATACTCACGTTATCAACATCAAAGCAGTGGAATGCTCTTGCGAAAAATGGAAACAATTCGGCATGCCATGTTCACATGTGATACAAGTGTGGCGACATTGTGGCTTTAATGCAAAAAAAAATTGTCAACCAATATTATAATATGTCTGAATACTAGAACACATATCAAGGGCAATTCAATCCATTGTGGGCAGAACAGTATAGGGACACACTGTGCTTTGAGTTATTCCACAACTCCACTCTGCTTAAGTCCAAACGGGTAGGTTGTGATCGAATAACACGTATCCAAAATGAGATGGGTTGGCCAGAAGCCCGAGCAAGACGACAGATGGCTCAACTTCGTCGCAAAATCAGTAAATTTGTAATTTTTGGGTTACGTAAAAAATAATAATTTTCATGTTGATCGTGTAGAATATTATGAAATATTATTGTAATATGTTATATTACAATTTTTTATGTTGTTGATGATATGTTATTAAAAAATATAAACACACAAACTAACTGATGTAACATAATTCATAAATATTTACAACATAAATGATGACCTCAACAACGACGAAATAAATTTCCCCCAGTACCACAACAATGAGGATTTGTATGTCTTTGAACTCTTCGTTGTTCAACGACTTCTTCTCCCATTTTCCTTGCCACAGGTGTGTTAGCAGGCTGCTGAATTGGGGTCAATTGAGGAAATACAATTGGTGAGACATCAAAAGGTGAAGTCATAGATGCATATGTTGCAAAGCCAAGATTGACATTTGTATCCATGTTGCTGAAGTGTGCTTGTGTGGACATAAGAGGATATGACGTGAATGGAGATATATCATATGATTGTGGAGGCACTGGGAAATAATAGCCTGTATACATATTTCGTTCAAACGACGTAGATGGAACTGCCAAATCTGTATGGATATGTGTAGATGAACCTGGGAAATCTGTCGGAAGATGTGTAGATGAAGTGCCTGCATGGAACCTATGTTTATCAACAGACTGAACTTCATAGTATGACAAAAAGTTTATGTATCGTTGTTCACAAGCCACTCACACCATATTGTCGAACATACTCATGTGTTGCCTAATCGACTCTGTCGTAAATCGTAATAGGTTCTCCATAAGCCAGATGTCGGTTGTAGCTTGTAGTTAACTGCTCCATCTGGTCAATTTGCAAAGTCCAAAAGTCCATATACATTTATACATCTAAACACAATTATAAAAAACAAAATTTCACTAAATTAACGTACCACATGCTGTCATGCTGGGCAATCACCATGTTGATATCCTGTCTGTACAAAATATTGATGACTAACAATGTATCTACGTGTGACTCGTTCATACCACTCACTGTATCCGACAACAACGTAGTAACCACAATCAGTAAATCATGGTCTGTCCACACATAGATCATTTGCCCTCTCCCAACTAAGTATGTATGCAATATTCTGAGTGCTCCAGTCTTTGTTGAGGTTCACCTTTCGACCAACATTATGCAATATATCATCCCCCGATTGTGGATCTTCTGGGATATCTTGTAGCATACCAAAATTGTCGAAGTATTCTATGAGACCGTTGCATTTCAACTATGTCAAAGAAAATCAACATACCATTATATGTTCCTAACTGAGTAATTCCTTCAGTGTACTTATCAGGGTATGTGTAATGCCTCGATTTGTTTTATACATGTGTGATATGATTATGGTGTAATTATATCAATTGGCGGTATGATATTGGGGGTTCGGGTGGAACCAAGAATGAAGTACTACATGTATAGTGGGATAAAACATTGGTATAGAATGTGCATGTTAGTTGAGTTTGTATGTGGTGTGTATTTAGGTTACATGTCATGTGAATTTGAGAGTTAGAGGTGAAGGAGTTAATAAGAAGGGATAAGCTGATTTTCTACACATAATACACCAAATTTCACCTACAAATCTCTACAAAACCTCTTGCTTGTTCTTCTTACTCTTGCACTCTTATCTTGGCATTCTACTTGCAAGATTCATTTGAGACTAAGAGGAAGTAATTTACTTGGTAAGGAGGCTAAACTTTCATTACTTTATCATGCCATGTAGAAGGTCTTTGATTATGTTTGAAGTTGGAAGCATGAAAGCATGTGAAGAATCATATCATGGTTATATGCTAGTAATTGGATTCTATGATGATAGAAACATGTTAATATATTACTAGAGATTGCAAGAAACATGTTGAAATGGTTAAATTCGAGTTATAGGTGAAGAGCTAGAAAGATATGCTTGAAAATCCCCATGAAGTTTCTGAAAACAGAGTAGGCGATCGATCGCGACGTATGAGGCAATCGATCGCCTGTGGCTAAACATGAGAGTGGCGGCGACTGATTTATCTCGCTTGTGTCGCTGTACAGGTACGTGTTGACGTACGGAGTATAGATAATGTGTGATGATGTTATGAGCTTGATATCATACGAATTGTGTTATGTTAATATCATATGATTGGTAGTATCATATGCATGTACATTCATGGATATCATGTGTTTGAGATATACGCCTGGTTTGGGTATATGCTCGGTTATGTTACATAGAGATATACGCCTGGTTTGGGTATATGCTCGGTTATGTTACATAGAGATATACGCCTGGTTTGGGTATATGCTCGGGTATGCTATATAGAGATATACGTCGGTTTTTGGGTATATGCTCTGGCTATTATCATTTGAGGACGGTACTATGATATGTGCTGCTAATATGAAGATGTGAGGTGGTTCCACTGACATATTGAGCTGAATAGACATATTATATTGGTCTCGCGATAATAGGGTAATTCGTGAGACATGTCATGACATGGTGCATTTGTGGATGCATGATACAGAACATTCACAGTAGATGATTTATTGTGCTTTATCATTGTTATTGATATTGTGTTTTGATATCGCACTGAGATAGTTGTTTATCTATACTCACGTTTTGTGAATGTTTCTGTAGGATTTCATAGATGTGGGAATTCGTGAGTCTTATTCCGCTGCGAGGTGAACCACTGCATATGAGTTGTACTGGATTATGTTGTTAATTCTACATGTAATGTATATGTGAAAAAGTTGTTTGGTTTTTGTACTAGTGGTTTTGATATATCTGTAACAACCTATTAGTAAGAAACTCTTAAACAGTGTATGAATTACTTAATTCGGACTCACATATGTATGTTAATATGATACATAATGGATTAAGTAACGAGGACCCCACAGTATGGCTGCCAATTAAACTACAAAACAACATTGCCTTAAAAATATAAAAATACTCTTTTTGTGTACAAACTAATTTAATAGCATGTTTACTTGAGTTGCTGGCTGCTCATCGAGGATCTCCTTAATGATATGTATGAAATGACTCCTAGTTTTTGTAAATTTTAAATGACATGACCACCAATCACAATTTTGAAATCAATAAATAGTGTGAATCATAATCAAATAAATGATTAAATGATTAACACATAAAATCAATTATAAACAATGCATATTCGTATTACCTTCCACCAGCAGAAGGTAACACATTCTCTGCGTCGGTTATTATTTGCCCATTGTCATATCTTTGGTTATCAATTTAGGAGTCAGACTTGAGATTCGTGACCATGCCCAAATCTAATTATTGTAGTGACGTCAATAATACAAGTTAGATTGACAATAAACATATTTTAATTATTACAACAAACAAACATATTGTTTACCTATACGAGTTGCAATGCACCACCTATCACTTTTTTACATCTCTCTGATGAAGTGCACAACTCACGATACAATTATGCCAACATAGCACTACCCCAACTATAAGTGCAAGCAGAGTCGATATCCTCCAACTTCTGTAAATACAATAACCTAACAAAATTGCCTGATGAATCAGGGCACATAATTCCCACTAACATTAATAACACACAAGCCCATGTAAACTTAGCAACATTATCTGTCGTACTATGTCTATTCAAGGGATTGAGCAACAAATGATTTTTCAAAGAAACTAATTTCAACCTCGCACCTTTAAAGTTTTTGATGTCTGGTGTGAATCCTAAATACATATGGCAATATTTTTGTCATTCTGGTAGACTCCTATCATAATGTATCCCCGACACTACAATGCCATCTACTGTCAATTACCATGTTACTGCAATGTCTTGCAGTGTGATAGATGTCTCTCCCGATTTGAGATAAAATGTGTGTGTTTCACAGCGCCATCTCTCAACCAAAGCCGTGATTAGGTGCATGCCAAGCTCAATCTTACCCCACCTATATATTCCATAAAATCTAGTCACGCACAACAAATTTACAACATGTATATCTAGTGGACAAATTTCCCAAAAATAGCTATTTGGGTTTCTCGCACGAAATGTGCTTTCAGTATCACCTACTCATACATCCTTAGATCCATGTGAAGACTGCAATGACAAAAGTTGTGTGTCAATCGGGTCTGGTTGTCTCATTTGATCCATCCTGAAATATAATACAAAAAAATATCAACATTACAACCAGTAGCTGTTGGCCATCCACGTTCGCCACCGACCGGCAGTCCAAGGCCGCCGCCGCCCATCGATCGCCAATAGGGCGCCGCCCACCGATCGCCGCCCTCAGCGCCGACCTCTGACCGTCCACATCGTCGGAAAAACACGCCATCAACGGCCGCCGGATAACAAGCATATACACGCCCGCCGACCACAACGTCCCACCGGTTGTCCATTATTTACATCAAAAAATCTACTCCCAATATACATGTCGACATCAAATATAATTTATCTAACATCAAATAATAAAAAAAACATAACCAACTTACCTTAGATAATTAGGAAATTTTGACAAGAAATGAAAGAATATCAAATTTTGCTATCGAAAACTTTCGTTGTGCGCTTCAAATGTGAAAGAAATCTGAGGCGGCATGTTGTATAAAGGGTTAGGTTTGGGGGATGTTAAAGGTTGTCGCCATCAGATATGGCGACATCAATAAAAAAATAAATGTTTATTGATATCGCCATCTGAGATGGCAACAACAATAAAAAAATATTTTATTGTCACCATCTCAGAAGGCGACATCAATAAAATATTGTATGTAGTCGCCTTATGAGATGACGACAATAATTTTTTATCCATTATCGACATCTCAGTTAGCGACATATGTTAGTTTTAGAATAAAAAATGGAGTTATTTTTATAAATAGCCTTAATTAAGAGGTTAAATAGTTAAAAAAAAAAACCCTTCGGCCCAGGGTCATGTTCTTGGACATTTTCCAAATACCGGGATAATACATGATATTGTCCCTCTTATTTGCATTCATTCCCGATTTAATCCCTATTGTTTATAATGACCCGATTTAGTCCTTTAATTTTTTAATTTGTCCCAAATCAGTCATAAACGGTAAATGCACCGTTAAAACAACAGAGAAGGACTGAATCGGGTGACTTAAAACTACAGAGACTGAATTGGGAATTGACACGAGCATTAGGGAATGAATCGGGCCACTTAAAAAATTGGGTGACTTAATTTTTTAAAGTTTTAATTATTATCGTAATTAAAATGGATACTTTATTTCTAATTTTGGTAAATTTTTGTAAAATTATTTTATTTAAATGATGATATAATATAATAAATTCTATATAAAATCAATTTTCACAAGATAAATTAAATAATTATAAATACATTTCATCAATATATTATCTAATTTATCAATTTATTTAATTTATCAAACATAAAATAAATTTTTTTTATAAATTGGACACACCTGATAGACATAATTTAATGAAATCAAAAAAATATTATATCCAATAAGTACTAGTTATCGAAAATATATTTTGTATATCAATATGCTATTGATTTTATTTTGTTTTGTGTGTGAAAAATTTGTTTTATGTAGAATTTAATTAATTATATCGTTATTTAAATAAAATAATTTTACAAAAAATTGACAAAACTATAAATAAAATATTCATATTAATTAATATAATAATTAAAAAATTAAAGAATTAAGTAATTTTTTTAAGTGACTCGATTCATAAAAATATATTAAAATATTATATATAAAATATGAAAAATAACATTCATCTTTATGCACAAGTTGACAAATACAAAGCTGCCCAATGTGATGTGATAGTTGGTGGGGTAGGATGAGCTCAGGATCGTAAGATCGTGAGTTCGATTCTCTCAGCCAATATTTTCTCGGTCTGAACCAGTAGCACGAGCTTGCTTAGTGCGGTTTATCTTGTTGGTGTAGTTTGCAGGCTACTATGTCAGCGCAGAGGTTATTCAGTATGCACTCGAAGAGTAGCGGTTGCAGATCCCCTCATCGTAAAAAGAAGAATGAAAAATATAAAGCTTCTAGTATCTAGCCTCAATTTAAAGTAAATATACACAAAAGGATGATATAAATCAAAATTATCGCAAGCATGGTTAAACTGACTAGAATATTTAAATTAATTACAATTATCGGGTCGAACTATCTAGAACACTTCAAGCCCGTAGATTCACCCTAAGATTCCCTCACTGCCACAAACTCCAACTTCGAAACCCCTCTCACTTAGCCATGGCTTCTTCTTTCGTGGCCCTTGCTAAACCCTTTACTTCTCACAAAGTCAACCTGCCGTCTCTCTCTAGTGGAAGACCCGCAGGTTAATTTCTGTGTATATTTAGCTCCATTTTCCCATTTTTTGTTTATTTTTCCAATAATGACAGTTTTGGAGTGCTTAATGTCTGTTGATGATTGATTTTCCTTCGTTTTTTTTTCCAGGTTTTCGGAAGAGTATTTTGAGGGTCAATGCTATTGCGAAGAAATACGAACCTACCAAGGTTTCTCTCTCTTCAGTTTAACTCTTTTATACTTTGTTTGCGCGGATTTACGAATTTTCAGATGTGAGCTTCGTTAGTGGTATGTATGGAGGAATGGATCTTTCTAATGTTTTTGTTTGCGTGCAGGTTGTGCCACAAGCTGATCGAGTTCTCATTCGTCTTGAGGAGCTACCGGAGGTATTATTCTTCGTGACTTCTTGTGGAGTGATCAAATGAAAAAAATCAAACTTTATATGTACTTTTCTTTTTAAATTTGAGTTTTGCCTTCGAAATGCATTAAGCCAACCTCACCGACTGAATTCTTTGAGCCACCACTGGCTAAACATATTGGATATGATACCCATACGGGTCAAGCCCATTAGAAACTTACGGGTCAAACCCAAACCATGGATCAAGATCAGCGGACAAGGTACGGAGTGTGCGAAGCTAGCCTTGCATAAGGCGAGCCTCGCAGCTCGCCCGCTCTAGGGTCGAGCTGCGCACCCGTCCGGCGAGAGGCACTGTGCTCACCCCGCGAGAAAGGAGAGTACCGTCCTCACCGCAGCTCGCCCGCGCGAAGCGAGCATCACAGCTCGCTCGCGCGTAGGACGAGCCGGACAGGGGCGAGCACGGCGGCCCGCCCACGCGAGGGGCGAGCTGTACGCTCTCCCTGCCAGACAGGGGCGAGCACGGCTGCTCACCCGCGCGAGGGGCGAGCTGCGCTCTTGCCCTACCAGACAGGGGCGAGCACCACTGCTCGCCCGCGCAAGGGGCGAGCTGCGTACTCGCCCCGCGAGACAAGTACGAGCCTCGCAGCTCGCGCACATGAGGCGCAAGCTGCGATGCTCTCCCACGCGAGGAAGAGTTCGGAGCCCTCCCTCGCAGGTGCCTCATGCTTGCGAAGTATGGGGTCGGAGCTCGCTCGTGTTGGGCGAGCTAAGCTTTGTAGCACGGCCTCGCGAATTAGATTCGACGTATACCCATATCTCCAAGTACATCGGATCGCAAAAAGCTGCAAGCATATCGTACGGGGAGAGTGACACCTACTGGTCCCTGACCCTGAGACCCTGGTCCCCACCTTTAGCTTCAGAGGATGTTCCCTAGGCTCCTGACATGCGGTTAAAGGTTGTCTCCCTTCCATCTCCCTATAAATACAAGGTTTGTCGACGAGAAAAAGGTATTCACTCTATTCATAACTCAAAGTTCATTTCGTTACTCTCCTTTTTCCGATTTCTGACTTGAGCGTCGGAGGGGCTCCGCCGGGACATCCTTCCGGCACCCTTCTCACACTTGTTCGTGATTTCAGGCATCATCAACACTCGGAGCCATTATTGGAGTTGCTCCCAGAACCCTTCGTCCACCGGAAAGAAGACGTATCATTTTTAGTAAGCATCATTTGGCGCCGTCTGTGGGAAACTTGAGCAAAGACGTTGATATGGCAGGAAGAAGAGGAAGTAGAAGAACAGTTACGGCGGAATCTCGCCCAGGAGGAAGGACTGAACAACCGCCTCCGGTGGAGAACGTGGGAAACATGACTATGGAACAACTAGCCCAGTTCATAACCACCGCCGTAGCCGAGGCTGTAAAGCAAAACCAACCCCCACCTCCGAACGGACCATTGCCGAACCATGAGGACAATGCTGAAGTCCAGCAAAGTCACGCGGAGGAAGCCAATCCCACCCAAGGTGGCGGGGACTCGGAGATGCACCAGAGGATGGAAGATATGTGGAATGAGATCCAAGGTTTGAGACAACATGTCGGGGAAAAGGCCTACACCCACAAGAAAGAAAGTCCCTTCTCCCAAGCCATTTTGGAGGAGGAGCTACCATCTAACTTCCGACAGCCTAACATGGGAGAATACGATGGGAGCACCGACCCCGAGGACCATTTGGGGAGATTTGATAATGCGGCCTTGTTGCATCGATACTCCGACGGAGTCAAGTGTCGGGTATTTCTGAATACATTAGTAAGGTCGGCTCAACAATGGTTCAACATGTTGAAGCCTAGCTCAATAATGTCCTTCAACGACTTCAGCTCAGCTTTCTTGCATCAATTTGCAAGTAGCAAAAAATATCAAAAGACCTCGCTCAGTTTGTTTGTCATGAAACAACAAGATCAAGAATCTTTGCGAGAGTTTACCCAACGCTTCAACGGTGTGGCCTTGGAGGTTCCTTCAGCCACGCCTGATGTCCTTCTCAATGCTTTCACGCAAGGGCTCAAGGGTGGGGAGTTCTTCAAGTCCTTGGTAAAGAAACCACCGCAAAGTTATGATGAGCTCCTATCTAGGGCGGAGAAGTATGTGAACTTGGAAGACGCGCAGAGGCAGAAGAGATTAGAGCAAAGACCCGCTGAGAATAACAGGGAAAAGCTGGACAAGGGTGGAAGGAAGAGGAACATGGCGGAGAGGATGGATGATCGAAACTTATTCAGGGGGCGTCTTCCACATATTCCCCTTGTCATGAGCCTAGACAGAGCAATGGATGTATGTGATAATAAGGGGAGATTGACTAGGCCAAGGAAAGCAGAGAGAGGTCCAAGATTGCCCCCATCGGATAAGTATTGTGGATACCATCGAGAATATGGACATTTTACCCATGATTGCCAACAATTGGGAGAAGAGGTTCAGAGGATCCTCCAAAGAGATCCGGAAATAAAAGCTATGTTGACGAGAACCAGGGAGCCCTACCAGCCAGGCGGGCCCCAAGCCCCGGCTCGGGCCAATCCTGGACAAAGAGAGCCGAGGTGGGAGCAACAAGGGCGGAATGCCCCTCGCGGCCGTGTGGAAAGGAATGGAGGAAACAATGATCCGAGTCGAGGAATGATACACATGATCTCTGGAGGGGCAACCGATGGAGACTCTGGCCGAGCTCGCAAGGCATACGGGAGGAGGTTGGAAAATTTTGAGGTGTCCATGGAAGCAAGCACCACAACCGACCCTGTGATCAGTTTCGGTCCCGACGACCTGCGAGGTATTGTTACTCCACACAACGATGCCTTGGTAGTCACGGTTACTATAGCAAATTATGACATAGCAAGGATTTTCGTGGATACGGGGAGTTCCGTCAATATCTTATTCAAAACAACCGTGGACCAAATGCAAGTTGAGGGATTCCACTTGGACCTAATCTCGACCCCTCTTTATGGGTTCACGGGACATGTGATCCAGCCTCTGGGTCAGATTGTCCTCCCCTTGTCAATGGGGAGTGGCCCTAGCCGAGTAACTAAGATGGTGGACTTTACAGTCGTTGACGCCCCCTCCTCGTACAATGGGATTATTGGGCGACCAGCCATGAAGGACTTCAAGGCCGTAGCTTCTACCTATCACCAGAAGTTGAAGTTCCCGGCAGGAAACAAAGTTGGAGTACTTGGGGGAGACCAGGGTACAGCCCGTCGGTGTTATGAAAGTGTTGTAAAGGAAGAAGGAAAAAGGGCTCGACGGGAGGTCGGGGTGATAGGCAGCGGGGGGTCAGTTGCTCGGCATGCCCTGAAAGAGACTCCAACTGTGACAGAGGAAGAACCTGAGTTAGTAGAGCTTGGATCTGCTGAAAGGGTGATCAGAATAGCTGCTGACTTGGACCCGCAAGAGAAGGGCGAGCTCATTGCTTGTCTCATTAAGAATCATGATGCTTTCGCCTGGTCTACTCAAGATCTTAAAGGTATAAATCCGAGCGTCGTGCAACACCATCTAAACGTGTTGGACGGAGCTCGGCCCATAAAACAAAAGAAAAGACACTTCGGGGCAGAAAAAGATAAGGTCATCAAGGAGGAGGTCCAAGAGCTGCTTAGGGCGGGACACATTAGAGAAGTTCAATTCCCCACTTGGCTCTCAAATGTAGTCCTGGTGCCTAAGAACTCGGGAAGGTGGAGAATGTGCATCGACTTCCGAGACCTTAACAAAGCCTGCCCCAAGGACTGCTACCCGTTGCCTCGCATAGATCAACTGGTGGACTCTACTGCCGGCCACCAATATCTATGTTTGCTGGATGCCTATCAAGGATATCATCAAATTCCCCTTGCAAAGGAAGATCAGGCAAAGGTAAGTTTCATCACCTCAGATGGAACTTTTTGTTTTGTGGTTATGCCCTTTGGACTTAAAAATGCAGGGGCAACGTACCAGAGGTTGATGGACAAAGTTTTCTCAAAGCAAATTGGGAGAAACGTGGAGGTGTACGTAGATGACATCTTGATAAAATCGATGAATCGAGCTCACCTCATGACTGACCTTGAAGAGACCTTCTCCACTCTGAGGTCTTACGGACTAAAGCTCAACCCCCAAAAATGTGTGTTTGGGGTGAAGAGTGGAAAGTTCCTGGGATACATTGTGACAGAGAGAGGTATTGAAGCCAATCCCGACAAAGTTAAGGCGATCCAGACTATGGCGTCCCCCACTAGTCTCCAAGAGGTGCAACAATTAGCAGGGAGGATTGCTGCACTATCAAGGTTTGTGTCCAGGTCGGCTCACCGGAGTGTGCCTTTCTTTCGCACTCTCCGCAAGGCTCAGAAGTTTCAATGGGGAGCTGATTGCGAGAGGGCTTTTGATGAGTTAAAACAATATCTAACTGAGCTCCCGATTTTAGCCAAGCCGGGATTGGGGGAACGTTTATGGGTCTATCTCTCCGCAACTGAGGAGGCGGTGAGCTCGGTGCTAGTCCGACAGGAAGGTTCAACTCAGCATCCTGTTTACTACGTTTCACATGCGTTAAAGGGAGCTGAGCTAAGATATTCGGGCTTGGAGAAGCTGGCATTAGCATTGACAATCACGGCAAGGAAACTAAGACCGTACTTCCTATCTCACCCAATCACGGTCCTTACCAATAGCCCTTTGGGAAAAATCTTAACTCATCCGGACGTGTCAGGTCGTTTGGTTAAGTGGACAACCGAGCTGGGGGAGTATGACATCCAATATGAGCCGAGAAGAACTATCAAAGCGCAGGCCCTAGCTGATTTCTTGGCGGAAACCGTGCATCAGGATACCGAGGATCCTTGGAAGATATATGTTGATGGTTCTGCAACCAACGAGGGCAGTGGAGTTGGGGTAGTGTTGATTTCACCAAGGGGGGACGAGATGAAGTTAGCTGTACGTTTGGACTTCAGGGCTTCCAACAATGAAGCGGAGTATGAAGCTGTTCTGGCAGGATTGCAAGCAGCTAAGAATGTGGGAGCTAGCCGGGTGCACATCTTCTCTGACTCACAGCTGGTTGCACAACAGGTCAGAGGCGTCTACGAGACGAAGAATGAAAGGTTGATTGAGTATGCTCGTGCCATTGACCAAGTTAAAGAGAGATTTGTGGAAGTCATGTTTGAGCAAATTCCAAGGGAAGAAAATACCAAGGCGGATAGCCTAGCCAAGATGGCCAGTGCTCTCACTAGTTGGAAAAATCGAGATGTGGTCGCACACGTGGAGCTCGCCCCTTTCCAGGGCTCAGCACCTGCCGAGCTAGATAAGGGTGACTGGAGAACCGAGATTGAAAGTTATTTGAAGGAGGGAAGGCTACCCGTAGACCCAAGGAAAGCTCATCAGATCAAGCAGAGAAGTCTGCGTTTTGTGTTGTTCGAAGGAGTATTGTACAAAAGATCATTCTCCCGGCCTCTCCTGAAATGCCTAGGAAGAGATGACGTTGATTATGTCCTTAGGGAAATACATGAGGGGAGTTGTGGAAACCACTTGGGCGCCCATGCTCTGGCGCGAAAGGCCTTGCTAGCTGGGTTTTTCTGGCCTACCATGCAAAATGACGCCATAACCCTCGTACTAGCCTGTGACAATTGCCAGCGGCACAGCAGACTCTATCACCAACCTACCACGATGATGAGGGCGATCATACCGGCATGCCCGTTTGACCAGTGGGGAATCGACATAGTGGGACCTTTTCCCCCTGCTCCAGCCCAAAAGAAATTCTTGATAGTAGCCATAGACTATTTCTCAAAATGGGTGGAAGCCGAACCCTTAGCTAAAATTACTGAAAAGGACGTCATGAATTTTGTGTGGAAAAACATAGTGTGCCGATATGGAGTCCCACGCATATTGATTTCCGATAATGGAAGACAATTTCAAGGTGCCAAAATTCAATCTTGGTGCATAGAGATGAAGATCAGACAAGCCTTTACATCCGTGGCTTACCCTCAAAGTAATGGCCAGGTGGAAGTGACTAACCGGTCTTTACTCCAAAGTTTAAAAGCAAGATTAGGAAAAGCAAAAGGAAACTGGGTGGAGGAGCTCCCGAGTGTGCTATGGTCTTATCGAACTACTCCCAGAACAGGAACTGGTGAAACGCCTTTCAGCATGGTTTATGGCAATGAGGCGGTGCTCCCAGCAGAAGTAGGATGCGAGACGGCAAGGATTATGCTTTACGATGAGGACAATGATCAAAGGCGAGCTGCTGATCTGGACTTTCTAGAAGAAAAAAGAGAGGCGGCGATGATTAGGATGGAAGCTTACAAGAACCGCATAGCTCGGGGGTACAATCGAAGAGTAGTACCAAGGAGTTTCCAGGTTGGAGACTTAGTGTTGAAAAGGGTACAAGAAGAACAGCGGGGAAAGCTGGACCCAAAATGGGGTGGGCCTTTTAAGATCATGGAGAAGTTGAGCTCGGGAGCTTATTACCTAGAAGACATGCAAGGCAAAGCCCTCAAGAGACCATGGAATGCCTACCACTTGAAGAAATACTATGTTTAACCATGGCTGTTACACCCGGGCTATGTATTTCTCTCCTTATTTGTAATCGCTTTAATTTCAATTTCGATTTCAACTTCAATTTTAATGAATGAAGGGTATTTGTTACTTGTCTTGCATACTTTTGCTAAGGGCCGAGCTCATTCGCCTTGGTTACGCCAAGTGCCGTTCAGGGGTGTTTACCCGACCTGTCGTGGTTACGCCCGACAGAGGATCAGTCGAGCTGCGGTTACGCCGAGCTCATTCGCCTTGGTTACGCCAAGTGCCGTTCAGGGGTGTTTACCCGACCTTTCGTGGTTACGCCCGACAGAGGATCAGTCGAGCTGCGGTTACGCCGAGCTCATTCGCCTTGGTTACGCCAAGTGCCGTTCAGGGGTGTTTACCCGACCTGTCGTGGTTACGCCCGACAGAGGATCAGTCGAGCTGCGGTTACGCCGAGCTCATTCGCCTTGGTTACGCCAAGTGCCGTCCAGGGGTGTTCACCCGACCTGTCGTGGTTACGCCCGACAGAGGATCAGTCGAGCTGCGGTTACGCCGAGCTCATACGCCTTGGTTACGCCAAGTGCCGTTCAGGGGTGTTTACCCGACCTGTCGTGGTTACGCCCGACAGAGGATCAGTCGAGCTGCGGTTACGCCGAGCTCCTTCGCCTTGGTCCAGTCAGCGGAAGTCAGGAAGCTTGACCCTAAATAGGAAGGGCACTACATGTTGCTCAGAAGGTGAGCTCTCGGGCATACTACTCAGAGGATGCAGAGAAAAGGAGAAGCTGAAGTCCTAAACGCGTTTCAACTTGTTAAGTATTATTCGTAGACGTGTATTTCTGATATATGATCTCGTGACAACAAATTTTTAAATAAAAGTTAAGGTCCGCCCTGACCACGATGAAAGTTGCTCTCCCTAATTGCGATAAACGTAAAGATCTGCCCTGACGATAAATATTAAAAGTCCACGACTGATAATGAGTGCTGACTGAGCAGGGCTCAGATCATGCGAGTCATTTGCTCAGGATTATTGTCCTCACAGGTCAGTCTGTTTTATGTTTATAATTCTTGTAAAGTTATGAATTATGTCAGCCTTGTTCTCACTCTTACTAGGATAACAGTTTGGCAAAACAAGCTTTTCATTAAGTAAAAACACTGATTACAAGATAGTCAGACATCCCGATCTATGAAATCAGAAGGGATGTTAGTCACGATTGCCTGAAGATCCAAGAAATCATCCGGGTCTCGATCCTCAGGAGGGAAGCCTTGCGCCTTGAATTGATCTTTACAGCCCTCAAAGCCGAGATCGAGGAATCGGAACGCCTTCGCTGCAAGGAGCCTCTTGAACTCCTCCGACTTCAGGAAGGCCTCTTTTCGACCGGTTTCTCCGGCGACATAGGTCTCCAGCTCTGAACGAGCGTGGCTCAGCTCTGCAGTAGAGTTGGTCAAGGCCGTCTCTTTCTCCACCATGGCCGAGCGGAGTCGGCCGACCTCAGCACGGTATTTGGTCAGCTCCGTCTCGACCGTCGTAAGCCTTGCATGGGCCTCTTTCAACTCAGCGTCTGCAGCCTCAGCCCGGTGCGTAGCGTCTCGGGCTTTCTTCTTGGCGTTTGATGAGGCTTGGCCATAGTTGGACCCCCTCCGGACGCTTTCACGTAGCATTAGTAAGCCCTGGGCAAGAATGACCAGGTAAGAGGATAAATATAAAGGCAGGTGAGGTAAGTAAGAGCATTTACCGATAGAGCGCGGGACAGCCCTTCCTGGGCCAGAGGTCTCCACTTCATCCCAGCCATAACTTGTTGATCCGCACCCGTGGTAATGCACTCCAAGATCTCAGCCGGTAGTCCGGAGGTAGCACCGGTAATCAAGCTGGTGGACTGAGTATACTCCACGGGGAGGCCAGGAGAGCCGGGCCCGGCAGTCCGAGCCGATTGCGGACTTTGAAGGGATTCGAGCGACGTTTCAGCTCGCGGCCCTGGGGAGGTTGCCACTTCTTCCCGGGCTGAAGCTCCAGGGGTTTTTCCGGCCCTTTTTCTCTTCAGCAACGAGCTGCGACCTCCCCCGCTCTCTTCCGACTGAAGAATGACTATCGGGGCGGCCCGGGGAGCGATTGGGGGCGAAAGGGCTCGCTCTTCAGCACGGGACTCAGGGACGGCTTTACCTTTCCCTTTCTTCTGAGAGACCATCGCAGAAAGCATCTGGTTGAACGACATGTTCCCTGCGTAGAAAAAAAAATAATAATATATAAATAAAAATAAAAAAGACATAAATAAAGAGAACAGGAAGAAAGTACTCAGTTCAGAAAGAACGCACCAGGAGGAGGACTAGCTGGGTAAGAGCTCAGCCTGTATCGCCTGAGTACGTCCTCTCGGATTAAGATAGTTGTATCATATTGTCGACCCTCGATGGCTGACATAACCTTCCGGTAGAAGATATCTTCTTTGTATCGATGCGGGAGAGGACGACCCGGGGGGAGAGAATCTCTCCAGGCCATAGGACAAGACCAAGGTCGGGGCGGCTTAACGAAGAAGAATGTTTCTTTCCATCCTTTGTGAGAACTTGGGATTTTCTCCAAGAACTTACACGAGGGCCTAGATCCAAAGTAGAACAGACCAGGAAAGGTGGTGTTTTTAACATGAAAAAAGTAATGTAGAAGAGGAGGAGAGAATGGGAGGTTCAAAGATTGGAACAGGGCGGCAGCAGCAGCCATACTCTGGTAGGAATTGGGACTGAGTTGGCTAAGTGAAACACAGAAATAGCTGGAGAGATCCTGATACAAAGCAGGAATAGGGAAGCGTAGTCCACTCCTAATTTGTTCAACAAAAAAAGGAAAGAAGCCCAGGGGCGGCAGATGGGGACGATCCCCCGGCCTAGGTATTTGTACCTCGTGGTCAGGAGGAATGAAGTGAGAACGAAGAAGAACCTCCGCCTCAGCCGAGACACGTGAACTAAGGACCTCGTACCACGGTAGCCCAGCCCGCGCCAGATCTCGAGGATCAACCTCGAAGCTCTGGGGAGAGGGGTTACAAGTGGGCAAAGGAGGGACCTGGAGAAGGGGAACGACAGTGACGATTTGCTCTGCAGGGCCACTCCGGGTTGGAGAGCTCAAAAGCCCAGACCCCGAGGCATCTTCGGCCGAGCCCCTAAGGGCGGCCCCGGAAGTAGAGGATGTGGAAGTAGACATAAAAAGTAAATTTAATTAAAGCAGAGGCGGAGAACTTACATAAGGTTAGCGCGCGATTGAAGCGGAAGTAATCGAATAGCGAGAGAGAAGTGATGCAAATGAGGGGGAGGGGCAATTTATAGATGGCCGACAGATTGGGCCATTAGGGCCAGGCCCATTTCAATGGCCAGGATCGAGGGAGTTCAAACGTCTCAAGAGTGGATGATGACGCGTGGCAGCCACATCAATTGAGTGTACATCAACGGTCACATCTGGCTGACAACCTGTCTTGTCAGGGGTTAAGAATTTGAAATCTGACAGCTCGGTTCGGGCCTCGATCTCAAAAGGATAGTCAAGAACAACGTTACTCTAGCTCGACTAGAGGGGGATACTCATGATATCCGGGTAGGAGGTTAGTCCGGTCTCGGCCCTTACTCAGACATAACCTCGCCCGCAAGTGCCCAGCTCGGTAAGTATGAACGCCAGCCTCTCCGGCCCCTTCTAAAATCGAAACTCGGGGTAACACTAACCATTGATCGAACTCAAGACCAATGGGTAAGATGGAGTCTTGGGAAGCGAAGCTGCGAAAACTGAGGAGTTGACTGCTCGACTCGTCAAGACCATGCGCATCCACTAGCACCATCATCTAGACAAGTCCAAGTCAATCATGCGAATACTTGAAAGATTTGGAGAAAGCTAAACTAAAAATAAAGAACGTGAGGAAGTGATTCGACGTCCACTCCAGAACCGTTCGAGTGACCCGTGGGAATGTCATCCGCATCCGAGCTTTCACCTTCGATTTAGCTCGTATTTGATGGGGGGAGTAATGATACCCATACGGGTCAAGCCCATTAGAAACTTACGGGTCAAACCCAAACCATGGATCAAGATCAGCGGACAAGGTACGGAGTGTGCGAAGCTAGCCTTGCATAAGGCGAGCCTCGCAGCTCGCCCGCTCTAGGGTCGAGCTGCGCACCCGTCCGGCGAGAGGCACTGTGCTCACCCCGCGAGAAAGGAGAGTACCGTCCTCACCGCAGCTCGCCCGCGCGAAGCGAGCATCACAGCTCGCTCGCGCGTAGGACGAGCCGGACAGGGGCGAGCACGGCGGCCCGCCCACGCGAGGGGCGAGCTGTACGCTCTCCCTGCCAGACAGGGGCGAGCACGGCTGCTCACCCGCGCGAGGGGCGAGCTGCGCTCTTGCCCTACCAGACAGGGGCGAGCACCACTGCTCGCCCGCGCAAGGGGCGAGCTGCGTACTCGCCCCGCGAGACAAGTACGAGCCTCGCAGCTCGCGCACATGAGGCGCAAGCTGCGATGCTCTCCCACGCGAGGAAGAGTTCGGAGCCCTCCCTCGCAGGTGCCTCATGCTTGCGAAGTATGGGGTCGGAGCTCGCTCGTGTTGGGCGAGCTAAGCTTTGTAGCACGGCCTCGCGAATTAGATTCGACGTATACCCATATCTCCAAGTACATCGGATCGCAAAAAGCTGCAAGCATATCGTACGGGGAGAGTGACACCTACTGGTCCCTGACCCTGAGACCCTGGTCCCCACCTTTAGCTTCAGAGGATGTTCCCTAGGCTCCTGACATGCGGTTAAAGGTTGTCTCCCTTCCATCTCCCTATAAATACAAGGTTTGTCGACGAGAAAAAGGTATTCACTCTATTCATAACTCAAAGTTCATTTCGTTACTCTCCTTTTTCCGATTTCTGACTTGAGCGTCGGAGGGGCTCCGCCGGGACATCCTTCCGGCACCCTTCTCACACTTGTTCGTGATTTCAGGCATCATCAACACTCGGAGCCATTATTGGAGTTGCTCCCAGAACCCTTCGTCCACCGGAAAGAAGACGTATCATTTTTAGTAAGCATCAGGATATTTTAGCGATAATGTGACGAGATGCTTATTTGCTAATCTTTAGCAGGTCTACCATTTTTTTTATTATCTTCATTTGGGTTATATTTAGCTTTTTGATGTCAAATTGTTGAAGAAATCTTAATGGGCTGCTTGTCTTCATATGCTTCTGTTTGTTGCTAATGGTGCAAGGATAGGTTGAATATTCTCTTTTTTTTTTATCTTATAAATCGTCCATGCGCTCGAGCGGTTTACGGATTTAGATGGCATGGTCTATTCTTTGTGGGTGTATTCCTTCACTCTTCTGGTATAGTGGTGTTAAATCTTTCAAGTGGTCAGGTTGTAGATTTTTTTCCCCAGGGCATCCTATTCTTATATATAATGCAATGAGCTCTTGGGTTACATAATTTGATAGTAAATTTTACTTCTTGTTATTTTTATCTCATTATCAATACCAATATTGACTATTGATGAAATCATCTATAGCAATTCAACACTTCAGCTTTTGTTGATTATGAGTTGTGCTTTTATTTTCCATACCAGCCAGATTTTTTCAAATCAACTAGCTTTAAGTTTTTGAACGAACATTTCTTATTTGCAGTGCCATGATTTTTTCCCTTTTCAATTCAAGCCAGATGCATATGTCCAGTTGTGGGCCAGTGGAGGTCATTCCCCCTTCTCCCGGCCTACTCACATGAAAAATATTTGAAATCACGTGTGATTTTTTTAAAAATATAAATTTCGCGCTCCTTGACCCTCCTCCTCTGCTTTCTCGAGTCCGCCCGTGCATATGCCAATGGTCACTATGTATATTTCTTTGCGCAACCGTGTGTTCAATTAAGTTTGTTTGATATTTATTTTATTCTGTATGAATATATATTTTTCCTTCATCCACTTTGACATACCAATCTGCAATCATCAACTGCATAGAGGTGTTGTTTATGTGCCCGATTGGCATCCAGGCTTTATCATACTACTTCATAGATAACAACGTGAAGGCTGATATAAATATTCAGAAGTAATCATACGAAGATGTGCTTGCATACTTTTTGCTATTACCAGTGATGTTTTTGTTACTGCCATATAGATCTAAGCTCTTTTGCTTGCAGAAATCAGCTGGGGGAGTTTTATTACCCAAGTCAGCAGTTAAATTTGAACGGTACCTTGTGGGAGAGGTGAGTGACGAATAACAATATTATTGGTTGAGTTTTGTCATTAATGTCACATATTACCTTTCGGTGATTCTGATATTTGAATTCGTATTCCCTTGTCTTCTTGTTTCATAATTCATAAGTATTTCCTTTCAGGTTCTTTCTGTTGGTGCTGATGCTGGGGAAGTGGAGACCGGAAAGAAGGTAAGACATGAAGAGTCTATTTTTTATATCTGGACAACAAGATTTGGTTCATTCGTGAAAATATTTAAAATATTGCTGGAAATCCTGCAAATTATGATTCTGCTGCACTATTTCATACTTATCATTAAACTTGACAATTTCCTTCCATGCAGGTTCTTTTCTCTGACGTGAATGCGTACGAGGTGCGCAGTTTAGTATTTAGTTGATGTTGAACAAATTACTTTTATGTGAATTTCAGTAGAATGCCATTAATCTCGAGTCTTGATACTTTTATGGGAGCACAATATGTTTTGAAGCTTGGATGAAACCTTTATAACTGTCAAGTAGATGTGTGTGTGGTTTCTTGGCGTAGCTTATTTCAAATATTTAATCAGCTTGGGAGGTTATAAGCTACTAACTCCTATTTTAAAATTAAGCTTATAAAACTTCTGATAGTGATGAAGAAATGGAAAAGTTGATGGATCAGCGTAATAGAGAAAAAAGATGATGTTTTGGGACATATAATAGTGTGGACTGTGGAGGACGTTTAGTATCGTTTGGAATTAATATCGTAGAATCTTAAAAAATAAATTTGCTCAAGCCTTCTTTCTTAGAGAATATTTTTATTATTATTGGATGTTATTTTAACTTGAACAAACTTGGTCTCCTTCTGTTAGTCTGTCTTTGGCATATAATGTACGATATTTTACCTGTTTTTATTAAATTCCCTACCTGGTGTGTCTTCTACTATTTTCTGTGTTAAGTTTTGTTGTGTGTAGGTGCCGGCTATTTCAAGTATTTTCTTAGATTTTAGGTTCAAAACTTTAATGTTTGTGTTTATGCTTTACCAGATTGATCTGGGATCAGAAGCAAGGCATTGTTTCTGCAAAGCAGGTGATCTACTGGCTTTTGTCGACTAGCGTATTTTTCAAATGCGATTATTCAGATTTCGCCTTTGATTTAACATAAGAGGTATAATATCGACTATGGTGAAGCACTTGTACTGTGTAATCTATTGGAGAAAATTTTGCCACATTTTATGAAGGAGTGATAATCCAGTTTTAGTTCATGTTCTGCTGAGTACAGCCATTTTAGTGAATTTTCTTTAATAAAACACTCGTGGAAAGATGCAAGTTCACAACATAGTTTTGATGCCATTTGAACATATGCTTGTGGTTTGGGTCCAAATCTTTTGAATAAGAATTGTAAATACACCGCAATATTAAACTTTTCAATAACAATGCTATTAATCGACATGGCAAATAAATAAAAGTGTCTATGAAAACCAGTGATTATTTCAATATTTTAGAAACACATATTGTGGTCTACTAAGCCGACATTGTTATAGGTTCATGCCATTATTCTTTGGTGTAAAAGAAACTGACGGATTTTCGGTGTGACTATGTTTTCTGGTTCCCCCACGGCACGAAAATTAGTTTCTCCGCCGGAGCATCGGCGAGGGAACAAATATTCAGGGCAGCAGCAAGAACGAAATGGAATTAGAATGGCATACCTTTTACTTAGTGTAAGAGAAGGGAGGATGTGGATAATGTCTGATTAACCAAGTTAAAGAATCCAACGAAGAACACCAAAGATAACAGCACTAAATTCGATAGCCATTTTCCCAAAAACAGCAGAAGATTCGAACTTAACAGACCTGTTGAAATAGCTTAACAGAATTCTGGAAGGTGACCGTTTGAATCGCTGCTTGGATCGTGCTTTGCTCCGGTCGAACGAAAAGGAGAAAGGAAGGGGGAGGAGGAAAAAAACTTCTAGGTCGATGAGGGAGAGAAATAACCGTTGAATCAATATCCTATTTACCATTATATCTCAATCCATAAATTTTATTATTATTTAAAAGTAAATAAATAATATTATTTACTCAAACCCCATTCTCAATTAATTTGCACAACAAATTCCATCCATGTTCATTTATAATCAATTCTAAACTCAATTTATAATCCAAAATTTTAATCCCACAATTATCTTATATTATTTTGTGTTTCCTATTGATAACAAAAAAAAACTTAAAATAATAAAAATACGTAAAAACATATTCAGAAGTATTTTTGTTATTTTATGAATAAAATTAATATATACCATAAATTCTCAAATAAACCAAATAATATATTATTACTTACCATATTTTACTAATCATATAAACGAAATACAATATACAATGTTTGTTTTATCAACTCATAATTAAGTTATTAACTTATTATCCAAATTTTAATATATCTAATCCGTTGATCCTGCGACCGCGTCAGCACGGCCATCTGATGACTATTTCCCAATACGTACCTTCAATTGCTAATTCACATACGCATGTACAGTTTTTCTTTCTTCACGTACAACTCGTGTATGAATTAGCGTTTCCGTCCGATATACACGCTTCTTGTCTTAATTTTTTTTTACTTTCTGTAGTTTTTTAATTTAATTGTGGTGTTTTATATTAGTGGGTCAGTTACCTATTCATTCCTTGTGGCGTTCACTTTATAGATATTGGGTCGATGTGCTTATTATCTGAGGTTCTTGATTCGTTAAGCAACGAGGCGAGATTTAAGGTAACAAATTTTATATCATTCAAGCTTTGTAGTTTTCAATCTGATTTTAAAACTTTCTTGGGTTACAAAGTGTAAATCGTAATTTTTATGGTCCTCAGCACGATTCATTCCATATCGTTGTTAATGGCGCCACAAGGGTCCATAAAGAGATATGGACCTCGGTAGCTGATTGTGAACGCCACAAGGAATGAAAACCTTGATAAGTTCAGAAATTTGATCTTTGAAGATAAAATTTTCGAGTGAAAACTCAAGAGATATGAAAAACTTGACTTTTGGAATGAAAATGATTAATTCCATCAAAAGAATACAATGTGTGCTTATACATAACATTAACACCTCTAATTTGATCTAATGGGCTCAAAACAATCCTACCAGACATATAACCCCTCAAAATACCAACTCAGGCAACTCTTTTAAATTACCATCCTCACAAATTAAAGCCAACCCAAAACCCCAAAATTCACATTTCAACTCACCCAGGACAAACAACTTCCCCATAAAAAGACTTACCCACACGCAAATGCAGGAAATAAAAGAGAAAGGGTTATGTTGGTTTTGTGATGAAAAGTATCATCCTGGACATTAATGTAACAAACCCATAATTTATTTACTAGAATGGATGATGGGTGAGGGACAAAACGATGAAGAGTTTGAGGAGGAAGAAGAAAACCTTACTGTGGTAGGGACATATGAGATGGAAATGGGAGAGTTATTAAAAATATCGTTGCATGCTGTAGTTGGATCTTTATCCCCTAAAACTATGAGGTTGATTGCTAAAATAAATAATCAAATGGTTTTGATTTTAATTGATACTGGGAGTACTCTTAGTTTCATAGACCCGTATGTAGCAAGGAAAATAAACCTGTCAAGGGTAGAGAGCCTCTTAACAGTGCAAGTGGCAAATGGGGCCACTATTCCTTGCCTTTGTTACTGTAAAACAATCTCTTTTAAACTTTAGTGGCATCGTTCCCAAGCAAATTGAAATGTGCTGACACTTGAGGGATGTGATGTAGTTCTGGGGGTCGATTGGTTAAGTGGACTAGGACCTGTTTTGTGGTTTCTGACTTAACCATGAAGTTTCAGTGCAAAAATCAAGTTGTGTAGTTGCAGGGTATTAAAAGACCGGCAACCATAATTGTGGAGGAAGACTCTAGTGCCAAGGTAAAGAAAGATGTTAAAGGCATTTGACTTCATGTGATGGATGGGAACATTAGTAAGGCAGAGGTGAGATATACAGCATAGATAAAAGGGAATTTTGGACAAGTTTAAGGAAGTCTTTGCTGAACCATTGGGGCTGCCACCACCTAGGAATCTTGATCACAAGATTAAATTACCGAAGGTTACTAATCCTGTTTGTGTTATACCCTACGGATAGCCTTACTAGCAAAAGGAGGAGATAGAGAAGATTGTAGCTGAATTATTGAAGAAAGGAAGTATCAGGAACAGCCAAAGCCCTTACTCATCTCATGTACTATTGGTTCGAACAGCTGATGGAAGTTGGAAGATGTGCATTGATTATCGCGCTCTCAATAAGAATACCATCAAAGATAAATATCCTATACCTAACCTCGATGAGTTACTTCATGAGTTAGGTGGGGCTGAAATTTTTTCTAAGATGGATTTAAGACCGGGTTATCAGCAAATACGAATGAATCTTGATGACATCCCAAAGACTGTTTTTCGCACACACGAGGGTCATCATGAATTTTTAGTAATGCTGTTTGGGCTTACCAATGCTCCATCTACTTTTCAAGGAGTGATGAATGAAGTGTTTAAGCCGTACTTAAGAAAGTTTGTGCTGGTATTTTTTGATGACATACTGATTTATAGCAAGTCCATGCAGGAACATGTACAACATTTAAATAGATTTTTGAACTGTTAAAGATTGAACAGTTTTATGCAAAGCTCTCAAAATGTGTCTTCGGCAGCCCTGAGGTAGAATATTTGGGACATGTTATTTCAAGAGAGGGAGTTAAATCAGATCCTCAGAAGCTAGCTGCAATGCAAAAATGGCCGGTTTCGAAGAACCTTAAGGCCCTAAGAGGTTTCTTACGGGTTACTACAGAAAATTTGTTAAAGGATATGGAGCCATAGCTGCACCTCTAACAAATCTCCTAAAGAAAAATTCTCGTTCTTGGAATGATCAGGCGCAACAAGCATTCCAAAAACTCAAGGAAGCTATGGTAAATCCTCTGGTCTTAACATTACCTAATTTTTCTGAGGTGTTTGTTGTCGAATGTGATGCTTCAGGAGGAGCTGTATTAATGCAGGAGGGGCAACCCCTTGCATACTTCAGTCAAGCTTTAAAGGGAAGGAATCTGAACCTCTCAACTTATGAAAAAGAATTATTGGTTGTGGTGATGAGTAAAAAAATGGAGGCATTACATATTAGGTCACTCATTCAAAGTACGCACTGGTCAACAAGCCCTCAAGTACTTGCTTGAACAGAAGTAGACACTCCATCACAACAAAAATGGATGTCTAAGTTGCTGGGATAGGACTTTACGGTGGAATATAGAAGTGGAAATAGCAATGTCGCAATTGATGCTCTCTCCAGAATTCCATATCCAGAAGAACCAAAACCCAATAACTCATATGACCAAAACAACCCTTACATACAAATGGCAATCCTAAACAACAACCCAAACTTTCCTCCCAATCTCTACAAAACCAAGCAATTAGTATGGTGCGAGCACCGTGGATGGAAGAGTTAAGGAGAGCATACCAACAGGACCCCATGTTGCAGCAGCCCATAGGCCACTACCAACAAGGGATTCTAAACCCATCTCTTTACCAAATGCGAGGTAATCTCCTCTTTTATAAAGTGATACTACATTTCGGATCTTTGGTGGTCTTCCAGCAACAAGTCCTGCAACAATTCCATAGTAGCCCATTAGGAGGTCACACATGGATTCAAAAGACTCAAGCACGAATCAAAAAGGAGTTTTTAACGGCCTGGGTTAAAGGAAGATATTAGGAAACATGTTAGGGAGTGTGTGTGTCAGAGAAGCAATGTTAAAACCCTGTACCGGATTTGTCTACTTTATAATATAAGATTTCATATTATTTATATTTAAGATAAACAGACTCGAGTGTTCAATTTGAACTTTAAAAATTAATAAAACTGATTGATCGATCTTTGTAATAGAATATCTAAATTGAGATAAAAGAGAGTATTTAAAAGTCGTAGTAATCGGGAAATATTATGTTGTCAAACGCAAAGATCATATGCTGTTAATCGGACCCACACAGCTCCAACGGTGAGCTCGCCCACTTGCCCAGTTTTCAAATTCAAATTATCGTCCCTGAAAAGTGAATAACTCGAATCCAGTAAATAATAATAATAATAATAATAATAATAATAATAACATTAATAAAAATCCCCGTATCCCTTTCTAAAAGAATTAATAAAAATCCCCGTATCCACCCAAAATGACCATAATGTGAAAAATATATATATATATTAGATGTGATTTCATTGCCAACAGGAAGTTTTCAGGCTGATCACCTTCGATCCTGTAATCTAGATAATACATTGACTCTTGTATCAATGGTCTCAATTCATTTGGAACCTTGGTTTAATATATTTATATGTGGAGTACATGACCCTAAAATAATTGAGGTCATCGAATCTGCCTAGGGTAAATTTCACAATATTAATTATACCAAGCGAACTCTCATATTTACATCTCACTCAAATTCATAATTTTTGTTTGGGTAAAGAACTGAAGTATGTATTTCAAATCCATCCTCCTTGTTTTCATGCATTCTCATTTGTATTTCGGAATGATTTTAACTGACAATCATATGTCATTTCAAATACATGAATTTCGAATGACTAGATTTCAAATACTTTCTTCCAAAGCGATTACTTCCATCCAAATACAACCTCGGGTTCGAATGAATCCATGAAATATGAATTTGAAATCCGTTAATAACAGCTAAAACTTTCAAATCGATGAATTCAAGATTATCCAAACACATGGAGTGCATTTAGATTAAATTTCAAATACTAAATTTACCGAATTCTCTCGTCTCTATCAATTGATATTTCTAAATGTTTAAAATAACGTATATTAGCTTGAATAAACATGCAAATCAAATATCTTTTTTAACTAAATAAAAACTTGTCTCATGCTACTTTATAGTTTATATATACTCATTATTAAAACAATATATTAATTTAAATGAATTCTAAAATATTTAGGAAAGCTACAACAATAACTTTGTTATAAATAACTTAAATGAATTCTAAAATGCTTCATATAAGATGCAATAAATAATTAGAACGTAGCAAATCGTATAATTAAGGATACAAAATCTCGATGAACGTTAATACGGTTAGTTTGATGAGTATTATTACCACAGACGTGTAATATTCAACATCAATTCCACATCGATTATGGATATATTCCATTGTACTTTGTACTGTTCAAGGATATCATCAAAATTTTAAATTAATATAAATTGTGGGGAAGAAATGACAAAGTATTAAATCAAATAACCTAACAACGTCGATTTAATTTGATAATTCGGTTAATTATTTTGGTAAAATGGCTACCATTTTTTAAAATATTAAATAATTTGGTATCGGATTTGGGGGAAAAAATAGTTGAAATGGTGTAGTAATGAACAAAGAGGTGAAAGACACAATTACCTAAAATTGGAGGACCAAAGTGCAATCACATATTGTTTATTCGAAAATCGAAAGTTTGAAAAAATCAGACCAAATTCAACTCTCTCTCTCTCTCTCTCTCTTCTCGTTCAAACATTTCTTCGTCTGCTTTTACTTCGATTAAAGTCTCTTAATTATTTTTTCCAATCTATTTCTGCTAGATTTCCAGAACGTTTGTTGCACTTTCGATTTCGATCTGTTGTAGTAGTAATTGTTATTCGAGAACGGGATAAAAGTTGAAACTTTCAAAAGGAAAAAAATAATTATGGCGACGATGGAGAGTTTGATTGGACTGGTGAACAGAATTCAAAGGGCATGCACCGCCCTAGGTGATTACGGCGGTGGTGATCAGGATTTTTCCTCTCTCTGGGATGCTCTTCCTTCCGTCGCCGTTGTCGGTGGACAGGTACTTGTTCGATAAATTTACAGCTGTTTTGAGGTATCTGTTATTATGAATTGCCATCACAGATAAACCCAGAGAGTTTCTTGTCAGTTGCTAGAAAAATTAGCTGACCTAAACAAATATAATCGAGATGCTTTTAGCTTTTTGGGTAAATAGGTTTTCTTTGTTGATATTAGTTGTAAGATGAGTGCTATGGGTAGTCTTGTGGTTTGTGATTATTTTATGATTCATTTGAAAGGTTTCTTTTCTTGTTTTGAACTGAAAACAGAGTTCAGGAAAGTCATCCGTGTTGGAGAGCATTGTGGGGAGAGATTTTCTTCCCCGAGGCTCTGGTTAGTTCTTATATTTTACCAGTCTGATTTGATTCTTAGAAACAGATGGTTATGTTTGAAGTGCATGCTTGAATCGAATGTGGGGGGATACTTCATTAATATCTTGCATACCTTTTTAAAATTATTGACTGTAGGCATTGTTACAAGGCGGCCCTTGGTGCTGCAACTGCAACAGACCGAAGATGCGAAGCAGGACTATGCTGAATTTGGGCATCTGCCACGGAGACGATTCACTGATTTCTGTATGTGCTGCTTATGAATTAGAACTGATCTTTACTCTGGTTTGGATACTTTATTTGTGATGCCTTCCTTTGTAATTTGTTTTACTTTTTGGTGTATTTGTTGGATGAAAGTCACAAAAGTCAGCTTTCTGGTTTTAAAAAAAGAACTCACTTCGGTTGGATTTCATTGTAATTGGAAATAATCATATCTGAATAGTAAGCAGTAATACGCAGTGGTCAAATATAGCGTCCTAGTTGTACCTTCATTGTAAGTCCCTGTTTCACATGATGTCCTGTTGTGGTGTACAGGCGATTTTTATTAGTTACCACTGCCATTTCAACACCAGTAATTTAACTGTTTCACTGGTACAACTACACCGAGGAAATGTTTTGATCCTAGCGTGTTCTCATGCAGCCTTGGTTCGCCAGGAGATTCAGGATGAAACAGATAGAGTCACAGGGAAGTCAAAGATGATTTCTCCTGTTCCTATTCACCTGAGCATATACTCCCCCAATGGTAATGTCGTGTTGTGGCAATGATTTGTGATAGTTTCAGCAGAAAGAGAATGACCAAAATTCTACTTTTGAATGTATCTTGTTTTCTCTCACATGAGGGTTTTTTGTAATCTTTATCCTGCAGTTGTCAATTTAACTCTGATTGATCTGCCTGGTTTGACTAAAGTTGCTGTTGGTAAATTTCTGTTCCCTCTACTGGTAACAATTTCATTTGAATGAACCTTATGCAATAAGACCTCTATTCTTTTCAGAGGGGCAACAGGAAAGCATTGTCGAAGATATTGAAAATATGGTTCGCTCTTATGTTGAGAAGGTAAAGATAAATAATTGTTTTTACTATCGTTACCATCTTTGTGTTTACTCCTCAATATTCTTGTACCTTAGGCCTTGGACACAATTCTATAGGGGATTATAATTATATGGAAGTATTTGTAAGACATTCTTAGCAATCTCATGGTGTAAAATCTTCATTTATCTGCAGCTAATTTGTTTTTTTCACTGCCCGGCTAATGGTTTCATTTTTTATGTGAGTTTTCTGTTTTTGTTGCATTTAATGGTTGCACTGATACTTTTGTGTGCAGCCCAACAGTATCATATTGGCAATATCTCCTGCGAACCAAGATATTGCAACCTCAGATGCTATTAAACTTGCAAGGGAAGTGGATCCATCTGGTAGATTTTTCTTGTCACGAATGAATCAAACCACACCACGATTCTTGATGAGCTTTGTCATGTTACTTGTGTTGTAATCTTAATGGCTCTATTTGCAATTTTGCAGGTGAACGCACATTTGGGGTGCTGACAAAGCTAGATCTGATGGATAGAGGAACTAACGCAGTGGATGTAAATTTTTGTCCCAATCGCTATCTTGTAGACGACACACACGTACTCAAGTAACAAGCACAGTAGTAAGGGTGAACTGTACCAAAGTATTATTTATAGAAATGTATTGTTCTGTTGGAACCAAAATAGTTTGCCTAATTAAGAACAAGAACTTGCCTCTGCCACTGGATATTGTTCTCTTCCTTTGCCAAGCTTTCTCATATTAGTAAATCAGTTTCATGGTTGTTGATTGACGTGCTCTTATTTGCTTCTTGTCTTCCAATTTTTTGCTTAAATTTTATCTTCTTAACTCTTAAGTTGTTGTCTACGCTCTCTTCCTTTGCGTTGCTTCCTATCTTTTGTTATCAATCGCTCCCTTTGCTTCTACCCTAATTATATCCAAAATTTTCATGTAAAGATTTGATCTTTCAACTTTCTCGATAATTTTCTCATGACACCCTCAATAGGTTCTGGAAGGAAGATCATATCGTTTACAACATCCATGGGTTGGTGTCGTGAATCGTTCACAAGCAGATATCAACAAAAATGTTGATATGATTGTTGCTCGCCTGAAGGAACGCGAATATTTTGCTACGAGTCCCGACTATGGACACTTGGCAAGTAAAATGGGCTCTGAGTATCTTGCTAAGCTTCTTTCTAAGGTAGTCTCATTTTACATCTAAATTTGACTCCCGAATGAATTGCATGGGCAGTGCTCAATGCACATGTTGTTGAACTCATCTAGGGCTCACATTGTTGTTTTTTTATATTTAGCATCTGGAATCCGTCATAAGGACTAGAATACCAAGTATTACTTCACTGATAAACACAAGCATTGATGAACTAGAATCTGAGCTGGACCACCTCGGAAGGCCTGTAGCTGTCGATGCAGGGGTGAGCTTATTATCTACTTGTGATTGTTGATTTGTATATGAACAAAATTTTGTTACTGAAGTATATATTTCAGGCTCAATTGTACACCATCTTAGAACTTTGCCGTGCTTTTGACCGAATTTTCAAGGAGCATCTTGATGGAGGGTATGTTGTTAACTGTGCTTTTGACTTCTACTGCTTTATTTACACCTCCTTTGTTGTATGCATGCACATGGTTCGTGATTCTAACTAACAATATGTATTTATTGTCAGCCGACCAGGCGGTGATCGAATTTATGGAGTTTTTGACAACCAACTGCCAGCTGCTTTGAGAAAGCTTCCATTTGATCGACATCTTTCATTGCAGAATGTAAAAAAGATTGTATCAGAAGCTGATGGCTATCAACCACACTTGATTGCTCCAGAGCAAGGTTACCGACGACTTATTGAGGGTTCACTAAATTATTTTAGGGGTCCAGCTGAAGCTTCTGTGGATGCTGTAAGTATTTCTTTTGGAGCCATTCTTTCCTCATGACCTTTTTATGTCTTCATGTCCTCATGACCTACCAACAAAAATATTTTTCAGGTTCACTTTGTTTTGAAGGAACTCGTGAGGAAGTCAATTGGGGAGTGTCAGGTTAGCTTTAGGTTATCCATAGTTGTGTTGGGGTTCTATTTTTGGTTATACCACGCATCATTTGTTTCTTGATTTATGTGCTCAGGAACTGAAGCGTTTTCCATCCCTGCAATCAACAATAGCTGGGGCATCAGGTGAAGCTTTGGAACGTTTTCGTGAGGCGAGCAAGAAAACAGTAGTTAGATTGGTCGATATGGAATCGTCTTATCTGACTGTTGAATTCTTCCGGAGACTTCCCCTGGAAATTGAGAAAGTGGGAAACCCAAGGGGTAACCCAAAGGAGAATCCAAGGGAAAATTCAGCAGCTTCCCCTACCATTGATCGTTATGGTGATGGACATTTCAGGAGGATAGGGTCAAATGTTTCATCTTATGTTAATATGGTGTCTGAGACTCTGAGGAACTCAGTCCCAAAGGCCGTTGTTTACTGTCAAGTGAAGGAGGCCAAACAGAATTTGCTAAATCACTTTTACACCCAAATTGGCAAGAAAGAGGTACTGCTCCATGTTTCTTCTTTTATTGGTAGATATTTAAGATATTGCTTTTATAATATTTGTTTTCCAAAATTTGATGGTCAAGTCTTTGTAATAGACTAGGTTTAATATCACCCATTTTCAGTTGGAATATCCTGTAGTAGGTACTGAATCTAGACTAACAATCTAAGAAAAAATAGACGGTTTCATTCAAATTAAATGTCTGCCACAGTTGCTTATTTTATGGTTGTATTAACTGGGGTTATTGTATTTTTACGAAACGTTGTCATTTGAATATTTTGTGTAGGGTAAGCAACTCGGGGACTTGTTAGATGAAGATCCAGCATTGATGGAGAAGAGACTGCAATATGCTAAAAGGCTTGAATTATACAAGAAAGCTAGGGATGAAATTGATTCTGTCTCTTGGGTTCGATGAATTTCAGGTGCGGTAGAGATGATATTCTGTAATGTGTGTTCTAATATACTACACGGTAGCAACGCTTGCAGCATCTCGATTGTCATTAGAACAGGGATTCATTCTTACATTGTTTGGCATGATTGATGTATTTGTTTCCTGGTATTCATTGTACTGTACTACCTTATGTAGTGATCAGTTATAAATCTAAGACTTTTACGTCTCTAATATTTTATCGTTATATGCATATATTTTTGGTCACCTGCGTTTAGAATGTCTTTGCTACTCCATCCATGCGAAACTGGTTCATTTTTGTTACCTTATATGCATTTTGACATTGTTTAAACTTTTCACAAATATTTTGGAATTTAAGTACATGGGCATTCTGAACATCATATTCCATTGATAAGAAGCTTCACCCTTCCTATATGCAACATTTGAAGTTGAAACATTAACTCTTTTTTTGGCATATCCCACTATTAAAACATTCTATGAAAATACGAATCATGTGACTAAATGAATTTTAAGCCAACTGAGATCAAACATGTGATTAATGGTATTATAACTTTCTCAATGGTGGTTTTTTGTGAATTAAAGGTCATGTTTTCAAATAACTTTGGAGAGAAGATCAACAATTCAAATCTTCCTTCCGGCGACTCAAGGTTTGAAGAATTTTGAACCGAAAACAAAGAATGAAAGCAGAAGTATAATAGAGTAACAAATTAATAATATCAGTTATTTGAGTTGTTCCCCTTCTATGTGGTGAACTCCATAGTTATTAATAAATGGCTCATTTGAAAATTCCCAAAAACTGTAATAAATTGGAGATAAAACATTGAACATGTTAAATAGATAACGCCCACAAGGCATTACCAGCTCAAGTAGTGATTTTCACTGCCTCCATTTTCTTCTCTAGATCTTCTAAAACTTTCCACAACTTCGGGTCCACGAAGTCCTTGATAACGAGACTTGCGCCAGCATCAGATAGTAGCTTCTCGGGATTCCTCGTAGCTAAACCTACTACCGGCATTCCAGCCGCCACTCCAGCTTTTATCCCCGAAACAGAATCCTTCATGTTAAAAACACATCAAATGCCCGGAGGTTTTAACATATGGTTTAAAGTAGCATCTCAAATAAATATTTATGTACCAAATTTAAGATTGTTAAGGGCAAATCGAACCTCAAAGATAAAGGCGTGGGCAGAAGATACTCCAAGTTCCTGTAGAGCCTTTAAATAAGGTCTGGAAAAGGTTTGGCTCGTTCACACTCGCTTCCGATGATGAGTTGCTGGAAGAAATCTCCTAGGCCTAGCATAGAGAGCATAAGTTCACCGTTTGGTCTTGGAGCATTGGTAACAGCAGCTCGTTTTAAACTGTGAGCTTCGACCCATTCACATAACTTATCAAGACCAGTGACGGGTATTAACTGTTCCGATGCCAGTCTGTGTTTTAAGAAAGATCAGCTATGATGTAGCTAAATGCCTTTATCACAAAAGAAGTTGAAAATATGATGATGGAAATGAGAGTGCTACAATAGAGATTAATTGTGCCCAAGTCAATCCACAACAATATCCTTACATTACAAGAAAAACTATTGGATTGCTCTATGGATCAAAAGACATGGAGTTTTGTTTGCCGAGTTGCAAGTGCCAAAAGATAGGGGCAACTCAACGAGAGGTGAGCAATGCCAGTTAAGCTTTAAGATAACAAAAAAAAGTTTTGCGAGAAATGTAAGGTCAAGCCTCCGAACACAGTCAATTTGTTTCCTCTGATCAAAATTCTTTATGCAAACTTAAATGTTGTTAGTTTCGGTTTACCTCCTAAACATTACTTCCTTATCATCCATAAACTTCCAGGCTCTTTCAATTTCCCAATCCGGAAAGAGAACACGACAGAGTTCTTCATTGTGCATGCCACTAATATTCTTTATGAAGAATTCCTCACTTATGGGCTCTCCCCCATTGAATCCTATCTGTTAGGTAGTGAAAAACAAACAAAGCAAAGCAAAGCAAAAACAAGAGTAGGAATAAGAACAAGAAAGTATTAAGGTAAATCATATTTAGATCCTCTCATCCTCTGGTGTTCATTAAAAAATCCCTATGAAAAAGAATAGGCTATAACCTATGGTATTTTCAAATTTCAGCATATTCAGAACAATTGAGGTGATGCGTGAATTTCATTGTTTTCTTGCTTTCAGTGGATTAAAATGACTCAATGAGCTCCCTTTGGCCCCTGCTAAGTCCACCCCTCATCAAAATGCAATTTAAAGAAAAAGAAAACCGCTTTAAGAAAGTAAAAGAACAAAAACAAGAAACCTCTTGAAGCATTTCCCTGAAGGCGTAGTAGTGGAGAGGATCTGAATCACATAGTGTTCCATCTATATCAAATAGTATAGCTTCCAAAGGAGCAATAGAACCAAGTGAAGATTGTCTGAACAAATACATTACAAAACCACACCATAATAACAGCCTCCAATAAAATATATTTACAAGCATTTATGGTGCCATAGAGCCATTGACACCAGGAGTGAACCTCAAAATCAAAATCAAACCCATAAAAACATAATCTTTGGATTAATTTCCCAATGCATTACAAGAGGAAACCCAATAGTTCATTAAAATACAGAAAAGAAACAGCAATAGGTACAATAACAGAGGTGTGCGTATACCTTACAGAGAATGAGGTCATCCTAGGAGAAAAGGTTCGACAAGTCGTAGACAGATTCCGAAGAACTGGGTTTGAGTAGAAAGGATAGATATTGGGTTTGGAATGAAGGGAATACTGCTGAAGAAGAGGCAGCATGGCGCGACGAAACAGCTGCCACCCTCTTTTGCTCACAAAGTTTCTCAAAAGTTCGGCCGATGAACGTGAGGAGTCACGAGTTTCTCGCGCTTCTATGTCTGGTGGCTGGCTCTCCTTAGTTGGTTTAGTGTTAGAAATGTACATTTTGACAACCTTGCATAATTTAAAAGAGAGATGGATTTATTATTGAGAATTTAATTATCCTAACTCATCATATAAGAAAATTTTCTAGTTCATTAGATTATAATAAACATTTGTCGTGTAAATCGATTTAAAACATAATAAAATCAGAACCAAACCAAAAGTGTCAGAAAGCAAAACAAGAATTAGAACAAGTGATATAAACTTATCCAAGCGGTTCGATTCCAATTCTATCTTTATTGGTGCATATATAGGGGGTGCTTATTGGTTCAATCCGGTCCGACCTTATCCAGAACCGGCCGATTTTGGATCCGCTAAGTCTGGAACCTGTCAAATCCGATAAGGAACCGGATCGGATACGGTTCTGGGTTGGACCGGTTCCAATCCGGAATCGGTTATTAATAAACAAAATTTTAAAAATTTCATTTTTTCTATTGAAGTTACATTTTAATTTTTTTAAAATTACTACCTGTTTCGGTTCCTGGTTCCAATCCGGAACCAGAACCGGTAAGCACCGGTTTCAATCTATTAGACCCAATCCGATCCGGTAACTACCGGATCGGATCCGGTTCCGAACCGATTCCGAACCAACCCAATCCAATAACCAGCCCTAGGTCCTCCTAACATATATCGTCCATTCTAAAGCCGTTGTCATATTAAAAATAAGAAAGGAAAAATAGGGAAATTTGGTCAAAAAATTTGACCAGGTCTTTGATGTTTAATCGAAGTAATCTATATTAATGAGTGTTTAAGGAATGTGGTGTAATTATATGTATAGATTTTGGTTATATTTGCAATTTAATATACTTGTATTTCATTTAAAAATAGTTTTAAGAATATATTTGAACTTAGCATAATTAAGGACTATTTGAAAAATTAGCTTATTTAAGGCTAAAATTCGTTAAAGATATTCATAGAATCGTTTAGAGAATCCCTCTTTTATTACTATCATTATTAGTATTAGTATGAGTATTATTGTCTTACCATGTTTTCCTCTTTCATCCATTTATTTTGAGCAAATAAGGGGAGTATCTTCTTTGTGCACATTATTGAATGCCATCAAAATACATCTCTTGGATGTATTTTCATGAAAACTTGCATTAATACGTCAAAGAATACACAAACATTCACAAAAATCAATTTTTGGACGTCCATACAAAGCAGACAGCGCATAGGCCCCCTATGCGCACAAGGCAGAATGGCGCCTAGGCGCCACCCCTACTGCCCGGGTTTTCTCCGGGCAGTTTTAGTGTCCCGTTTTTGTTTTTTTTCGTATTCTCGACTTTTACATGTTTAATTTTAATTTATTAATCATATTTTTTCAACACTGAACCACTAAAAAAATTAGTTGAGAATTTGAACACCTAGTAAGTAATAAACGAATATTCGGAAGTGAAAAATGTTAAACAAAAGTGGACATGGCTTCATCCCCACACAACAAATTGGGAGCAAATTGGCTTCTTCTTCCTTCTCATTTTATTAGGATTTGCTCTTACTTGAATAACATCTTATTATCTGTGCTCGTTTTATCAAACCATAATTTAATAGTCAATTTCATGACTAAGTTCTTCTCATTTCAAAATTCTCTCCGTTGAGCATCTTTATGATAGTCAAATGCTTTCGCTAGATCCGTTTTTCTTTTCCTCCGCTGCTTCCACGCCCTCACCGTCGTCGTTTCACAACGTCTTCCCTATATGGTCTAATTTAGTTTAAGAGTAAAAAAAAAAAGGAGAAATTACAAATAGGTGTTGTTTACATAAATTTATCACAAATAAATCTGTAAAAAAAAACTTATTACCAAAAAATACACTTAGAAGAAAATTATATTTACATAAGTCTAATTTTTTAACTATTGGTTTAGAAAGGTGTTTTTTAGTACCAAAATACCCTTCAGTTGAAAACACTATAAACCTAATTTCATATCTTTCTTTTCTTCCTCATCCCGTCGCTCCACACCTTAATTTTTCTGCTAAAATTTTCGGGCGATTCTCAGATCATTATTTTCTTCATCATCTCGTCGCCTCATCTCTAAAAATTATTTGCTAAAATGTTCTGTACATGAAATATGTTTGAATCGAAGCATCTAAATTTTCGTATCATTTGGAATCTTTTTAAATCGAAGAAGATCTCGGACTACTTTGCACATATAATTTTCGGATCTGCTCTGCACATATAATTTCCGGATCTGCTCTGCACATTCCAGTGTATGTGTGTATATTATGTGTCTATGTGAATTATAAATTTGAATACCGATGCTAAATTATAAATAGCGAAAGCCTAGACATGACCACGGTTCGTGAACCGCCGGTTGACGGTTCGGAACCGCCGGTTCGACGTTTCAAAAGAGCTCGACCCTTAACATTAACCTTCGTAGACGGTTCCGGTTACGGTTCGTGAACCGCCGGTTACGATTACGGTTACGGTTAACCACCGGTTACGGTTACGGTTTGACCCTTATATTTTTAAATTTAAAAAAATTAAAATTTTATTTAAAATAATTTAAAAATTACTATAAAAAAAAACAAAGGAAATGTAAGGGGAGGGAGGGCTTGAACTTTTTAAGTTGCCTACGTATCCTCTTAGGGTGTAGAGGAATCAAAGCCCACGTAGTTCTCTTACCTTTTAACCCTTCTTACCTTTGGAAGTGGCGTAGCTCAATCACTTCCGTTACCTGTCCCCGTCGTAGTAGTTCCTTCGGTATCAAATTCATATTGGTCCGAGCTTGATTCCATTCCTTGTTTTCGTTTTGCCGCCCTCGCACAATCGTCCATTAGTGATTGTGCCTCTAAAGAATCTGGACTCATTTTTGATCGTCTTACATCCAAAATATTTCCCCTGCGCTAAAAGCTTGTTCCACAGCAACAGTTGACACGGGGCAAGCTAAGATTTCCTTTGCTATGATTGATAAAATCGGGAAAATTTGTGTCTTTTGTGACCACCACCGCAATATATCAAATTGTTGCTCGCTATCTGCTGAAATCAAAAGAAGTCGTAAAATAATTATCAAGTTCCTGACTGGAACTTGATGATCCTCTGGGGCGTTTAGTGCGTTCTTTTAACAGAAGTTGTGCTTTGGTGAGTTTAATACCACTAGAATGACTTTGAGCACTAACTTGTAGTTGTGATTCATTTTCTTGTACACCATATTTAAAACTATATTCTCTATAAATCTCATGCAAATAATTTCTAACACGATTTACTACCATAGAAGAATCAATTGGGGAAATATCATCCGGGGGGGATAATGCCTCGTAATACATCACTAACATTTCATGCAAAACATCCAATTTAAGTCGAGGATCTAAAGCAAAAGCAACTAGAAACAGTTCAGGAATATTATAAAAATATTTTTCCCATTTAACCTTCATTGCTACCACAGAAGAGGTTAACAGATAATTATAGAAATTTTCATTTAAGGTAAGTGCCACATTACAACAGTTCATCAAAACTAAATGAGATGTAGGATAATAAACTCCAGATAATTGTTCAGTTGCATCATAAAATACCTTCAACATTTCACAGATACTTTTACATACATTCCATTGGTGCGAAAAAACATAAATATTAGAGTTTCCACCATGTTGTGTAAAAAATGAACACAATAACTCTCTATATTCATATGAGTCATTTAGCAATTTATATGTTGAGTTCCAACGTGTGGGTATATCTCGTGGGAATTTTCTAGGTCGCATGCCATTAACCTTACAAAACTTACCCCATTGTTTCATCAAACTCGGATGGGACCACAAATAAGATAATGCCATTTTAATTGGTTGAATCTGATTATCTAACGATCTTAATCCATATTGCACACATAAGTTCAAAATATGGCAAATACATCGAATATGAAAAAATAAACCACCAATAGCAGGTTGACAAACACGTTTAAGATCTTCAATACTCAATGTGTTCGAACTAGCATATCAAATGACACAGAAAAAACTTTGGAAGTTAAACCATATTCTTCTAAAATTACACAAATCAGTTGAGAAATATTTTGTGCGGTGTGTGATTCATTGAACACTCGATATGCAAGCAACCTTTTTTTAATTGACCATGAATTATCTATCCAATGACAAGTAATACCCATGTACGAATTAGTTTGCCAATGATCACTCCAAATATCAGAGCATATAGAAACTTTATTCGTCAAATTACTAAATAATGTAACTAATTCTTTCTTTTGTTGACGAACTAATTTTTTAAGTGTTCGTGTGACTGTGGTCCTAGGAACACGTTTAGCAGCAGGTTGTTGAGATTCATGACACAGATCTTCAAAACCAAATCTAGATGCAATACTAAAAGAAAGATGTTCTACAGAGATAAATTTTGCCACCGATTCTCTTAATTGTGCATCAGTGTATTTGAAAAGTGGAGAGTCGGTACCTTCACTCGAAGAATGAAATCTAGATAGTTGAGTTTGAGAAGAATCATTACCAAACTCCACTGGATGCTTTGTTTCGATATGACGCTTAAAAGATCCATAGCCACCACCACTTTGAAACTTATACGTAGTGGTACAATATTTGCATTTGGCACGCATCTCTCCGGATGGAAGAGTCACCTTTTCAAAATGTTTAGTAAAAATCGATGATTTAAGTGGAGGCATAGATCTTACCTTTGAATGCGCACTTTCTTGGGTATCATGTGTAGCAAAAGGATCATCGTCCGTGAATTCAATATCATCAATATCAATATCAACATCGGGTTCGGCCCTTTCGAGATATGTCACCTTGCATTTGCCTTTGCCTTTGCCTTTACGTGGATCACTAGGACCTTCCATTGAGTAATTCGAAAATAATACAAGTAAAATGTAAATGATGTATCGAAAACTTAGAGTTGTGTTAAGATTGATGAAAAATGAAATGGGTGTGGAGGATATTTATAAGCATAAAAAATAACGGTCACTTAATCCTATCCGTCGATCTATAACGGTCAAATAATCCTAGCCATCGAATTATAAAAAATAAAAAAAAAATTTTACCGACGAACCGCCGGTTCGTAACCGGCGGTTCATCCTGTTGCAACGGTCAGGAGATCCTGACCGTTGATATACAACGGTCAGAAGATCCTGGCCGTTCAATTTTTTTTTAAAAAAAAAAAAATTATGGGATGAACCGGCGGTTTCAAACCGCCGGTTCACCTGTTGCAACGGTCAGGAGATCTTGACCGTTGATATACAACGGTCAGAAGATCCTGGCCGTTCAAATTTTTTTTTAAAAAAAAAAAAATTATTAAGGGTTGGAACCGCCGGTTAACCGGCGGTTGGAACCGGCGGTTCAAATCGGCGGTTCCACGGTTATTTCGACCCATAAACCGTAACCGGCCCGTACAGTGACGGGCCGGTTACGATTCGGAACCGTGAACAGGGTCAACGGTTAACCGACCCGTTGACCCGGTTACGGTCCCGGGCCGGGCCACGGTTTTTAAAAATCGTGGTAATGTCTAGCGAAAGCCTAGTACGTTTTTTTTTTATAAAAGAAATCTCTCATGCTTTGACTGAAGTATATGTATGAAGAAGTAAGGTATGCATTGGTGTCCGTGTTTATTTGCTCATTTTTAAAATTTACAGCCTGACAGCAAGATATTGCAACGAATAAGATGACCCAGAGAAAAAGTAACTGGTGCACGAAAGTTATAAAAAGTAACTGGTGCACGAAAATATAACCTTGGTGCACGAAAATCATAAAAAGTAACTGGTGCACGAAAACGATAAAAAGTAACTAGTGCACAAAAATATAACATTGGTGTACGAAAATCATAAAAAGTAAATGGTGCACGAAAATATGACATTGGTGCATGAAAATTTATAAAAAGTAACTGGTGCACGTAAATATAACATTGGTGCATGAAAATATAATACCGATGCACGAAAATACAACACTGGTGCACGAACTTTGTGTTAATTAACTGATGTACAAAATGTGCAAAAAACAAACCGGTGCACGAAATAAAATAAGTGGTGCAAGAAATTAAATGGTTCGTGCATCACTTACTTAATTGTATGGTTCGTGCATCACATATTTTCTATGTTTAGTGCATCTATGACTGATTTTAATTTTCATGCATCAGTTACTGATTTTCAATTTGCGTGCATCAGTTAATGATTTTAATTTTCGTGCATCAGTTACTGATTTTCATTTTTCGTGCATTAGTTAATGATTTTCAATCTTTCGTGCACTAGTTATTAATAATTTTCTTGCACCAGTTACTTTATAACTTTCGTGCACCAATTAATTTTTCTCTGGGTCATCTTCTTCGTTGCAAGTTTCGAGCTGTAAATTCTGAGAATGAGTAAGGAAGCACGTGTATCAATGAATCATAACTAAAAAACCTCAAAATGCAACAAAGATTATATATATACACACACACAAAAACATTTACACATACCAGAATTGAAAAAAATTTGGAACAAAGTGATGGAACGGAAAATCGAAGAGATAAAAGAAAAACAAACTATAAGAAATCGTAACCTCTCAAGAGAGATTTACGAGGAGATTTGAATCGCAGTGGTGAAGGGAAGAGCTCGAACGAAGTGCTGAAAGGAAGAGATTGAAAATTTCTGAGATTGTCGCCTTTTCTTATCAATGGCACTTTTGTCATTTTAACCTAAAGTGGACTTAAATGATTACAAGTTTTTTTTCTGGACTATGATGATTAAAGTTTCAGTATAAGATATCGGTCTGAACTTTGCCCAAAAAAATATAGTTTAAGAAGTCCGGTCCATTCTAACTGTTCAGTAAGCCCATTTACAAGATGATCAGAGGCCCAATGAAATACTCTCCGGTCCTCTGAGTACCCATAATCCATTTGCGAAGGCGAGAAGATGAACGGCGTGTGTAGTCTACTCCAACTGCGGCCAAATCCCCCCGCCTCACTACTCTTAAGACGATGCGGTTTTTCCGAAGGTACACTAACTTTCAATTTCTAGGGTCTTTTCCTCGTTTTCTGGTTGCCTTGTCATCTAAAATGCCGCCTCCTACTGTACGTAGTTCTGAATTTTGCTCCTTCGAAGATTGTGTTCCCAGTGGTGTGTTTCAGCAAGCAAATGCAGACGTCTGCCTATGGAATTGTGGATGGGAGCTATGTTCCAAGTGCTTATGCTTCGCAAGGCAGCAAAAGTCCGGTATAATTTTTTTGGCTAGAAAATGTTGGTTGCCTGAACGGTTTCTCTTAAATTTAAATTAGATAAATATCGTGGGTTATTAAAATGGAGCATTATATTAATTTACTTGGAAGAAGGTCCACAAAGTTAGTGACTTTCTAGAATGAACAAATGATTGATGCATTCCTTAGTACTTGTGGGAAAATTTAAGTGGGTGGTAAGATTCACATTCTCATTACTCCTTTGTCGATTCTCTTAGGAGATATTTATTCATTATTCAATTTTAAATGCAGCCTCCATAATATCAGCGCCAAACTAGGTTATATCCTGGCCAAAATTCAGAATATTCTGTCCTTTCGAGGGATCTGTGCTGGTTTTGTTTAGGTATTCTGCCTCCTAGTACCCCTTTCAAATAAAGCCAATTTTTTTCATCTAAAGATACATAAATTATCGCCTGAGCTGGGTCATAAATCAAACCATTATGATTTCATTATATGCTTTTTCAAACCTTGGATTGGTTGATTTCTGAGGGTTGTGAGATGTAAACTATCATGTTTGTTGGTTATTGGTTTATTACATGAATTGGGTCTGTCTAGATCTTAGAACCACAGTCTTGATTAATTTCAGAAAATTAATATGACATTGAGTTGATTAGTGAATATTCATGGTGTGAATTCTGACCTATGCAATTGAGAATCTCATGCATTTTCTAATGTAAGACAGCATTCCTGTTCATAATTCATTAGAATCATGACTCTTCACTGTTTTAACTCAGAGTCATTATATCCTTTATTTTCAAATAATGTTTATCTAAGATAATTGTCAAAGGGAGGTTTCTTATGCAATTTGTTGTTTAATTTTCAGGACCAAGCGTCTGTGCCTTTGGAAGCTGTTGGTGCATTTCAAAGGCTTCCCATGGTGATGCCGTCGGTTGACATCCTTTATTCAGCATTGAGGAAGGCAAAGAGGATCTCAGCCACAAAGGGTTATTGATTATCTCCCTATCCTTTATGTATGGCCTGTCGAATTGCTAATTAGAGATGTCTTTAGTTATGTTCGGCAGGTATCGCTAATGTTGCGAAACGTGAAAGAAATCGAGGTGCAAAACAACTTGATGCATTAATGAAGGTCAATTCTTTGACATAAATCTCCAAACTAAAATAGTTATATTCTCATTTAATTAGAACTTGCTTTAGTATATGGCCCACATTTAAATTCAGGAACTTGCAGTTCCACTGAGGACATACAAGGAGAACTTCCCCAATAAAAAATTTCTGCATCCTTATGAACGATCTTTAATTGAGTTGACTCTTGGAGATGGAAACTACGAGGAGGTACGTGCTATTTAAAGCAGATTCCCTTAGAATTTGTTGGTCTATTTCTCTACTCCATCATGCAGAAAATATATTGCATTCTTTTAATGTGAGACTGCCTTCACTATTTTTCTCTCCCTTTACTATGCGACTGAGAGCATCTGTATTGCTTGTGCTCATTGGCGTATTTTTCTTGCTAGCAATGTAAAAGGGATGGTCATATACTCCCAGTGCAGAAGATTTTTCATATTAAATGATATTTACAGATCGAATTTTGGCTTTCATGCTTCCTTTAGTTTCTAGATTCCCTCCTGACTGACAGGTGTTGGGAAAGATTGATATGTTACGAAAGAAAGTGGTGTCAGTAGGAAAAGAACACGCTTCTCTTTGTTCCAAGGTAATAAGTTGGTTTGGTTCGTGTGCTTTTTCTACCATATAAATTAACAAGCTTAGTATAGCCAACCATGCACTTGGGATTGAGCGTTGTGATGGTTTATTAAATCTGTGGTTGTTGAATTGTTGTCTTGTGTAATATTTCAAAACAGTTAGACATGTTATGATACATTTTCATGTTTTAGACTACAGTTTGTCCATGTCATCTATATAATGAAGAAAACATGGAGATATATGTTGAATAATGCAAATATTCACTTCATCCACAAATATTTTGGAGGAAATATGGGTGAAAAAGCCATGGATTTGGCTGAAAATAAATTAATTTTTCATCCGTAAACAGCTATTATTTGCCTTGATAATCAATGGTTACACTTATACCAATGAGAACTTGAGTTACAGTGTAAATGGTGCATCTGGAATTAACCAGTATAGGTCATGTTAGTCAATTCACAAGCCCAATGCTAACCTTGAAGTTTGGCCTAAGATGGAAAAGGATACTGATTTAGCTACAAGATATTGGAACAAGCTATCAATTGCATACATAGTGACTCTCTCGCTCTAAGATTGGAGCTCGATTCGGTTATGCTTTGCTTATTTTTTAGGAACTTCTAAAAGAGTTGGTCATTGATCATGATTGCGGATCTTTGCATTATCACTGTGATGATTAGACTAAGCTTTATTGTATTACTGGTCGCAAAAACTTTCCTGCTGAATATTATAATGATTCCTGGCAGTCACTCTCAAAGCGTGAAGCTGAGGAGCGCTTGAGTGAGGTTAGCTTTTTTACACATGCATACTGTGAAGTCCGTTTGACATTAGGTCCATAGCTTATTTTTCTTGGATTTTGTCTGCAGGGAATGAATAAAATTGAAGAAATTTTTAGTTGTGAAGGAAAAGCTGTGGATGAATTGCTGAACATTGCTAAGGTAAATTGTTTTGGTTACAACGTGAGGGAATGATTGCAAGGAAATGGCATGAATTTTAAAACATTATATAAGCACTATATGTTAAGGTTTATATCAACTGCTGTATGATTTCTTTCATTGTGTAAATTATATAACTTATAATGTACTTGTAAGTCCTCTAGAATTGTTTACAAAAGCAATAAAATAAGAGTTGCGAAGTGTATTTTTGGTGGTGCTGAGCTAGTTAAGGTGAATGTAATTTCACATTTTATGATCGACACATTGACAGACTTTGCGGGCCATGCCTGTAATCAATCTGGAAACATCTACCCTCTGTCTTGTCGGTGCACCAAATGTTGGAAAATCATCATTGGTACGTCTACTATCAACAGGAAAGCCCGAGGTATGTATCAGGATGATAACACCTCATTTTGTGTGGCAGATCATTTTGGCTCTTAATCATGTCTGTGAACTATTTGAAGCTTCCTGTGAATTTTACGCTTACAAGACTTAGCCTTTGGCCTTTGCATTCTGGTTTAAAGGTTATCTATGATTATGCTTCCCATAATCATATGTTACAGGCATTGTGATTTTTATCTTGTTTATATTTCTATGTTATAGCAATCTTTGATATAACTTATTTAAGTTTCTTTTTCAATGGAATGATTTGTTACCAATAATAATGTCATATCAAAGTTTCTTATCTACGATAATGAATGCCTACATAACTGCTTTATGCACTACTACATTTATGTGTTTTTCATAGCTTGTAATTAGTGGAAACCCATGATTCGCTGCTGTTAAACTCCACTATTCACTACTTTTTTATGTTCCCATGTTTCTCAGGTCTGCAATTATCCATTCACAACAAGAGGAATTCTGATGGGTCACATCACCTTGAGCTTCCAGAATTTCCAGGTTCGCATAATTCGGAGGGGTTAACCTTATGTCAAAATCTCTCTTCTATCATGAAGCTTTAACTTTAATTTTTTCTTAGGTAACAGATACTCCTGGTCTATTAAGGAGACATGATGGTAAGACACTTTTCATATTGTTTATTTTCCTTGTTACTCTGTACATCTTACTTGTGTACATCGGAAAACATACCTTAATTTATCTTTCTTCGGCACACATGAATTGATTTTATGAGTATGTGATTGCATTTTAAGTTCATCTTTGGATGCTTGGTGCATTGAATTTGAGGCATAATTAAAAGGTTGATTTGGAACATAGTTATTAATTAAAAGGTTAATGACAGTGTTGCTAGTCTGCAGTCCTATTCATATGGGTCATGCACTGAGTTCAATTAAACTTAGGATGACAATCATGTCCATTTTAGGACGAGATGATGTAGAATTTCTCCATGTATATGAACTTTAGGTCGGTGTAACCTTCTGCGAGGGTTATGACTGTACTATCATGAGTAATGATGCTTTGAATTTTTTTGTTGGTCGGTGCAGGATATTAATATCGGTTGCTATCATTTGTTTGTTAATACTAACACATTTGTTTTGGTATAGATTTTCAATACATTTTCTCTTGTTTAACCTGCAGAAGATAGGAATAATCTTGAAAAATTGACTCTTGCTGTGCTCTCTCATTTGCCAACTGCTGTACTCTATGTGCATGATCTATCTGGAGAGTGTGGAACTTCACCTTCTGATCAGGTAAATTCCTTTTTCTTTCTGGTAGATAATCGCCAGATCCCACCGGGTTTGCATCAGATTTAAGTTTATTTAATTGCCATATGAAATAAAATTCACTTAAAGTTTGACATCATTAGAAACAATTAAATGTATGGATAGTTTACTCTTTTTTCCTGCCTATGTCCGAAATTAAATTCACTTGATGTTCTGCTAGTATACCAGAAATTAATATTTTTATTAGATTAAAGCACCTGCCCCTTTTGATACGCTTTAGAAGAACATCCTAAATTTTTCTTTACTAACATAAAAGTAAGGTGTAACTATCCATTGACAAATGCCTCCAGAGATTATGGTCCAGCTTTAAGGAAAATCACTTCTCAAATATTATGTATCACAGCTTTTCCATTTACTTGTTTGGCTGTTTTAGATGCTAATATACTTTTGTGCACGTGGGATAGAAATCAGTACCTCAAATGACCAGTGAACACGTAGCTGGTGTTTAGCTGCTGTTAATTTATTGACAGAAGGATAGAATTTGCATAAGCAGGTTAATATCCTGCAATCTGCAAGTTTATGCAGCATTCGGCTTGTGCATGACACGGTCGCCAAAATTCTCTCTGCATTGTATGTTACTGTAATTAGCACTGATTCTCATTTTTTCCCATGTTTGGTGTTTTATTAAACAGTTTGCCATTTACAAAGAAATAAAAGAGAGGTTTAGTGACCATCTTTGGCTTGATGTGGTCTCCAAGTGCGACTTGCTAAAGGATTCTCCTGTCGTCTTCATCACAGAAGATAGTAATGCTGATAATGTCGAACTGGCACAGTATCGTCGAAGTGGACCTGATGGAGCTGTACGTGTCTCAGTCACGACTGAATTGGGAATGAATGAGGTATGCTCACAAATTGCAGAGAGCACTGCTGCAGTGAATTTATCTTTATCGACTAATCCATCATTATCATGTTCAACAAACCATAATGCCTGCAGGAAAATAATGGACTAAATGTACACTACAATTATCTCACACTTACCCATATGCCCTATTTGGCTGGCATGCAAGAAACACTCGAACCGTATCACTGTCATCATCCGTACAATTCTATCCCAAACTAGTTGGGCTTGGCACTAACTGACAGACCTCTCTTGTCCATTATGCCATGTCATTCAGTTTGAAACAGAATGATCCAACTGTATATATGAAATTCACTAGAAAACTCCCCAGTAGAATTTCTAGTGCATTCGCATGAGATCATCAGTCCAACTAATTGTTAATCTTGATCACACCCAATTGCATACTATGTTTACTAACAGGGATTCCACAATATTTATTTTTCACTTAGCTATTTTGCTCGCTCAAGTCAGCATCCAATAGGAACACTTAAAATACGACACGTGCTCTGTTGTTGCTACATTGAATGTATTAATGCTCTATGATATACTGTGTTGTACTCCAGTAGAGTCCAATAGACATAACAATTCCATTTAACATCTATTTCACATACGTTAATACATTTATGGCTACATTATTTCTCTTGCAGTTGAAGAGGAGAGTGCATGAACTGCTAGTTTCTCAGTCATCAAAGATAAAGAACTTGACAAACAATCAAGAAACTCCTGAGGTAGTGCCAAGGACATAATACAGAACATCATTTCCTGACTTAATTACCTTTCGTGCCTGCACAAAACATCGAACCAATTCAGGGGATCTGATGATAATGAACAGAGATATAAGTTGGCCGACAGGATACGAGGACTCATTTCAATAGAAAGATTGCCCACACATCAGACACAGCAAATAAGCTGGCTACCGTGTTTGGAGGTGAGAAATATGTGTTTTTTGAATTAAGTACTGTTTGGATCCTTAATCGCAAAGGAACTGTAATATTGATGCTCCTTATGCTTAGATTGTACATCATAATGAAATACATTAGAAGTAATCTTCTATTATTATTGGTGTACAGATAATGAAATACGTTAAAAGTCATATTCTATTAAAATTGCAAAAGAACTGTAAAATATTTATGCTCCATATGTTGTAATGTAAGCCAGAGATATTATATCATAATAGCATGCTATTATACAAACAAATACAAAGCAATTTAACGGTCTATAACCATGTAAACTAAGCTGCTTATTTCCAGGCGAATGTACTGATCTTTCATATGGCTCCATTATGAATCTGAATATGATATCAATATCATGTCCTGCCGGAAGATGATACAACTGTTTCTCGCAGAAGCACGTGATAGATCACCTTGAAACACAAGGAACTATAGGTAGGAAATGCATGTCAATGAAGATTTCAAATGCATGGTGCAAAAGATGCCCTGTTTTATGATCTCTTAACTCTGGCTTCATCAACTCAATAGATTACAAGTACCCCATAGGATGTTACTTTTTTGTTTTTCAAAATTCCTCCCCTTATTCAACCTAGGCAATCAACTTCCAGTTGTATAAGTTAACAAAACATAGTTTCAACTGATTGCATTTCCCTGAATTCACTATGGCTACTATTTAATGATTCTAGTTCTATAAACTTATCTAAGTGCGAGAAGAATCAAAAGGGGAAAGGACATCCTTGGTTGCACGATTTGATTTGTACAAGATCATGTGGATTTTGAGAATGTGAAAACAACAAAACAGCAATTAATAGCCGTGACAGATTTATCATTTATCAATTCAGATCGTTAAAGATGATGTCATTAATTTGGTTAATATCAATGTAAAATATTGGTTCAATGGGATACTCCTCGTCATCATCTTGTAAAGGGATGATATCCTGCGGTTCCCTACTGAATTCATCTGCAGAGGAGAGTAGAAGCAAAAAATTTAAAAAATTTGGTGGTAGATAATTAAGTGCCATCACCATTCTTTCTATTAAGCCTGTTTATTTCAGGTTCTACTGAACGCCAGAGAAGGCGGCATTCCAAATGTAATGCAATTCATGACAAGTCGGTGTACCAAAGATTAAGCTCAAGGATGAGGCGGGGTAGCCAAAAAGTTCAGGCCAATATAAAATCCAATGGCCAGTACAGTTGTGACCGTAACATAGGTCGGCACAGCCAATGCCCAATACCTGAAAAAGTTATGCGAGCAAGTAGAGACAATGTCAAGCAAGATACCACATAAAAGTTTCTCAATCCATATCATAAAAACGATCAGTCACATTAACAAACTTACATAACTTTTGACTGTCGCAGCCAACATTTCAAGTTAAATCACAACAATTTGAAAGTGGAAACATTAATGGGAAGTTTGCAACCACCGTGACGAAATATCAATCATTGATGCAGCCATTCTGGTTTTCAATTTGGCTAAAACTAGGCTTAGAATATTCACATAAACCTTCTCCCATTAGGATCAAATAATCCCTCGTTAGCCTAGTGACACGACAACCATGCCTTTGCTCTTTCTCCAATAATAGATCCCCTTGTTTAAAAATCGATTTCTTCAAATTTTGGCATTGATGAGTCTGAGACAAAAAATCAACAACATTTGATCCCAATTAAACTTCATCCTAATCGAGGGTGATACTGAAGAATAAAACCATCTAGATCTCATTGAAGTGATAGATTGGAGTAACTCAATAAACTTGAATTGGACTATAACAGAAAGAAGAGAAAAACGAATAATCATAGGGACCACTGACAAAGGTCAGCTGCTTTAAGTCACAAGCTTAAATAACTTTCTAGTGAGTGCAGATAAGCATATAAAAAGTATACGAATGGACAAAAAGAAACTGGAAAGATATTCCAACCAGCAAGCTGACCTGTTTGGATAGTAATAGATCCCCATGGAATGTAATCAATGGTCCGGAAAATATGCCCATACGATGAAGATGGCTGTTTCAATGAAAAAAGGATAAATTTTAAATGTCATCGTAAGTATCTAAAATCTTGAAAGAGAGAATGAGAAGATGCTATCTTTAATTTGGTAAATTTCTATTATGATGCATCCACTTATCCAAATAAATTTCTTAACTTGGAAATACAGAATCTAGACAGTTCAGTACTATTCATCCATAAAACAAAAAGAATCAAACAGAAATTTGGAGAGGAACCATTAGAGTCACAGAGACAGTTTGAAAAATACTTTTATTTTTGGATCTTTGCATATATGACCTTATGCAAAACAAAAATCTACATACAGAAGTCATATCTAAATATTTCCAAAAAAACGATGGGTAACTGGTAAATATCTATTACGATTCATCAAATTATCCCAATCACTTTTTCCCTTTTAAGTTGGAAACTGAAAACAGAAGCTAGGCAGTTCCATAAGATACATCTATAGAAATTTTAGACCAAATTACGATATCGATATAAGAAACCAGAAGGGTAGCACCACTACTTAATAAACCCCGCTAGGAAAAAAAGGCTAATTTCACATGATAAGCATTGGGAAGAATTAAAACACCAGTGCATTAAACAAAATATCCCAACATGGAAATACTGAAAAAACTCATATAAGCAAAAAATCTCAAATATCCTTGATCGGTCTTATACATACGCGAGGAAGGTAATCAAAAAAGAAATACATATACAACTAGGGTAAAATAAACAATGGGAAAAAATCTTAAGGAACGGAGAAGGTGAAACGCACCGGTAGCGACAACCGTGGTGATAGATCCGACAAAGCCATAGGTGTTGGGAATTTGACCCTCCAAATTCACCCCCCAGGATGCACTTTTTATGTGAAAAGCAAGCAAAAGAAGAACTAATAACAACACAAGGATTTAACGTGGAAAACTCCCAAATCAGGAGAAAAACCACCAGGACTAGATAAGAAAATACATTATATGGAAAATTATTACAACCACATAATTTCTCTTCTCACCCCAAACACACCCACAAAGCTTTTCCCACCAGCCACACTTTATCACTCACACCCCTCCACTTACAAGAAAGACATCTAGTAAAATCTTTTCTGATGTGGAAGCTCAGCCACAGCTGCAACCACAGAGCATACTAAGACTTTTACTAGATTCTAAAACAAGAGAGAAATATATCTGAAGCCAAAAGTTGCTAGACAAGCTATTGAATGATGCACAGAAACCAAAGGCCCCAAGCCTTCTTTTATACCCAAAGCTTTGGCCACTTTCCTTGCTTTTTCCAATGTGGGATAGAAAAGCCCAAACCCAACAATCTCCACCTTTGGCTTTGTTGTCCCACAACACTCCACCTCAATGAAGATCATCCATAGCTTCTGCTACCAACACTGCAAGACAGTCATAATTCTCAATCCAGAGAATTACCATGCTCCACCATAAAAGCATACCTCACTCAGAATAAGCCGTTCCAAGCATTTCACTTCAGCCCATGTCGAAAAATAAACTTGCTGAATAATTATGGTGCAACTCCAACATTTTGGCTCTCCTGGAAGTTAATCAGCCATCGACATGAATTTCCACCACACACCTTGCATCAATGCCAAACCAATGCCCGTGTGCAAAACTGTAGATCCGCTAACATTTTACATCATTTTTCATGGCAACTTGGGGACAACGGCATGCCATAAGGATGTACATGTCCTTTTTCATAGGACATCAAAAGAGGAGACAATGTTAGCTTCATTATCAACATCTCCACTTGCTGATACAGAGCAATTTGCCGAACCCGCTCCAGCTCTTGGACAGTTTTTCTTGATATGACCAGGTTGTCCACACCCCCAACAGGATTTCTTCAAGGAATTCTTCTTCTTCCAATTATGAGCCACCATTGCAAAACTTTCATGTGAACCGTTACTCCCGCCAAGTCTCCTCTCTTCAGAAAGAAGCTTACCAGTAACCTCTGAGAAAATGATTTTCTCCTTTCCATGAATCAGTATCGGCTTCATGTGCTCATACGAACGTGGAAGAGACCAAATGAGTCTCAAGGCCTGATCTTCATCATCAATTCTAACTCCAATGGATTCCAGTTCTGAAACAATGCCATTGAGAACGCTTAAATGATCTGAAATAGTAGTACATTCATTCATTCGCAATGTATGAAACTGCTCTTTCAGATACACCCGATTTGAGACGCCCTTTGTCTGATACAACTCTTCCAGTTTTTCCCAGAGTTCCTTCGCCGTAGACATTCCATGCACATTTGCAAGAACATTTTTGGCCAGGCACAGACGGATAGCACTTGCTGCTCTCAAATCCAGATCATCTCAATCTTCATTGCTCATTCCAGCTTTACCTGTTGCACTAGTCGTTCCACCAGTCGAACTAGTATCACTGTTGCTTTCAGGGAATACTCTGTCCTTCAATGCCTTGTGTAAACCAGACTGAATCAACACATCACTGACTTGCACTTGCCACAAGCCAAAGTTGATTTTCCCATCAAATTTCTCCACATCAAATCTGACTGCATTTGAAACTCTGCTTCCCGACATCTTCTGATACTTTGATGAATTTTATCGTAGACCTGAATAGTACACACTAAGTAAGCTCCGAGAAAAGAGAGGATCTCGATCTTTCCTAGACAGAACTTCAAGGTTCCCAGGTAAATTGGTGGGGTCACACTGGTCCCACTTAAATACCAGTTTTCCTAGACAGAACCTCCTTAGTCATTACGTATTCGCCTATTACACCAAAGCTCCACCGCCGCAAAAGGACACAGGCTCTGATACCACTTGTTGGGAATTTGACCCTCCAAATTCACCCCCCATGATGCACTTTTATGTGAAAAGCAAGCAAAAGAAGAACTAATAACAACACAAGGATTTAACGTGGAAAACTCCCAAATCAGGAGAAAAACCACCAGGACTAGATAAGAAAATACATTATATGGAAAATTATTACAACCACATAATTTCTCTTCTCACCCCAAACACACCCACAAAGCTTTTCCCACTAGCCACACTTTATTACTCAATCCACTTACAAGAAAGACATCTAGTAAAATCTTTTCTGATGTGGAAGCTCAGCCACAGCTGCAACCACAGAGCATACTAAGACTTTTACTAGATTCTAAAACAAGAGAGAAATATATCTGAAGCCAAAAGTTGCTAGACAAACTATTGACTGATGCACAGAAACCAAAGGCCCCAAGCCTTCTTTTATACCCAAAGCTTTGGCCACTTTCCTTGCTTTTTCCAATGTGGGATAGAAAAGCCCAAACCCAACAATAGGCTTCTGAAAGTTTGGGTCCATGTTCTCCGGAAACACCGAATCTGGTCGGATACAGGTCTTCGGAATCCGGAGAAGGTACGGTTGATCTCCGGCTTTTGGAGAAGCTAAGGATTCTTCGGGGGATATTCACTGAAAAAGGGTCTTCCATCCCGGAATATATGGTAAATTGAAGTCGCGGAAGATGGAGTATTATTAACTGAATGAGTCGCGTTTCAGTTATGGCGATTCTTAAAAGGAGGTAATGCGACTTTTGTGGTGCTGTTGAGCGTGAGAAGCTGGGAAAGAAAACACCGTTGTATATCGACTGTGCTTTTTTCCAATTTTTGTAGCTATATTCGTAAAAAGGTGATACAGTAAAAATTCAGATTTTGTGGGCAAATTGGGTGTCATTCGGGTTTCTACCCGATTTGAACCCGAACGTGTAAATTTAGGTTTGATCCGTCGAGTTGGTCGAACCCACCATACAAAATATGTGGATTGGGCTGACATTTTCCCAACCTATTTAAAAATGAGGAAATTACACATAGGTATCACTTTTCAAAACTTGTTTCAATTAAATCTAGCAAAATATTTTCTTTTCAACTAAATACATCTTGTAAGAATCTTCTTTCAACTAAGTCCATTTTTATGAAACCCTAATCTAATTAGTCCTTTGATATTTCTAAAACACCCTTGTTGTCTAAAAACCAATTTATAACAGTTGAATTATATGTTCCTCGTCGTGAGAGTTGGTGATGGTCGCGTGTTCTGGGAAATCAGCAATGGTGGTTAGGCGACGAGTATGGAGCGGTGGCGCTGTTGTGGTGGAGGCGGCGGCGACTCCTTTTCATTTTGCCAAATGTCATTCTTCTCCAACCACGGAAAACCGACGTTTTGTTTCAATTTTATTTGCTGTGTTTATGGTATTTTTGGATTTACGTAACATTGAACTTTTATTTCAATTTTAGTGCAGATTATGTATTTGCTAAAATGTCTCTTTAGGTAAACAATTTTTTTATAGCAAATTTGGAAAAGATAAACAACATATCATCTCATTCGAAAAGTTTTGATTTATTTTTTTTCCACTTTCATTTGTTTATGTATAATATATCAAGTAAAAAGTAGACTCTAAAATTCCATTCTCATTTGTTACATATTGTTTTCATTTCTAAACTTTCAGACATCATGTCTCTACATTAGTGGAATGATCTATAATAACATAAACGATGCGTATATTAAATTCTTGACAATATATCAGTGGGGTAACACAATCTTATCTTCTCAAATCAAAGTTGAAGAACTAACAATTTTAAACAAGCAATCAACACATAGAGATGCATGTAATTACATGCACCACTAGTCTACCGGTGCATGTAATTTACATGCACCTATAGTCTGCCGGTGCATGTAAATTACATGCACCGGTAGACTCAAAATTTGCATTGTTTCTCAAATTAGTATCATTTACTCTTTTGTACAAGCGCGGCGAGAGTATAAGGTCTTTTCAGGTCTTCATCACCAGTATATTGTTTCTTTAATTTGTTATAAGATCAACAAGCAAGCAACATTTAACGGTGCATGTAAATTACATGCGCCCCTAGTTTATCGGTGCATGTAATTACATGCACCGCTAGTCTACCGGTGCATGTAATTTACATGCATCGATAGTCTACCGGTGCATGTAATTACATGCATCGGTAGACTCAACATTTGCATTGGTTCTCAAATTACATAATGAATAAATATCATATAGTAAGTGTTAAAGACGATCACAAATAACACTTAAAATTAAGACATGTTTGTGTAATATATTATTATTTGAAAAATAATAAAATTTTGTTGTGAGGTTATGCAATAATTTATCATATAGTATATATTCATCCATAATAAAAATTTAATTTCTAAAGTAATATATTGTATCTTTAATTGTTATAAGATCAATTGTAAAAATTATAGAATTAAAAATTAATTCACATTTTTTTGATTTGATCATTGTTATTTAGTAATTAGATAAAAAAAATCGTATATTAGTGCATCTCCGCCTATCGGTGCATGTAAATTACATGCATCGATAGATTTTAGCAAGTCGGTGCATATGACATGCACCGCTGAGTCTATTTTGGTGCATATAAATTACATGCACCTATAGACTTATACTATATTTAACCAAAAACATAGCATTTTTATATATAATTTTGAATATGTAACATTTTTCCTCATTAACTTTTTTTAATTAATAGCAAACTGAAATAGAAGGCTCGAGATATGAAATAACAAACTAAATAAGAAAGCAACACATAAGTCTAAAGATGCATGTAAGTTATATGCATCAATGAGTCTATCGGTGCATGTGAATTACATGCACCGATAGACTCATGAACTACCGGTGCATGTAAATTACATGCACCACTGAGTCTATCGGTGCATGTAAATTACATGACACCACTGAGTCTATCGGTGCATGTAAATTACATGCACCGATAGACTCATGAACTGTCGGTGCATGTAAATTACATGCACCAATGGTTTCAATATCATTACATTCTCAAAATTTTCATTCAAACAATTGATTGAACATCTCAAATACATTATAAATTTGGGTTTTACATTAAAAATCTATAAACAATCATTACAATAAAATTGAAACTCATAATAAATATAAAATTTTCATTCAAATGTTTGATCGAACAATTCAAAATATGTTATACTTTTATGTTTCACATTAAAAATCTACGTACAGATGATAAATAGAAAAATGCGATGATTTTGTCTTCTTTCACAACCTTTTTGTTTTCGTTTGACCAGTGCGCGCAGCTCCGACGCCATGAGAGGAACGACAACTTTCGACGACGGCGTTGGTGGTTGGGACATGTGGCTGATGTGAGGGTTGTAGACTAGGGTTTTGACGTTGAAGGATTTGATCCAATGAAGGCGGAAGACTATTTTGGTCATTTTGACCAAAATTGGACCTAGTTGAAAGAAAATTTTTTGGGGTGACTGGGCCGAAAAATCTTTTACCAAATAATACCGGCCCAAAATTTTCCCTTTAAAAATTGATCAAATGGGTTAACCCATTTGGATTACGAGGTTGGGTCGGTTTGGGTTGGCCGACGAGTTAAGCTTAGAATTTAGACATAGTATTTTATATGCAAATAATGCAAATATTAAAATAAATTTATTCGATAAGAAATCAAATATTCTAAAAATTATTGATGAAAATAAAGATGAAAGAGATGGTGAAGAAGGAGAATATGATATAATATTAATGGTTGATAAATTTGAAAATTTCCTATTATTTATTTAGTTTTTAGACTTTGTTAAATTTTATGTATTTTTATTTTTTTATATTAATGATATTGATTGTTAAATTATTTGGTCCATGTTATATATTATATATGGATGATTAATAATTTTAATTCATTAAAACCTAATAAATTATTTTTTTATTTTTAGTGGGTTGGGGTCTGTTATACCCACAATCTTTCGGGTTGAGGTTTTTTCAATACACATAGAAACAGGCCGAAATGGGTTGTCCAATTTGGATTACGGGTTTAAATGGGTTGTGGATGGTCCAATTTGATAGCTTTAATCTACATCTACAATATCTGACTAAGGCTATCCGATTATATATATATATATATATATATATATATATATATATATTAAAGATTATTTCTACCTATATAATAATGATATCTAGAACATTGTATAGTACTTGTAATTTAAACACTCGCCTTTGAAGTGAAACCAAGTTATGCAAAAGAAAATTGAAACCTGTGGAGATTTGTTTTCGACCATTTTGCTGGTTTCGGTGATACGATAGTGCTTCATTGTGATTTCAAAGATTGTTGGGTGGTTCGATTTTGTGCGCCATTTCATAGTGGTATTTGGTTGTTGGTTTTATGTTTCATGTTTATCCGACTTTATTCCTTCATTTATAGAATGTAGTTCCCGATCTCGACCTCACCATGTCGTCTGTGGTTTGAGGGGAGTGATTCCGCTTTGGTGGTCTCTGCTATTGACTGGTCAAATTTTTGTGTTACCGCTGCGACTCTTTTTCTCTTTGCATACTTTTATGGTGTCTGTACTATGGCGATGTTAGTTCTCTGTTTAGGAGGCTTGCGTTTCGTTGGGTTAGCTGTGGTTAGTCGTCTAGACTGGCCTTTTGTGTACTTCTCTTTTTAATATAATATAAGTCATGTTATGCTCAAAAAAAATAAAATAGCTAATAAATTAAGCATAAATGTCATAAAAGAATTAGGAACAACAACGGTACTCGTTCTTCCCTCAACCACAGTTAGGACTTCGAACTTTACAAGTCTACACAACCTTCTCATCGACTTACAAATTCTAATAATTTAAAATAACTGTTTGGAGTGAAAATTTGTATGGGCGTACCAGGTACGATTTGTACCAATTTTTTGAAATCTAACACTAAAAAATAAAAAAACTACACGAGTCTCGATTTGGCTATAAGTTCTAATCTCCTCGATTAAGTGTCGATAACAAATGAATTAACACTAAAATTTGATTGAAAATGGGAAACTACATTTATCAATGAACATAAATGTCTGCGTGTCCATTTTCATGTGGCCGCCCATCCCAATTTTGTTCACTTCCCCCTTAACCGCTTCTTTTCATGTCATTGCAGGATCTTTGAACGTGGGTTGGTGGTAGTTTTGGTGGCAATGACTGAGTCAATCTCTCCATCACTCTACAACCGTGAAGTTACTCACATACCAATACCCATTTTCCATCTAATTACCTACATTTAATTTCATCAATGTAACTTGGGCCAAATCATGATTTTCGGGTTTGTGCCAAATCAGAATTATATTTTTAGGGCCAACAATAACCATAACAAATAACTCCAAAATTGTATTATCTTGACTTAATTAAATTCCCCCACACAAATCCAATAACCATCTTCATCAAAAAAATTAAATAATCGTCCCATTCCCCATGTAGATTAAGATTAATTCAACAAATAGGACTTTTCATTTGTTTTTTTTTCAAGCATTCCCTTCCAAAAACCAATTCAATTCAATGAAATTGAAATTACACTCACTATTTCAATGATATAACGTGCAAGACCTTCCCCTTCACACACACAAAAAAAACATCAATATATATTTGCTCAGCATTTGTGTAAAAGATATACTCAATTTTAGAAATTTTCAAGAAATTAAAGACCAAAAAATGGCATTCACCTAATTTGTATCCCTTTCTTCACCGTCAAAATGGCCTGCCGAACGCCGCGGTTTTCGAGACATACCCACAAACTTATCTGCCGCATTGCTCAATATGTCTCAGCAATGTCCACGGCGGTGATAGTTACAGAAAACTGCCGCAATGTGGCCACTTCTTCCATGCACAGTGTATTGATGCATGGTTAAAGTCTCATTCGACCTGCCCATTATGCAGAACTCAAGTCCCTCAAATTATTTCCTTGCATGAAAGTAAATATGATTCGTGGGGCGATCTTGTTTTTGAACATTCTTTCGTTCTTTCAGAAATCGAGAAAATGTGCAATCCTGATCTTAATGAGGAGCTTACATCGATGATATGCGGAAACATTAGGTTCATTTCTTAGATGATTAACTATGATTGTGCCATATTTACGATGTAAGTTATAGCTCTTTTTTCCCCATCATTCTCGTAAGCTTGTTAATTTAATTTCTTGTAGAAATATTTTTTTCAACTCATTGCTTCATAATATAACAATGCTTTACATGGATAAGTTTTACTTAAAAGGACAAAAACCCTACATATTCAAAGGAAATTTGAGGTCTTACAGATGTGACAGAGACTCAAGATAAAACACCGACAATCAATTCAGAAAGCACCGTGCTTTTCAAGGGATATTAGTGTGCAATCCGATGCCTTATTATGCCCTTTGCCTCGTCCAACTCAAAGTTGGCATCAGAGAAATCCGTGCTGCTGAAAAAAGCTTTCAAATCACTGATTCCATAATCTTGCGCCTGTATGGAAATTAGCATATTAGTGGCCCTTACTTGATCAACCCTCTGAATCTTAAACGACAGAAACAAGAATACAAGGAACTCTAGTCGAAATTGATGCAAGTTTAAATTACCTTGCTTTGCAGTTCTTCTACTTTTACATCAATATACGAAAAATTTGCAGCAGAACCAGACACGATCTCTTCAAAGTACAGGGCATCCTTCACAAGTCCTCGGAGAAGGAGCAGAACAATACGATTGAAATCCTTTTTGAATACCATGTATCTTTTGAAGCTCTGCAAAAAATTTAAATCATTTTGGTGGAATCCTTCAGATTGATAGGCATTGGCTCGGAAAAAGCAACTCTCAGAGTTGAACAAAAGTAGTTATTGCACAATGACAGTGAACCATGCAAATGCATGTACACCAATTTGATCTTTTGAGAGCTGACGAAAATAGACTAGAAATATAGAAGCATAAAGTTGAATTTTATATGCTTTTTGTCCTTGCATGGAGCCATTGGTTTTTTTTACCTTTAAATATCCAATAGATATGCAATCTATACATGGAGTCATTGGTTAGGAGATCTATAGAACATTAAGATTCATTTGATGAAGAATCTCGGAAAGCTAAAGAGGTAAGATTTACAGAAGAAACTGACGAAGGCGCCAATTACTGGATCCATATTTACCTTCTGCAAAGCTTTCTGGACACCAAACTTTTGGGTTGAGATGAACGAGTCGAGCAGGACACGGATAGCCATGTCCACGTCTTCCTGAGTGACGTGTTGTCTGAGGTGCATTCTTGCATGGGCTTCAGACATTCGTATCATTGATTCTATGTGTCTCACTGCAATAGGAACTCCTTGCCCATGCTAGAAAGAACATACAGCAAAAACAAGGTCATTTATCATTAATCAGTTCAAACTTGTTCAAAAAAATATTGTGCACTAGTGAAATATTACAGATGATTCTCTTCGTAATTCAGCATAAACTTGGGTAAGCTTGTCTAAATCAGCATCATGCAACCTTGGGAACACATTCAGTTTAGCGTAGGTTAAGTATTTCTTTAGCAACTGCTGGGGTATTATCTGCAGAGATATGTTATAATGTAAATCAGAACATAAGCGAACCCAATAGACTTTAGTAATTGACAGTAACAAGAGTTTGTGATGAAGACCTCGCACTCGGTTCTTCCTATGGAAGCTTGAATATCATCCTGAGAATTGGTTGCAGACCTATCACCCAAGTTGGCACCTTTAGGCTGTGATTTGCAGTGACTATCAACCACAAACTGTGCCAGCATCTCATCAGTTATTGGGTCTACAACATCCTGCATGCTTATAACATTTTCCCTGGTAAATAAGTACTCGAATAGAATGATTATGAAACATATTATGCAACACATAACAAAACACAAAATAACTGAAATTGACCTTGACAACACAGAGTATGTCAAAGCGGGAAACAATGGGATCAGTCAACTCCACATTCTGAGAAAATGTCTTTGATGAATCATACCTGCAAGAGAACGTTTACAAGGATAATATAAAGACCAGTTATGGAAGAGCTGAAAGCTCATTTCAGACTGTCGATATTATTGAAAATGTCAAAAGAAAAAGCTAAGCCTAGAAACTATTTTGTTTTGCCTTGTGTATTAAAAAAAAGGAATTGAATTAGTAAAGTTACCGAAAAGTACAGATATATGGAAATGAGAAATAAGAAATATGCACAAATGCATTTGGATGTGTTTCGCAGTAAAACATGACAGTTTTTTCTGTTTTCCCAGGTTAGAACCTAAGATGCATTTGGGATCATAATACAGGGAAAGATAGCCCAGCATGTCAAAGTGAAACAAAAGAGGCTTAACATTAAATTTTGTTCATGCAATGCAAGCTGTTTTCTTATCACATGAGCAATGTTAAGTTACTCGAGTAATAGAACAATGCACCATAGGTCTGACAACTCCAAAAAAAATGTCAATCTATACAGGCTAAAAATAGGCATGGAACACTGATGCTTCATATGTAAAATTGTCCATTGTCTGGCATCAGTTTAGAGCCTAAGCAGCATGAGGTGTTACCATCAGCAACATCATTCACTAACTCATAACAATAAATGGAACCTAGATATACCTTCCTCCAATAGGATTTGCTGCAGCAATGACCGAACAACGTGCCTGGAGAGATGTGACTATCCCAGCTTTTGATATGCTGATACTCTGCTGCTCCATTGCTTCATGAATGCTTACCCTGAATAATAAGGAATTTTTAGAGAATGATGACGCAATAAAACCAAAAGCACATGCATCCATAACAATTTCTAACCTGTCCTGATCATTCATTTTATCAAATTCATCGATAAGACATATGCCTCTATCAGCCAAAACTAGAGCCCCTCCTTCAAGGGTCCACTCTCGTGTGACTGGATCCTTGTGAACTGCTGCCGTGAGACCTACCGCAGAAGCTCCTTTACCAGTTGTATAAACAGCCCTTTGTGCAGTTTTTTCGACATACCTAATTATTTGTTTGGCCTGTATTAGCTTATTGTTCACACAAAAACTAATCACTCTGAAACGTTCTTACTTGAGGAACTGGGACTTGGCAGTGCCTGGATCACCCATCAGGAGTACGTTTATATCTCCTCGTAGACGGTGTTTCCCTCCAACATTCTTTTCTTGGCCACCAAACATGGCAAGAGCTAGTGCGGTCTTTATGTCCTCATGACCATAGATTGACGGTGCTATGGACTTAACAATCTAAAGCATTAAAGAGAGTTTAATGGGATAATACATTGACATTAAACCAATGACATGGATAGAGTCATAGAGCAGTTATTCAATCAAGACTCATGGACCTACTCGCTCTCCAATTCTTGGATCTTTGGCCAACTTCTCAATTTCTTCTTTGTCCTCTTGGGTAAGCTTGTAAGCTGAAAAAAGGTCCTGCTTCTTGGCTACATAATTTGCTTCAATAACGGTGGCAAAGACAGGAAATCCATTCTTTGTATTCAGAGACAAGTCAAAATTGTTGGTGTATATACCAGTCACCTCCTGGATTATGGAAAAGGAAAATGTCACCGAAATGAAAAAAACTAGCAAAGAATCTAGTTACAGTGAAAAATTAAGGTTCAAATTGCAAAATATTACAATCTCTTCTCCAGGTCGGGCACAATCGATGAGATCATTTAACAGTATTACTTCCTTGTATCTCGGAAGTCGGCCCGCGGGAACAATTCCAGGGCTTTCTTGGAGGGTGAGTTTCTGGTAATTCCTATATATTGTCTACAGCATAGAAAGAAGTTCAAATTAGCACAGTTGTCACTTATTAGTTGGGCTTAAATGAAAGAATCAGAAAGAGAATATAAACCTGTTCAATGTTAACTGTGAATGGTCCCTTTGATTGACACTCTGGACAGGAACCAACCTTCACCTCCGAATATGAATTCTGAAAAAATGGCCCCAAAATTGTTCCACATTTGTTACAGTCATATTTAACTTGCTGCAACTGAGGAAAGACTCCTGATCGTCGGGTCACAACTCCACCAATGCGAATCATAGTGTTTAAATGTATCTGCCTGTGAAGCACAAATGAAGAGTTAACAGCACATTAAACAAGCATTCCTTAGAGAAACCAATAACAGACCCAAAAATTACCTAATGTTGCGTATCTGATCATATACTGGTAGGTTCGTGATGCGCACATAGATTTTTTGATGAATTTTCCTATAATTTGGATGCAAGTCAAAAACAACCTTATTGGCAACTTCTTCCATGACCTCAAGGACAGATTGTGGAGCATCTGCCAGCCAGATGGCAATATTTGGGTGTATATAGATGAACTGTTTGTAATCAATCTCAAGGCTACACTTGTTAACTGCAGATGCAAATCAGAAAGTTCAAATGCAGGCTGGTTCATATCATGTGTAACTCTTGTTGACATGACAAGCATGCAGCTAATGCAGGAGATGTCTTACCCGAGACCATTTCATTGATTTGCCGTAAATATTCAAAATCTCCATGTTCATTCTTAGGGTTCACATAAGTGAGCAAGAAATCCTTGATTTTTTTGGCAATGAAATGCCTCACTTCATCTCTAGTAACCCATTCCCTGAGAGTGCCTTGAACCTTGTACATTTCAAACTCACCCTCATCGTTGTCTTCATCCTAAAACAATAGCCCACAAATAAATTACTGCGTTTGTACATCTTATGAATTTAACTGATATGATTGCAAAGCAGAGTTGGTCAATTCAAAACTGGATAGAACTCCATACATCATAGGGGTCATCATCTGTCTGATCAGTCATGTGGACGTCTTCCCTAGAGTTTCCTCTCTGAGATCTACCCGGAGAACTCGTTCCATCAGCATCATCCGAGCTTCCTGGTGTGATCGGAGGCCTAGATTCAGCTCTAGTTCTTTTCGATGGCCTGTACCCATCATCATCAGTGTCTGCAATAAAAAGAAGAACAAAATTAACATCGATCTGTTTTAAGTTCACAGGATGCTCAAATACATGACAGCATAGTAATATGTATTGGTTTTTTTGTCGCATGGGGATTTTTCTGCTCCTTGTGGACACAGAAACCAACTCTCAGAAACAAGGCAAAAGACTACTCTTTGAAGAGGTAACCTAGTAATCGAGGATATAATATTTTAAATTAATGATTAAATTGGACGTCTTAGCAGGTCGCCAAACAGCAATGCCAGAAGGAAAGGATCGGGAGTACAGGAACAAACAATGCATTTTCAAGAACACCAAGTCATAGTATTCAGTGCTAAAAGGAAAAAAAGTCCAAAAGGGAGAAACTTGACCGAGGAGAGTAAAAGTCAGAACTGGACCTTGGTCGTGGAGAAGTTCGGGTATCCTGCGGTGAGAGACGCGAGCTTCTCTGGCATCAAGTTCAATCTCAGCGGCTCTTCGGTCGGCCATAATCTGGTCTAGATCCCTCTCATCCTCCACGGAATCGTTCAGGCCCAAGGACTCGTACTGATCATGCTGCTCCATCCTCCGGTAATCACTACAATCATCACGTCATAATACATAATCAACCATTCACGATGCGTTCAGCAATGCATAGCAAAAGAAAGGAGTTCTCTTTTTTTTTTAAAAAATAAAGTAAATTGAGACTAACTCCATGAAATTGTCGTTGAAAAGATCCTCTCCTTGCTCTTCTTCTTCATCATCGTTCACGTTGTCTTCAGGCTCGTCCCTGATGATTTCCGGATCAACAGAGGCCTCATCGTCGTCATAATCAGAATAGTTCTGACTGGAGTTGGGCGGCAATTGATCGGTGTTGAATCCAGTGGATGTCGGAGAATCGGGACTCGACGGCAGATTCCCATTATCGTGGGGAGATGAAGCGTCAGCCATTAAAAATTAACTGATTGCTCGGCCAACTTTGCTAAATCGCGAATCTGCGATGAGACTGATTTAGGGCATCGTAGTTACGAATGTTGGCGGGAACATTTCGCGCCAAGCGTGTCTTACTACAAGCCCAATAAGTCCGTACAAGCCCAATAACAAAAACCCAATGTAAAAAGAGAAGAAAATAAAATAAAAAACAATTTATTGTGTTACGGATTTTTTTATGCTACCCCATTAGCAGACATCTCATCCCTCCATGTGAAATAATTCACGTGGATTCCATTTGTAGAGTTGGACGGAGACAACATCAATATAACCGATATATTATCATAAGTATTAATGATTTTTACTATTTATATTTGGTATTGATCCGACAAATTAGTCTTCAACTATTCTAAAATGATGAGTAGACAAGGTTAAAAAGCAGATATTAATACGTGTTTCTCTAATGTTCTTAAGGTAGCATCAAATTAATCATTAATATGATACGGTTACGAAAAAGGTTTAGTAAATGGAGATTAGAATTTCTTGTAATAAACTTTAATTCTTGTTCAAGATCTATGTTCAAATCAATAGCCTAAAGATTTGAGTTATGTGATTTTGTTAATTCGGGAATTAGCTAAGTTAAAAGAAAAGAAGGCTCGTATGATTAGTTTTAAGAACTTTAGTATATTAAATATTTATCTATTATTCATTATTGTATATAATAATATATTTTAAACTAATTTTGTACGGTATGAATGAATTTAAGCTATAGCCAAGATTTTTTTTATTGGCTTAGGTAAAAGACTAAAATATAAGGTTGTAAAGGAGCCACTCCATAAATTTTTGTGGAGCCAATGTGAGATCATGGCAGGTTCAAGAGTATGCAAATCAATAATTTATTTTCCCAAACAAATTTTTTTTTTTTAGTAGTAGATATTAAATCAATTTTTTGCGCTACGCATGATCGAAACTAAATGGTAATCATTTGACAATCTCAAACAAAAAATCCCAAAAATTCGTTTTACGATTCAAATCGACGATAACGTATCAAGAAAATGGGATAAAGAAAGAAAATGTCCTCTATGTTTATCTACAATGCAATCCAAAGGAAAACATAACAAGACACCTTATCACGATCAAGCTCGTGAAAATGATAAGAGTGATCACGACGAAAGGAAATTGTAATAATAAATCACGACTGCATTTTCATTTGAATTATAAGTTCTCATTTTAATTTAATGATCTCCTAATAGCACTTTTTTTACATAATAAGTCTTTTCTCCCATTCATTTTTTGTTTCAAAGATCAATGTCACCCAATACAAATCAAGCTGATAAGCAGATTAATTACGCTGATCAAGATTATTTTAATTTAGTTATAAAATATATATATATTTTCCTTTCTATAAAATATATAACAATTTATTTATTGGTTTCCACTTGCCACTTTCCAGCACCAAAGACAAAAGTATCAATCATTCTTCCTACCAAAAATATAAAAAAATAAAAAAATACCAATCATTCTTCTTCCAATAATTATAATAATAATAATGATGATGATAATAATAATAATATGCCAATCGTTATTTCTTAGAAGACGTGGCGTGGCGCCTATTGTCCGGAATTCCTAGCTCAAATATCACCGTTCGTTTTGGCTCGAATTTTTATTAAAAAAATATAAATAAATTATATATTCACTTGATTTGTTTTTATCATATGGGGTATATTCTAAAATTTAGGAATAATAATAACTAGTATCTGATATTTATGAATTGAAAATAATATAATGATATTTCCTGACGAATATTTTTCCAAAAGCTATAACTGATTGACATATTTATATATTTTAATTTAATCCAAATACATATTAATCGTATGATTAATTATTGTTTTTGCTAATTGTTATTTTTAAGTTAAGCTTACGATCTCAGCTTCAATCATATAAAATAATATGCCTTGATTGAAAAAAAATTAAATTAAATATTTTTTAACAAAAAATATTTTAAGCACTTTTTAACAATTTTTTTAAAGCATCTAACTAACTTTATATTTTGAATTTGCAGCCTTTATCAGACCAGAGCCCTTGAAAAGGATCAAAAGTATGTTTTCCCAAGGCTTTCACGATAAAAAAAAAAAAAAAAGCAAACCGATATAACTAGCAAGAAAGCAAATTCCTCTTTATCTAATTTTTGGAAACATAAATGATAAATTGTAAATTTACAAAATTATAAATAAATTACGACGATTTTTTTACTAATTAAATATACTGACTACTTGAATTTTCGACCCATTTTTTTTATCAAATTGTTCGAATATGAATTTGTGTATATAGGATTCAGCCAATTGTCTTGATTGTGGAATATAATTGAGAAATAGGAATCCGTGTTAGCAAAGGATTTCCTGGTTACTCTTTTAGAGATAGAATCTCTTTCCTAGAGAGTTTGCTTGTTGGATTGCTATCTGAGTAGCCATGAAGTTACAAAAGTTGTACCTGTGAACCAACCCCCTAAAGCAAAATAGGGCGTTAAAAATGGGTGAGGTTTCCTTTTCCTAATTGATTTTCGTTGTAATAAACCCATATTCTGAAATGTAATAAATTTTTTATTGAGAAATGAAAGTTATTGCAATCATAAAAGACAAAGTTGATGTGTTTGCAATTGCTTATTTAAAGTATTTTTATGTTGTTTTTTCTTAAAGTTGAAAAAAGTTCATTTTAAGCAAAAATATCGAATGTTTCCTATTAAAATAAAATAAAAAACAGCTTAATGAACTTCAAAATATTACAAAATTGTCACACACTTCTCTACTTATGTTTTTATCTACTTATTTTTTAGAGAAGCTGTAATACCTAGAACTAATCCATGTATGCTAAATGAATTATTTTGGGTAATAATGTGTTTATTACAATATGATGTGGACTCGGGTTCGGGTTGAACCGAGTATAAGAGAATATATGGGTTATTTTATACATGACAAGGGAAGGATGTTCATTTTGGACATGGAAGATATACATGATCTAAATGTAATAAAATGTTGGGAACAACTATATGGAATTGTTTTGTTACATGATTTATTTTGAAATGATATGAAGATGGTTTAGTAGTAACTTTATATGAATGCATGACTTTGATGCATGGTAGAACAAATCAAGTAGAAAAGTGATTCTAGATTTAAGACATGTGATTTGGTAAGGATTTTGTAAGATGTAAACTTGAATTCTTGAAGGATATGCATATATGTGTATTGAAGCAAGTTTGCAATTGATTGAATTGATATGAGATTAATTCAATGAAATAAGTGGTGTTGTTATGAAAATTTGTTCATATGATGATGTAGAACTGTTTTGTGAAGTTTTGATGTTGATATTTGAGGTGTAGAGACTAAACCATGAAGATATGTTTGAAAATCGACATGCTCTGAAATTTTCAGAGCATCGCGATCGATAGCGAGTCATGTGGCGACCGATCGCGTGAAGCTAAGAACAAGCGAGGCGGTGTGTTTAGGTGAATTGACACGCGATCGATTGTGGGTGAGGTGATCGATTGCCTAAAGATAAGAGATCGATCGCTAATGGATAGAAAATTTGCTAATATCTTATGGTGTGCGGAGATCGGTTGCGTGTGGCGACCGATCGATCGCGAGATGTATTGTTTTGAAAAATGTTATAATTTCTTAGAATTTTATGATGAGGCGTTTTATATCATTGAATTGTTGATAATCATGTAGTATCATCTCAGGGGACAGGTCAAAGAGGATGTTAAGCAATAACTTCTGTTTTTCTATATTTTGAGACGAATACCAGGAATGTGTTGGCGTACAAGTATTGATGATCATTTTTGATGTATATATGTCGTGACAGATATATATTGTTGAGACATGATATTGTTGTGATTATGCTATTGAGATTATGTTGTTGATGCATGTGATTGATGATGTGAGGCATTATGCTGTTGAGGCATGAGATTATGCCGTTGAGGCATGTGATTGATATTGTGAGGCACGATGTTGTTGATGCATGAGAATATGCTGTTGAGGCATGTGATTGATGCTGTTGAGGCATGAGATAAGGTTGTTATAACCCATGAACTTGAAATATGATATATGTTGCTAATATGTAGATGTGAGAAGGTTCCACTGACATATTGAGCGGAAAGGCAATATCATATGTGCTCCGTTATAACAGGGTGATGAATGAGATTTATCGGATGTGTCATGACATATTGGTTGACAGGAACAACCAATGATGAGTATTTCAATGCATGAAATACAGGAAGTTGTTTATACAGATTTATGCATTTTATTGATGTTGAATTGTGGATATCATCTATATACTCATGTTGTGTGGTTGTTTTGTAGTGACTCATAGACGGGGGAGGCCGGGGTTGTGTGCCTATTGTCCGCTGCTAGGACATAAACTGATCGAGATTCAACTACTAGACGATTTTGACATGTAAATGATGTAACATATGTTATGTATGAGAATAATGTAATGGATAGACGTAGTGAAAATCTTGATCAGTAGTAGTATTATCTTAATCCTATTAAGTAAAGAATGCCATTTACTTAATTGTGTGCTTAATTGAGGATTAAGGTAACGAGACCCACATTTAGTGGTATCAGAGCAGTGGTTAAATGACTGGGTGAACAACGGGTATATGAAGTGAACTCGTGAGATGAGTGTTCACTTAGAAGCATGTTTATGCATGTTTATGTAGTATAATGTGTTATACTAACATGCTTTGTTGTTTGAGTATTGTTGTTAACCCTTGTTTTACAGTATTACAACTAGAATATCTGTGAATCCCCAAGAAGAAGTAGGGATGCTATGAATGTAAATGCGAGTATTGGTCAAGTTCCTTTGCCACCACCACCAGTAGGCTAAGGGTCTGTGGAACAGGATGAGGAATGGGTGGAGCGCATTGAGCATATATTTGTATCAGCTCCACGTGTAAAGTCAGCTTGATTGAGATTAGCTGAATTTCAGTTGGCTAAGAAAGTGACGATGTGGTGGAATGCAACATTCTTTCTACATGATCCTTAAATTTTAGTGGTGGCATGCCTTTTGTCAAAGGATCAGCAATCATTAATTCTGTACTAACGTGTTTAATAACCACTATTTTATCTTTAACACGTTCCCATGTGGCTAGATACTTGATGTCGATGTGCTTGCTTCGACTACCACTTTTATTATTATTAGCCATAAAAACTGCAGCCGAATTATCACAATACATTTTCAAAGGCCTAGAGATCGAATCAACGACTCTAAGTCCAGAAATGAAACTCTTCATCCATACACCATGTGATGTAGCCTCAAAACAAGATGCGGACTCAGCCTCCATAGTGGAAGTAGCAGTCAATGTTTGTTTTGCACTTCTCCAAGATACAGCTCCATCAGCAAACATAAAAATGTATCCTGATGTTGATTTCGTGAATCAACAGATTACATCATGAAATTTCAAATACCACTGACGGGAAGCTTGCTTTAATCCATATATAGATTTCTTGAGCTTGCACACCAATTACTCACTACCACTAGAGGAAAATCCTCCTGGTTGTTTTATGTAAACTTTTTCCTCTAGATCTCCATTTAGAAATGCTGTTTTCACATCAATTTGTTGCAACTCCAAATCGAAATGTGCAACTAATGCCATGACAATACGAAGTGAATCTTTCTTTGATACAGGAGAGAAGGTCTCCTTGTAGTCAATTCCTTCCTTTTGAGTAAATCCTTTAGCAACGAGTCTTGCTTTATATCTTTCAATGTTGCTTAATGAGTCTTTCTTCATTTTATAGACCCATTTACATCCAATGGCTTTTACACTATCAGGCAACTCAACAAGATGCCAGACTCCATTAGATGTCATATAATTCAACTCATCTTTCATGGCATCATACCATAAACTTGATTCTTTACAACTCATGGCTTGTGAAAACGTTTTAGGATCATTTTCGGCTCCAATATTATAGTCCGCTTCTTGTAAATACACAACATTATCACTAGGTATTGATGATTTCCTTACTCTAGCAGATCTCTTTAACATTGTATCAACATTTTCCTGAGGATCATGTTGTTCAACCGGATGTTCAATAATTTCTGGCAGTTCTTAAACATCTTGATCTATTGGAATATTATCAGCAGCTTGTGGAACTTCAATGATTGGTTGTTCAACACCCGTTTGAACTTGAGGAATGTTGCAAATGATAATCAATCTATCACTTGAAGTGGAAGTTTGAGCATCAATATGATTCCTTTCAGAAACAATGTCTTGGAATCGATCGCTCCCACTAATCAGGTCATTCTCAAGAAACTTCGCATTTCTTGATTACACAATCTTAGTGCTATGAGATGGACAATAGAATCTATAACTTTTAGACCTTTAGGCATATCCAATGAAATACCCACTAATGGTCCTTGGGTCTAGTTTCTTTTCTTGTGGGTTATAAACTCTTATTTCAGACGGGCATCCCCAAACGCGTATATGGCGCAAACTTGGTTTCCAACCTTTGAATAATTCAAATGGTGTCTTTGGGATAGCCTTAGTTGAAACTCGATTTAATATATACACTGTTGTTTTAAGAGCACTAGTCCACAAGGATTCAGGAAGCTTGAAGTTACATCGCATACTCCGCACCATGTCCATTAAAGTTCGGTTTCTTCTTTTTGCTACACCATTTTGGTCCGGAGAACCAGGCATAGTGTATTGGGCAACTATCACATGCTCTTGAAAAAACTTCGCAAATGGACCAGGTGCTTGTCCATCCTCAGTGTGTTGAGCCTTAAACGCATAGTTGTGTTTAATGCTTTAATTTATCTCCGGATTATTTTGAGTTTTGATGATCAACAAAACTTGTGTTTGTTATACTACTGTGTGTACTTAGTGTGCAGATTAAGTGATTAAAAAGTGGATTAAATAAAGAAAATGGATTGTGCAAGATGTGGACTGGATCGCCCCAGGCGATGGCAGCCAGGAGCAACATCGCCACACACATCGACAGAGGCGACGCCGAGGCTCGCGCGCAGGGGGAGTTCACCCGAGGCGATGGCCTGATCGCCTGAGGCGATGCTTTGAACGCCTGAGGTGATGTGTGCATCGTTTGAGGCGATGAAGATTTTGGACATGCTGAGGCTACGGCATTGATTTGTGCAATTGATCGCCTGAGGCGATGCGCGTTATATGGTGACCGTTGGGGCGCGGCGATGGTGATCACCTGAGGCGATGGCTGAGGCGATCGAGGAGTGATTTCAGCCTTATGTGTAGAAACGGCTAGTAGGAGCCTAGGGGGCCTCCTACACTATAAATATTGATGCTTTGGAGCATTTTGAAGATAAGAAACAAGCCTACAAACTTCATCAAAGCTTTGCCAATTCAAAATTCAAATAGCTTTGCAATCTCCATACATTGTTGTTGTATTGGAGCTTGTAATTCTTTTCTTTTGTTAGAGTCTTGTTGTCTTCGTGTGAGTACACCGTGAAGGTGTTTGTTGAGTTTATTGTAAAGGTCCTCCAACACCAAAGCAAGTTGGAAATTGTAAAGTCATCAACAAGTAAAGGTGGTGCATGTGTTGTGGCTATCCTTGGAGCCCTTAAGGCCAAGAAGACTCGTGAAGAGTGTTGGTAACTCGGGAAAAGTTGTGTGTGGCTATCCTTGGAGCCCTTAAGGCCAAAAAGACTCGTGAAGAGTGCTGTGCTCGGGAAGAGCTTTGTGTACTCGGGAAGAGTTGTATTGTGGCTAACTTGGAGCCCTCAAGGCCAAGACCATTTGTTCTAGTGGAACCTTGGTTGGAGGTTATCTAACCGGGAAGAGGAGACGTAGGCGATTCATCGCCGAACTTCTATAACAAATATCCTTGTCATTTACAGCTTTATTACATTACGTATTTATTTATTTATTTACTTCTTCTTTTCTTTTATTTATCGATTGACGTAAGCCTTCCGCAAGCGCAAACTCTTTTATTTTGCAAACTCATTTTAAAAAGCTAAAGTAGCCAAGGAATCTCATTCACCCCCCCCCCCCACCCTCTTCGATTCCAACAAGTGGTATCAGAGCCATTTGATTTTTGTTTTTAAATCAAATTCTTTTATGGCTAATCTAGCAAATGAGTTTGCTCAAGGTCAATCGACAAATAGACATCCGCTCTTCACGGGTGATAACTATGGGTATTGGAAAAATAGAATTTCTCTATACATCATATCCGTAGATTATGACCTTTGGAAGATCATAGTGAAAGGTCCACATATTCCTTTAAAGGAAGTTGGGGGAATAAGTATCCCTAAAGAAATAGATGATTTCATTAGAGCGGATATGATAATAATTTCACAAAATGCTAAAGCTATTAATATTTTGCATTGTGCTTTAGATATGAAGGAGTACAACCTGATCTCGATGTGCTCCACCGCAAATGAGATATGGGACAAATTACAAATTTGTCATGAAGGAACCAACCAAGTGAAAGAGACAAAGATAGACCTACTACAACTCAAATATGAGACATTTGAGATGGAGTCCGGAGAAGAGGTTGATTCGATGTTTAGGAGCCTCACCCAAATCATAAACGAGCTTGCCCAACTTGGAGAGAAGTACCCTCCAAAGCAAATATGGAGAAGAGCCCTAAGAGCTTTGCCAAAGGAATGGGATGCCAAGAGGACGGCCATCATCGAGTCCAACAAAGGAGAGAATGCATCTTATGACCTTGATGAGCTTCATGGCACATTGGTGACCCATGAACTTGAAGTATCGACAAGAAAAGGAATAAAGGAGGATGATAGATCCATGAGGAAAGGGATTGCCTTGGTTGGGAGGAAAGATCAATCCGAGGATGAAGATGATGATGAGGATGAAGAGATGATTTTGTTCACTAGGAAGTTCAAGAAATTCTTCAACAAACATAACAAGCCAAAGGCCTCCGGTGCTACCAAACATGAATCCAAACACGAGGTAACTTGTTATAATTGTCAAGAAAAAAGGTCATTATGCTAACAAGTGTCATAGGAAGAAGAATGAAGATAAAGGCAAGAAGAAGGCCCTAATAGCTACATGGAGTGATATTGACTCCGATGAAGAAGAAACCAACCTTTGTCTCATGGCCAAAGAAGACATAAATGATGAAGGAGATGAAAGCGACGATGAGGTACCATCTTTTGATGAACTTTTAGATTCGTATCATGAACTTATTGATGTTCTTGGCAAAACCAAGAAAAGTAACAAATTACTCAAACTTGAGGTAGCCAAGAAAGATGAAGAAAATAATTTATTAAAAAATGAATTAAATTCCTTGAAGATATCTTTTTGCAAATTTAGTGAGAGTAGTTTAAAAATGAATGAATTGCTTGGCTTGCAACGTTGTAGCTTTGATAAAGCCGGGCTAGGCTTCTCAAGCAAATCAAAAACATTTTCAAGCTTTTTGGCTAAAGCCAAGCATGATTCTCCTACTTGTAACTATTATTGTAAAAATGGTCATACTAAGAATAAATGTAGGTTTGCTATAATCCAATACCAACCTAACAAGAGGTGGAAATGGATTCCAAAGGTGTCAAAGGAAGTTAACCCTCAAGGACCCAAAAATCAAATGGGTACCAAAGATCATCCTATTGTAAATTTGTTTTGTAGGGACAACAAATGGATGGAGGATGAAGGCACAAGCAACTCAAATGAAGAGTTTATCTTATTCACCACTATAGAAGAGGCGCGAGGCATAGGACCAATGACAAGAACGCACTCTTGTCATCGAAGGTAAAACTATTTTGTACATTTTAAAAGAGCAATTCAAAATTTCATTGGCACAAATTAATTGTGACCAACAAATATGAAGCTCAATATTCATTAGTAGTAAAATGCATTACCCCTTAGCATTTGCACATATAAATTGTTTTTAATGCATGATGTATGCTTATTCTTTTATAGTAAGTATCTTGGTATGCCTTGAATTCAAATTTGAATAATGCTATGTGAAAATATGAAATTATGTGATTAAGCATGCTATAAGTGCTCTATCTTTGATAAAATACTATAATGATCTTAATAAATTTATCAAATGTTGGTTTGAGAATTATAATGTTTATTGGGCATAAGTGCATGAACTCTTGGTAGAACATATGCACACTTTGCAATGTTTAGAATTCATTATTGATTGCCTTAAACGCATGTTTGTTTTCCTCTATATGATTTAATCTTATGCTTGTTATGGTATTACATGCTTGATGAGGAACATGTGTAATTTGTTAAAATATGGCTATGTGGCAACATATAATTGAGCTATGTTTATTTAAATTTTGTGCTTTTTGATTATCACAAAAAGGGGGAGAATTTTGTGATAAACTTGAAACTTAATACATGCATAGTTTAAGGGGGATAGCTTGTGTATGCATGGTTTGAGGGGGAGAGTTATTTGCTTTATGCTTTACATGGTAATCTTGTATGTGCTATGCAATTGTTAAGGGGGAGTCATGTTTACTCACATTTCATGCATATTACATATTCAAGTTTATCAAGTTTTGTGATCATCAAAAAGGGGGAGATTGTTGAGCCTTAAACGCATGGTTGTGTTTAATGCTTTAATTTATCTCCGGATTATTTTGAGTTCTGATGATCAACAAAACTTATGTTTGTTATACTAATGTGTGTACTTAGTGTGCAGATTAAGTGATTAAAAAGTGGATTAAATAAAGAAAATCGAATGTGCAAGATGTGGACTGGATCGCCCCAGGCGATGGTGACCATTGCCCCAGGCGATGACAGCCAGGAGCAACGTCGCCATGCACATCGACAGAGGCGACGCCGAGGCTCGTGCGCAGGGGGAGTTCGCCCGAGGCGATGGCCTGATCGCCTGAGGCAATGCTTTGAACGCCTGAGGTGATGTGTGCATCGTTTGAGGCGATGAAGATTTTGGACATGCTGAGGCTACGACATTGATTTGTGCAATTGATCGCCTGAGGCGATGCGTGTTATATGGTGACCGTTGGGGCGCGGCGATGGTGATCGCCTGAGGCGATGGCTGAGGCGATCGAGGAGTGATTTTAGCCTTATGTGTAGCAACGGCTAGTAGGAGCCTAGGGGGCCTCCTACACTATAAATATTGATGCTTTGGAGCATTTTGAAGATAAGAAACAAGCCTACAAACTTCATCAAAGCTTTGCCAATTCAAAATTCAAATAGCTTTGCAATCTCCATACATTGTTGTTGTATTGGAGCTTGTAATTCTTTTCTTTTGTAGAGTCTTGTTGTCTTCGTGTGAGTACACCGTGAAGGTGTTTGTTGAGTTTATTGTAAAGGTCTTCCAACACCAAAGCAAGTTGGAAATTGTAAAGTCATCAACAAGTAAAGTTGGTGCATGTGTTGTGGCTATCATTGGAGCCCTTAAGGCCAAGAAGACTCGTGAAGAGTGTTGGTAACTCGGGAAGAGTTGTGTGTGGCTATCCTTGGAGCCCTTAAGGCCAAGAAGACTCGTGAAGAGTGTTGTGCTCGGGAAGAGCTTTGTGTACTCGGGAAGAGTTGTATTGTGGCTAACTTGGAGCCCTCAAGGCCAAGACCATTTGTTCTAGTGGAACCTTGGTTGGAGGTTATCTAACCGGGAAGAGGAGACGTAGGCGATTCATCGCCGAACTTCTATAACAAATATCATTGTCATTTACCACTTTATTACATTACGCATTTATTTATTCATTTACTTCTTCTTTTCGTTTATTTATCGATTGACGTAAGCCTTCCGCAAGCGCAAACTCTTTTATTTTGCAAACTCATTTTAAAAAGCTAAAGTAGCCAAGGAATCTCATTCACCCCCCCCTTTTATTCCAATACAGTGTATCTACCATAATATTCTCCACCTCTATCTGTTCTCACGATTTTAATTTGCTTTTCGCATTGTTTCTTTACTTCGGCCTTAAAACTTTAAAGGCGTCTAATGCTTCGTTTTTGTTATGAAGCAAGTATATATAGATATATCATGAATAATCATCAATAAAAGAGATGAAGTATTTTGGACCATACGAGTCCATTACTGGACTACAAATATCTAAATGTATGATCTCTAATATGTCTGTACTCATCTTAACACCTTTCTTGGACTTGTTGGTCTGCTTTCCTTTAATGCAGTCCACACAAGTACTGAAATCAGTAAAATCCAGAGTATTAAGTACTCCATCATTCACTAATCTCTTAATCATATCTATGGAGATATGACACAATCACCGGTGCCACAAAATAGAGGAATCCTCATTCATAACACATCGTTTCATACCAGTGTAAACATGCATAGTATTATAAGTGACATTATTTTGTACATCAATAGAGAAAGACCATCAGACAATGTACCATTCTCAACAAGATCAGATTTATAATATAAACTGAAAGATGTTTTTTGAAAACTTAAAGGAATAACCAAACGGTATGAGTCTTGAAACTGAAATTAAATTCCTAGAAAAACTAGGAATATAAAATGTATTTTCTAAATTCTAAATAAAACCACTATTTAGAACTAGATTGCATGTTCCAACAGGTTCCACATGTGATCACATCTTATTTCTTGAATAAATGCATTGCTACTTTCCACTGGTTTCCTTAGGTTTCGCATACCCTGCAAGGTATTCGAAATATGGATTGTAGAACCAGAATCAATCCACCATGTGTTATAAATAACATCAACCATATTAGATTCATAACAGACAAATGAGATTGGTTTACCTTTCGTCTCAAGCCATTTCTTCAATTTGGTGCAATCTTTCTTCATGTGTCCCTTCTTTTTACAGAAGAAACACTTAGATTCCTTTTTAATTCCACATTGGGCCGGTATTTTACCTTTCCCTTTCCATTTGGCTTGGTTTATGTCATTTCTTTCCGTTGCATGAACACACTTTCACTCTTTTCCATTGTAAGTATTCCCTCCTCTTGAACACACATGGTCACAAGTTCATTAATTGACCACTTATACTTATGTGTGTTGTAGAATATCTTAAAGGGTCTACTGACTTGGAAGAGTGTTCAAAATATAGTGCACAAGGAAAGACTCATACATCTCAACTTCAAGAGTCTTTAATTGAGCTGCAATGTCCCTCATTCAATGATATGCTCACGCACACCTTTCACAGTAGTGATCCTCATTGATGAAAATTTCATAATTAGGGTGCTGGCTAGTGCTTTATTTGAAGTCTCAAATTGTTCATCAATAGCCTTCAGCAATGCCTTGACATTTTTATGCTCTTCGACAGAACCTCGAATACCAACGGAGATTTTAGTCTTTATGAACATTACGCAGAGACGATTAGATCGCTCCCATTTTTCATAAAGATCAACCTCATCAGGAATGCTGATTTCATTAATCGGAGGTGGTTCGTCTTTCCTTATGGCATAATCAATGTCCATTCATCCTAAATGAAGAAGAATTCTCTCCTTCCAGACTTTATAGTTATCACCCTTTAGTTCGTGAATATCACACTTAACATCAGAGAAATTCACATATTGCATAACTGCATAAAAATTATTGTACATGCTTAGAATCCAAAATTTGAGACTACTTAACATAATTCATGTTTTACCAATGTAAAATCATGCTTAAAATTTATGAATCTTGTGACATAAAACTTGCATGTGGGCTGATGTCTTACTCAATTAGATTCATAATAATTATATGATAAAACTATCAAATTATGCTATTTTTCCTAATTCCCGTGGGTAAATAGGAAATATAATTTGACATTCTATCCTAATTAATCATATAAATATAATATAAATTCCTGTGGGAAAATTTATTATATTAAAAATGACAAACTACAATTAATATTATAATGTGATCCAAGAATATATAATTTTGCATAATTAAAGATGATGTGGCTATTCCCTAATTAAATAAAATTATATGGATCACACAACATTTAATTAACTTCATAAAATTTTCATATAAATTGCACAAAACCATAAGCAACATGAACATATAATTTAAATTTTAATGTCCAAAATTATTTAACTCAATATTGCATGTATAATAAAAGAATAAAAATTATACATACAAAACAGCAAAATAAATAATTTTAGCACATCAAAAACTAAATCACAAAAATATATATACATATATACATAAATTTCCTATATTATAACATTGTTAACATACCAAATTAACAAATGATATATAATGGCGTTGCTATAGTGCCATTACTGCCATAATTAACATTTAAATACCTTAAAATTATAACATTTGTTCACCTGTCGTATACCATGTCTCAAAAATAATAATTATTACTATTGTTATAATTTGACTAATTTCAAAGGCATACAGCCTTTGTCAGATTTCATAGGTACAAAGACTTTAGTTTCAATTTTATTAGATCAAATGTGGAATAAAATGGATTAAATTCATACCTCCGGTCATTGCTTTTTATGCTCAAGAAATTTTGGTTCTTCTAAGCCTTAACAATCTTCTTTAGATGTGTTTTGTGGCTGAATTAGATTGTAGGCATAGAGACCCAAATTACATAGTATTTATAGGCTCTAACAATCATAGAGCACCTCATATGTTATGACATTGTAGTGAATTAAATTTAACATGGAATAAATTGACCACTAAATGAACAATTAAATGAAGTGGTTATCATTCCAATAAATGAACCATTAAATGAAGTGGTTTCTAAAAAATGTTCGCCTAACCCCGTCACGACACTGACTATTTTTATTTTATTTAAAAAGTAAACAATTAAATTCTTACATACATTGAGTTCCCTTTAAAAATATCTGAGAGTGGTGCAAATAATTAATTTGGAGTTTTGGATTTGTGCCTAAAATACCTTTCCTATAAGTAATATTTTCTTATATATTGCAGAAAGGCTACTTTTTAAATAATATGATAATGTCCCTCTATTTTCATATAAACAATTATAAATTCCCACATGTTCTGATTTTTTTTGCCAAATAATGCAAAAAGAAAACCAAACATAATTAGTTTTACTCTTCAAAAAATATTGGAGAATGAAAAGATACGTGCTTCTAAAAAGTTAGTGGTCGGCCAATTATTTTATATAGCATACATATGCTTATATAATTTTTAATCGATTAAAAAGATTATTTTTCCTTTTACATTTAGTGAAAAATCTATTAGAAATATATTAAAAAATTTTGTGTTAACGGGGAAATGAGACTATAGCATGATGATGATACCCTCATGCTAGATCTAATAGTCGAAATATAAATTGTATATGTATGGTCTATTTTTTATGTGGATCTGTCCAGACCACTGAATCTTGCATAAGAGCGCTAACACATTCATTAAACGGATAGGTATAATAGTTATACTTCGAAGGTTTTCTTCTTTTTACAAATTTAAGGCGAGAAGAAATGACAAAAATTAATTTAATTAATGGATAATTATATATGACTCCCTTGTAAAATAGTTGTACTACAAATTCCTCATCTAGTTTGATCAATTACATCCACTTCTCTTGTATAATAGTTGTATTACGAATTACGATAACACCCCCTCTAATTTATAAAATATATAAGAAAATTTACTTCTTTCTCCATTGTGATTTGACATAAAATACATTGCAGGGAAGGTAGATGCAATTATTCAAACTAGAGGGACTAAAACAATAATTATGAAAACTAGATGGGATCTATATGTAATTCACTTCACCCGGGAATTTTCACTACTGCCACACCACCAAACATTCCATAGTGGGAAGAATATGCCTAACAACACTTTATATTCCATACTTGTCTTGTTTTAATATCAATAACACACTTGTATTGTACCACATATAATGTCCTGTAAACAAGTGAACTTAAAAAGAAAGATGACGTACAGAAATTGAGAAATATATGAAATGTAATTTTTTTTTTAACTGACAGATTTTCAACTACACCAAATTAAAGATTTGGACCTTACATTATTCATACACCCCATCACAATATTTTAATGCAAGTGTTTGGTTGATGATTCTCTTATGTCATTATAGAGTTTCAAATCAAAATCAATTGGTGATAAGTGCAGTAACACATGTATCTTATAAATAGCTAATATAACTTGTAAATTCTCAAAATGTGGTACAGCCCTCAACATTCCCCCTTACATGTGATATTATATAAGTCAAATATGTAGATTGATAACGGGTGACGGTGAGCATCCGAGCGGAATAACCAATCATATGAAAGTCCTGCTCTGATGCCATTTTAAGAATACATGTGGTTCTAACTCAAAACCAATTGGTGATGAGTGTTGTAACACATTTATCTTATAAAGAACTAACGTATCTTGTAAATTCTTAATGTACTACAACTCTCAATACTCCCCCTTACATGTGATATTATATAAGTCAAATACGTGGATTGATAAAGGGTGACGGTGAGCATGCGAGCGGAATAACCAATCACATGAAAGTCCTGCTCTGGTACCATTTTAAGAATACATGGGGGTTCCAAATCAAAACCAATCGATGATAAGTGGAGTAACCCATGTATCTTATAAATAACTAACATATCTTGTAAATTTTCAATGTAGTACAACCAGTGTTTTGAAATCGGACCGGACCGATAGGTTCAACTGATAATCAGTGCTTAATTCGGTCTGGCTGACCCTCTAAAACCACAATGCTAAAAAATCGGTAGGAACCGGTCGACCGATTGAACCAGTTGTTTCTTCATTTTTCTTTTTTCTTTTTAAAAAAAATTTAATTTTTATTTGTTAAAATTATAATTCAAATTTTTTGAACAAAAATATATTATATGTAATTTATTGTTATTGAAATAATTACAAAATAATATTTATTTATGTATTCAAAAATCCATAAATGTTCCTTGTATATTATACATAAACATGTATAGTTTCTCGTAAATTATAAAAGTTGTAAATCGTTTCATAAATTTTTAAATATTTTCTTATGATTTTGGGGCTCATTTTGGGTATTGTTTGTTATTTTTGAGATATTTTATTCTTGTTCTTTTATGTTGGACATTTGGTTTGATCTGATTTTTTTAAGTTTGACATGTTATTTTGATGTAATGATATTTGTTTTATTGTGAACAACATGAAACTATAACAAATACATTCATATATCTTATAAAATTTAAACTAGATATTACACAATGTAACCGATCGAACATGTAACCAGTAAGAGCACCAGTTTCATATCCGGTCCGATTTTGAAAACTCTGAGTACAACTATCAACAGCTACCCCCTAGGACATTACTCGTTGGATAGCAACTACTCAACCCAAATTAATATGCTTTAATTTTGTCAGAATGTTGTATATGATTATGAATATATAAGTACCTAATAAGTACAATTATGGTGTGCTTTCTAGATCATCTGTTCTCCACTTCGTCTCTCCCTTATATATATATTTTACATATCATTGCCTCAGCTGAATATAGAAACTGTCATATTTTCACACACTTACTGTGTGTAGAGGAGAAAATGGTGTTGGAAGAGATTATATTCAGCAGCTCAAGTAAGCTTTATTTATTTATTTATTTGGTTTCTTGAAAATTTTATAATTTTTTTTTCCTGATTTTAAAACGCATATGCAAGACTGAATAAAGTGTATCATATGCAAAATTAGAGAGCATTTAATTTAATTTTCGTAAAAATGTTTTTCCTGTGTTTACAGACATACTGAGGTGTTCTAATATATTTTCTGAAAAAAAAAATATGAATGAGTTTATATTTTATTTCTTTATTATTCATCAGTGTTCATCTTATGATTCTTCTTGTTCGTTACGCCTAATGTTTGAAACTTTGTATGATTAAATGCTTAATTGAAGGCGATATTAGATGTCTGGTGAATATATATACTTCTTCTCAACAATAATTAAATATTTAATCTCAATGAATTCATTCGGATGGACATAGGCATTACTGTTCTCCAACCACTTGTCATCTTTAAGCCTTAAACTCAAATTCTTTGCGTATAACTTCAAGCCATGTCTTCGGTCGTCCTCTCACTCTCGAAGGAATGTGAATAACAAATAAATATTGGATTAATTGTGATTTTAGTTCCAAAATTTGAGGTTATTATTTGATCAGAGTTTTAAGCCTCGATAATAAATATGCCCATCGTCAAGAACTGGACTTATCCAATAGACTTTCTTGAAAATCCTGTGATTAATAGTTATTCAATCAATCTTATTTGACCCTTAAGGAAATATCAAACAAACTCCGTCGTTGATGTCCCTTAACCGTATTAAATGATGTGATGTATTTACATAATAATACATGTATGCAAGCTCGATGCATGCACATTTAGAATTTTCTCTCGAGTCTGTCCAAAGTAGGCATATCTTATCCATCCTGGTAAGGTCGGGAGCTCGTTGAGTCCTATATAATACACGAGCCTCCAAGAATGTATGTAGAGATCGTTTTTCATGTATTTTTAGAATGTGTGGTATACTTACTTTCTAAAATAATCTTGATTAATCAAATAATATGATTTTTTCTTAATTTTTTTGGTTTTAATTTCCATTAGAAATGTATGTAGATATCCATTTTCATGTACTTTTAGAATGTGTGGTATAATTATTTTCTCAATATTGATTAATAAAATAATAGGAATTTTTTTTTTTTTTTGGGTTTGTAATGTTCCATTAGAAAAATAGAATCCAACAAATAAAACAAAATGAGACAAAACATGTGTTGTGCTGCAGTAGATCATTTGTCTATTTGCCTGTGGGCCTTACTTCTTTACATTTCAAAATGAATGAACGAGTGAAGATTGAACAAAGAGAGATATTATAATAATAATTTAAATCGTGACTCTACTTTAAATTTTTTATTGATTTGGTTTGTTGATTGAATTCACAATATAAATATTTAGTGGTATGAATTTAACAATTTTAGTTTGTATAAATCATTTTATTTATTATTGTTATAATGAAGAATACGGTGTACTTTTTTTTACCATCAATATTTTTTTTATAATAATTATCCTATTAGAAAAGAATTATCATATCATAGATTCAAAATTTAGAAACATAATACACTTAGTTAATGTTATCATATAATTATAAATGTTTAGGAGCATTGAAAAATCGAATTAAAAATAATATTGTATATGTAAAAAAAAATATTGGTGAAATGATTTTTTAAGAGATAAAATGAAAATGAGATAAAAGTAGTGTTATGATATGATATTGTCAGAGCAATTCCATAAATTTAATATGAAAAATGAAAATTTCTCGGGCAGCAACAATAACTTTTCTAGCAATAACCTTTTCGATAAAATAAGTCTGTTTAAATAAAACAGAAACACGACCTTAGATAGGGGAGGCTCAAATGGTGAAGCTATCTTTGCTTTAGGTCCATAATTCCCAAAGTTTATTAATTATAGACATTAATATATGAGTAATGGTTTCTCCAAAGTAACGTCTGGCTCGAGAGATTTCATTAATTACCTTATCTAAATGGATTACTTTGAAAAATTACTATATAATATAAATAAAATAAAGTTTATTGCTACTCATATCAATTTGCTCACTAGTTAATTTTAGATAGATACAATTATTTTGTTTATTGTAATTTACCATACATTAATTCTTTTAAATTAGTTGAGAATCTAAACAAAAAATTCACATACCTATATTTATGTTAATTAATAAACCATATTAATAAAACACATTTAAAAAAACAATAGTTTCTCTCAACTATTCTCTGAACTTTGTTTCTTCTATAATCATTATCTCATCTTCTTATCAAGAAGAAAATCACATATCCGAAGTCTAACCTTTATTACAAATTTTGAAGAAAATTTCGGAGCTGATTTTTTTTCCAGAAAAAAAATTCGCGAATACAAAATATATGTTTAGCATATAGAATATTACTTACTATACTAGTTATAATTACATAAACATAAAGAAGTTTTTCAAACTAAAGATTATAAAAAAATATTTATTAAACAACAATGTCTCAAGATGGATTAAATGGTTAGCAATTCTAGCAATCGAAAATGACTTATTAACTAAACTTTTTTTTTGAAAAAAAAAAGAAAAGGTAAGAAGTAGGTTTTTAAATTTAATATATTACAACTCATTTTTATAATTTGTTTAACGCCTCCAAATAGTTTGAGCGCCCCCGTCTTAGGTTGTATATATATATATATTAGACAATATATATAAGCGGCGTAGGGGTTACTGTTCCAATGAACAGTAACCCCTACGTCATTATTCTTCTTTTTTTTTTAATTTTTTTTAATTTTTTTAATTTTTTTTAATTTTGTTTTTTATTTTATTTTATTTTTGTTATTTTTATTTTAACTTACGTCATTTTTCATTTTTTTTTAAATTTTTTTTATTTCTTTTATTTTTGTTATTTTTATTTTATATATCGGGTACTGTTCTCGTGAAAAATAAACGTCAGTCCCATTTTCTTTTATTTTTGTTATTTATCGGGTGCTGTTCTCATGAACAATAAACGTCAGGCCTATTTTCTTTTATTTTTGTTATTTATTATTTTGTTGCATGGGTACTGATTTGTTTGGAAAGATTTGACCCTTGACCCAAATGTGCATCCCTCTTATCTCAATTTTTAAAATTCAAAATGTTTTTTCTTTTTTTTTTTTAGAAAAAAACTTGTTGATTTTGTCAAGTATGAATTGATTTTGAACGCTTTGACCGTTAAGAGTAGGGAACCCCATCATCTCCACCCCGTAGGAACTACGAGTTCCAATTCTTTTTTTAAATTTTTTTTATTTTTTTATTTCTTATTTCTTTTGTTTTTTCTTTTATTTTTGTTATTTATTATTTTTTATATCGGGTATTGCTCCCGTGAACAATAAACGCCAATCCTATTTTCTTTTATTTTGTTATTTATTTTTTTTTTTGCATGAGTACTGATTTGTTTGAAAAGATTTGACAATTGACCTAACTGTGTATCCCTATCTCAATTTTTAAAATTCAAAATGTTTTCTTTTTTTTTTTATAGAAAAAAACTTGTTGATTTTGTCAAGTATGAATTGATTTTAAAAAAAAATAGGAAGTTCAAAATAGATTTTAGTCATTGCAAACTTTAATAATAATTTTTATATTAATTGATCTTAAAAGACTTTTGTTTACTCTAACCTATTTGATTTTCTATACGAACGATTATGTATGTTCAATGCGTATGAACCATCTTTTTATTCTCTTGAACTGTCTGTTGAACTTGTGTCGAACGTTTTGTTGGACATATAGACCAGGTTATAAACTCACTGGCACCGCGCCTTGCGCGGTGCCAATTAACTAGTATATATATATATATATATATTTTCCTCATGATCCTCTAGGACTAACAAGGCAAATCATTCATGCATAACAAATATATGTAGCAAAATCAGAAAAATATTCAAGTTGAGTTAACTTATCTATGTTGTTCCCAAATCATTCATACAGTTATCATGTTTTATGATAAAACAGATTTCAAATTTAATCGATTCCGGATAGCATGGCCAGAACTAATCTCTCCCTGCTTCTGGGAAGATGCCAGTATAACTTTGCAACTTGGATTCCTTGCAATATTGTTGTTCCACTTCATCAAACACGTGGCTTCAATTTGCTCAGGCAGAAAGAAAGTTAATGGCGTCGGAAAATATCCTACAGATGTTAGATATGACTTCTCCTACAAGTTTAGCATCATGTGTTCCGTTATAATGCTCGGTACTCATTGTGTACCAGTGCTGATGTTGCAAAGAAAAACCGGAACACTGTGCGAATCCATAGTTCCCTTTGTTGTCTCCAGGATTATGCAAGTGGTATCGTGGGCAATTACGTTGATTGTACTGTACAGAATCAGAAACAAAACTTACCTCAAGTTTCCGTTGATCTTGAGATTCTGGTGGACGTCCAGTTTCTTGTTATCTCTTGCTCGGGCTGTGATAGATGCGCATTGCATTATAACGAACAATGATCACCTTAGAGTGCAAGATTACGCTGATATAATCGGTTTTCTTGCTTCTGTCTGCTTGTTAGGTGTATCAGTTAGAGGGAAAACAGGCATAAGATATGACAGTTTAGATGATTTCACGGTTCCACTTATCAATGGGAATAATGAAAAGCAATCTGGAGCACAGAGGGATAGTCCTTACGGAAACGCCAGCCTTGTCCAACTTATCACCTTCTCTTGGCTTAATCCTTTGTTTGAACTAGGGATGAAGAAGCCAATTGATCAGGACGAAGCACCGGACGTTGATATTAAGGATTCTGCGGGTTTTCTATCCCGGGATTTTGATGAATGCCTCGAGTATGTCAAGAAAAACGATAAAAATGAAACACCATCTATTTACAAGGCAATATACTTATTTGCAAGGAAGAAAGCAGCAATCAATGCACTTTTTGCCATCACAAGTGCAGCATCGTCTTATGTAGGGCCATACCTTATCAATGACTTCGTGAGTTTCCTAAATAATAAGAAATTTAGGAGTATAGAAAGCGGTTACCTTCTTGCACTAGGTTTCCTTGGAGCAAAGGTGGTCGAGACAATAGCACAGAGGCAGTGGATTTTTGGAGCTCGTCAGCTGGGTCTTCGGCTAAGAGCTGCTTTGATATCTCACATTTATAAAAAAGGCCTAATCTTGTCGAGCCAATCACGCCAGAGCCGAACCAGTGGAGAGATCATGAATTATATGAGTGTGGATGTACAAAGAATCACAGACTTCATATGGTACTTGAATACACTCTGGATGTTGCCAGTACAAATCTCATTAGCACTTTGTATTCTGCATATGAATCTAGGAATGGGAGCTCTAGTTGCTTTAGCTGCAACGGTCACCATAATGTCTGGAAACATACCATTAACAAGGACCCAGAAGAATTATCAAACAAAGATCATGGAAGCCAAGGATGATCGTATGAAATCTACATCAGAGGTTCTTCGAAACATGAAGACACTTAAACTGCAAGCATGGGACAGTCATTACCTTCAGAAGCTAGTAAGTTTAAGAACAACAGAACACAGTTGGCTTTGGAAGTCACTTAGGTTGTCAGCAGTATCAGCATTCATCTTCTGGGGTTCACCGACCTTTATTTCAGTGATTACATTTGGTGGATGCGTTTTGATGGGGATCCCACTCACAGCTGGGAAGGTCTTATCTGCACTGGCTACCTTTCGAATGCTTCAAGATCCAATATTCAATCTACCTGACTTGCTTAATGCGATTGCACAAGGGAAAGTATCTGCCGATAGAATTTCTTCTTACCTGCAAGAAGATGAGCTTCGGTCAGATGCAGTCGAATTTGTTCCAAGTAACGAGACAGATTTCCACGTAGAGATTGATAATGGAAAATTCAGATGGGACACAGAATCAAGAATTCCAACACTTGATCAGATACAACTGCAAGTAAAACGAGGAATGAAAGTGGCAATATGTGGAACTGTTGGATCTGGGAAGTCAAGTATGCTTTCATGCATACTTGGAGAGATGCAGAAATTGTCGGGAGTGGTGAAGATCAGCGGTTCAAAGGCTTACGTTCCTCAGTCTCCATGGATATTGACAGGGAATATAAGAGAAAATATTCTCTTTGGAAAGCCATATGAAAATTCCAAATATGATAGGACAATCGAAGCTTGTGCCCTGATAAAGGATTTTGACCTATTTGCTGCTGGAGACTTCACAGAAATAGGAGAAAGAGGGATAAATATGAGTGGAGGCCAGAAACAAAGAATACAGATTGCTCGAGCTGTATACCAGGATGCTGATATATATCTCCTTGATGACCCTTTCAGCGCAGTTGATGCTCACACAGGCACGCAACTCTTTCAGGTTAGTGACTCAGCTGCCACTTGGATTTAGAGCAATTATTTCAAACTTATTCTGTATTCACAACTATACCAATCTTGTGCCATGGAAATACTGATTTAGATTTATTACCTATACTCCACAGGATTGCTTAATGGGGGTCCTCAAGGACAAAACGATACTATATGTCACCCACCAAGTTGAATTTCTTCCTGCAGCTGATCTCATTCTGGTATGCAATAAGGAACATCAAATGCCAGTTCCTGTGTAGGTCAAATAAAGCATGAAACTGTCGTATCTTCTATTATTTGAAGAAATTTTAGTGGGATTCATTATATGTTCATCGTTGTGCATATTAGAAAAATGAAATAAAACAAACACTGCTACGTGGAATACCTAGACTATGTAGAAATGGCTCGAGTTTTCATATTTGTTCTGGATAAGCTATAATTTAATACAGATAAATTGCATTGAAAGGTGATGCAACACGGAAAAATCGCACAAGCTGGGACGTTTGAGGAACTTCTGAAACAAAATATCGGGTTTGAAGTTCTAGTTGGAGCACACAGCCAAGCTATGGAGTCAGTCCTAACAGTTGAAAGCTCGAGTAGAACCTCTGAGTGCGTGGCAGTTGACAATGAAACAGAAACAGAAACAGACACCAATACAAATCAAGAATTCCCACATACCAAGCAAGAGTCTGAGCATAATCTATGTGTTGAAATAACAGAGAAAGAAGGGAGACTGGTGCAGGATGAAGAAAGAGAGAAAGGAAGCATTGGAAAAGAAATTTACATGTCTTACTTGACTACTTTTAAAGGTGGTGCCTTAGTTCCAGTCATTCTTCTTGCTCAAACATCGTTCCAAGTGTTACAGGTTGCCAGTAACTATTGGATGGCATGGGCTTGTCCAACAGGAGAGGATAAGCCAATGGCTGGAATGCAGTTTGTGTTGCTTATTTATGCACTTCTTGCTGTTGTTAGTTCACTTTGTGTGCTAGTACGAGCCTCTTTTGTGGCTATTGCGGGTCTGCAAACATCTGAAAAGCTATTCAGCAATATGCTGAACAGTATTCTCCGTGCTCCAATGGCATTCTTTGACTCCACCCCTGCAGGAAGAATCATAAACCGGGTAAGTAGACTAAAGTAAACCTACATCTGAGAAAACACATTTGTAAAATTTTCAGGGTATCCTCAGACATTAACACTGAGTACAGGCTTCCACAGACCAAAGTGTCCTAGACTTGGAGCTGGCAAACAAATTAGGTTGGTGCGCTTTCTCGATAATTCAGCTGCTTGGAACTATAACAGTGATGTCACAAGTTGCATGGGAAGTATTTGTTATTTTTATCCCAGTGACAGCTATATGCATCAGGTACCAGGTAAAGTATTGTTTTTATGATTTTATCCCTATTTGTTTTTTGCCACAAAATTGCTGTATGTATATATATTAAAGCAAATTGTTTACCTTCGGAAATATCTGGTTTGCTTAGAGTCCTGAATGGATTGCTCTACATGTTTATTGTCATTTGTTCATACTTTTCTTGCAAGTGTTAGAGAACATAAGATACATATTGTTCCAAAATTTCAGCAATATTACATACCAACAGCGAGAGAACTGGCTCGTCTAGCAGGGATTCAAAGAGCCCCAATCCTTCACCATTTTGCTGAATCACTATCTGGAGCAGCATCAATTCGTGCTTTTGACCAACAAGATCGCTTCACTGATGCAAACATTTGCCTCATCGACAACCATTCAAGGCCGTGGTTTCATAATGTATCAGCAATGGAATGGCTTTCTTTCAGATTGAATCAGTTATCCAATTTCGTGTTTGCCTTCTCATTAGTTTTGCTAGTGACCCTCCCTGAAGGAATCATCAACCCAAGTACGAGTAACACATCACTTATGCTCATGTTTCTAAATATGTTGCCCAAAATGATCTAAATACGTTATGTAACCTTTAGGCTTTCATACTCATCGACCATTTTTTCACAGGCATCGCTGGGCTGGCAGTCACTTATGGAATAAATCTAAATGTTTTGCAAGCTTCAGTGATATGGAACATATGCAATGCAGAAAATAAGATGATATCAGTTGAACGGATTCTTCAGTACTCGAACATTGCAAGTGAATCCCCGCTCGTGATTGAAGACAGTAAACCACCAGCATACTGGCCAGATGTTGGAAAAATTTGTATAAAAAACCTACAGGTGAGACTTTTCACACGTTTATCTGTGTCAAGCTAAGTCATGTTCAGGTATTAAATTTTAATTGTAGTTACCTTTTTTTCCTGAATTAATGTGATTAGCTGTGCAGATACGCTATGCTGAGCATCTACCATCTGTCTTGAAAAATATTACTTGCACATTCCCTGGAAGGAAGAAAATAGGGGTAGTGGGAAGGACAGGGAGCGGTAAGTCAACCCTCATACAGGCCATCTTCCGAATTGTAGAACCCAGAGAAGGCAGTATCATCATTGATGATGTTGATATATCAAAGATAGGCCTTCATGACCTGAGAACAAGGCTCAGCATCATTCCGCAAGACCCAACGATGTTTGAGGGCACGGTTAGAGGAAATTTTGACCCTTTAGAGCAACATACTGACAATGAGATATGGCAGGTACACGATTATAATGTAAAATTAATAGCCTTCATGTGGCAATTGTCTGCAAGGCAGAATCTTGTTTTACCTTAACTATGATACATAAAAATTTAGAACGAAGGCACTTAAAACATTGACGTAATCCTGTGTATCACATTAGTGAGCGAAAAAAATAAGCTTTTAACTTGTAAGTAAACAACTTTATCTCTTCGTCAAAAACCTTTGTACAAAAATCAGCCAGTTCAAGAAATTTCATTGAATATAGAATGTTGGTTCTTAACTAGATTTCTTTTCAGGCACTGGATAAATGTCAACTAGGATGCATAGTGCGCCAGAAGCCTGAGAAGCTGGAATCTGCAGGTCAGTTTTTAACTTTCTACTACCATTGGTTGTTCAAACTCAAACATCATTCTGTTTGAATTGAAACCAATGAAAACATGTGACACTTACAGTGGTTGAAAATGGAGATAACTGGAGCGTTGGCCAGAGGCAGCTATTCTGTCTTGGACGAGCTCTACTAAAGAAAAGCAGCATTCTTATTCTAGATGAAGCGACTGCATCAGTTGATTCCGCAACTGATGGGGTGATACAAAAGATTATAAGTCAAGAATTTAACGATAGAACAGTTGTCACAATAGCACACAGGATCCACACGGTTATAGACAGCGATCTTGTCTTGGTTCTGAGTGATGGTAAGAACCAATATCAAAAGTAAACTTCATAGTGTGTGTTCAAAATACAGTCCTGCTTAGTGGTATGAATCTTAATGCATGGATTTTGCTTCCCATGAGCAGGCAGGATAGCAGAGTATGATACACCAGCCAAGCTATTGGAAAGGGAAAATTCTTCCTTTTCCAAATTAATAAAAGAGTATTCCATGAGATCACAGAGCTTTAACACCATTCCGAAGTTGCAGCGATAACTTTGATCCCCCTAAAGTGGCTGAAAAATAAACCAGGTATTCCCACCAATGAAATTATTCTAATTCTACTATGCATTTGTCGGACAAAATTTCAACAAGTTTTAATCTTTGGCATATCATTCCAGGCTTTCCAGCTTACAAGCAGTAATTCTATTAAGCAAAGTTCCTGGGGAATTCATCTACGGTCTTACAGCAAATTAGATCAAGAAACATTTGCAATTAAATTAAAGCTGCATAAAATGGCTCAAGAATACAACGATTTCATTTGGAAATGAATCCCAATGTTCTATGTCGAGTGTTATGCCACATTTGATACCACATCTTTCGTGCTCACTGAAAGCTGGCCACATAACAAGATTCATGTTGGATACTGATTCGACACAATCCGCGCAGGACTTTACTTTCAATCTTAAGGGAATTTAGTCATACCTGAAATTCACCATAAATTAAGCTTCATAATTGATGGGAGATTTCCTACTTAGCAAAAATGCATATAATCAGCAGCAAGTGATCCATGCATGCAATGCGACCTTCCAATTCCAGTGGAATGCAAATACACGAATATAACAATAACAAATCCCACAGGAATATCTGTAGCCATAAGCTTAAACATTTATTTATAAATCTGAATAATTAATTTCAGACCAAACTGAACTCTAATTCAAGTTAAAGTCGAATCCAAGATTATTTATTTATTGAGATTTTAAGCTCTAATATAAAATATAACAGTACTTATGATTTAGTTTAGCTACATGGTCGGTAAAGGACAGACTAAAATTCACGAATTTTAATATGAAAAAGATTACGGCACTCAAAATTCACCAACGAAAAAAAAAAGTTGCAAGTGCATTTCAACTCAGCAGCCAATAATTCACAGCATTTAATTATACAGTGATTCAAAGAATCATGCCACTACTCCATTCTGTAACATACTAGTATCAGGTTTCTCGACAAAATTTTTACGATGGGAATAAACTTTTGTTACTGGAAAATTTGATACAAGGTTCATTTACAAGCCTTTGCAGTATTGGGATGACAACCTTGGTGTCAGCATGAGAGACTCAGAACTTATCAGTCGATACCCAAACCCGGGCAAGGTTCAAATTCAGCCTGAGATTGAAAGGGAAAAAATCAGAACTCAAATTCTAGAATAATGAGACGTATCTTAATCGAGTTACACACGACAATCATAAACTGCTACTTGTTCATTCTTTTCAACATTTCTTATTCCCTTATTTGGCTGGGACGGAAGCAGGGGACCAGGGTAAGTTGCCAAAAAAACATCTCTTTTTAGATAGTCAAAATCCCAAGTTTACTTACCGCACAATCATCATGTACACGCCATATAGTCTCGCCTAACAGGTTTGCCACAGATAAGATTGTAAGCTGTGGAAAATAGTTCTGCTCGGCTACAGGAATAGTGTTTGTTATGATAACCTCTTGAAACAGTCCACTCGACAATCTTTCTACCGTGGGAGGACTGCAACAAATTAAGACAATTAACTTTTGAATATAATACACGTTCAGCTTGAAGACCAAACTGATTACATACAGTAATTCATCCAAAGATGATCGTGATTGCAAACCCAAAGAACACATCACTTCACAGTCGATGGGTAGAATTAAGGTCTGCATGCATGAAAAATGTTCCAAGTAGCTCAACCGATCTAAACATGACAACGATACACCATGAATGTTCAGTACTTGCAGAGAATATAGGGGGAACATGTGGCTTGAGTTTCCTAAATCTATGATGAGTAGTCAAACTAGATTCCTAACATAAGCATCCTGATTATAATAAACTCTCTAACACTGACAGAACATCAGATTTAGATACGTCCAGAAGCCCATATTGTAGAAATTAAAATGCAATTCAAAACTTAGTTTAACTTTAATGTTACTGGTAACAATAAATTTGGTGTCAATTGATCCATCCTACATGCTCTTGATAAAACCTTATTTAGAAAAGGTAAGTACCTAAAAACAGCATGAGTGCTGCAAGCATAAACCTCCCTGGCTCCTTCGTCATGTAATAGAGCTGCACCTTTTGCAATAGTTCCTGCACAGAATCTGAAGTAAATGTAGTTTCCAGCCATGGACCAAACAAGATAGAGTGACTAAAGCTGACTGACTACAATTAACAACCTTAAAATAATGGTAGACACAGAAAATATTGGGTTCAAGTGAGTGACTGATACCAATGAATTAGCACAAAACAGAATGCAAGAAGTAATTCTATGATCATCATAATGTATCATCTTAATAAAATTTCTTTATAAATAAACACCAAACCCACACCCACAGATAAAGCAAACATGATTACAAACTTAATTTGCAGCAATATCTTGTTTCCAGTATGGTTGCCATATCATTTTGCAAGACTTCCATGCATTTAACTTTGATTTCTTAATTGTTCCAGATTGAGAAAGAAAAGATTCTGAGCCGGGAGGTGAGAAAAAACTAACCAGCAGTATCAATCATGTCATCCACCATAACTTGCAGCAATATCTTGTTTCCAGTATGGTTGCCATATCATTTTGCAAGACTTCCATGCATTTAACTTTGATTTCTTAATTGTTCCAGATTGAGAAAGAAAAGATTCTGAGCCGGGAGGTGAGAAAAAACTAACCAGCAGTATCAATCATGTCATCCACCATCACTGTCACTTTCCCCTTAACATCACCGATCAAATTCATCACCTGAGCATTTTATTTTGTTAAGATTTAAGACAGACAGAATTTCAAGAACGATAACAACGGGACAAGCCTATCTTATATCGCCCGTTGGAAATTATAGACACTTCCATTTTTATTTTATAAGAATCTTATATAAATTGCACCAAAGTTCACAATTTTGTTATTTCAAATACTTTTTCAATCAAACAAACAATTTAACTGAAAAACTTATGTTAGAAAGGGACCACTAAGAGGTAACAGTATTCACCTCAGCAACATTATGTCCATGGCGCCTCTTATCTACAATGGCCAGAGGAGCATCAGACAACTTTTTGGCAAAAGCTCTTGCTCTAGCAACCCCGCCAACGTCAGGCGACACCACAACCAAATCATCAGAACATATTGTCTTGCTGGCAAGATAATCAAGTATGACAGGCTGCTTGAATGAATATGACCAAATCATCCACCAAAACATAGACAAAAAACGGAGAAAGAACTCACATGAATAGTAATATTGGTCAGCCATGAAAGAAATCATAAAACGCAATTATTAACTTTTGTAATTCAAATGCAGCGAGGTTGAAAAGGTCTATTACCTGACCATGGACATGGTCCACTGGAATGTCAAAATATCCCATCGACTGCCCAGAATGGAGGTCACAAGCAAGAACCCGATCTGCACCTGCTTCAGTAATCAAGTTTGCCACAAGTTTTGCAGCAATTGATTCACGTCCTTGAGTCTAAAATGTAGTACATATTTAAAATGAGAACATGAGGATATATTAAAAAATGCATCAATCAAACAGCAGGTGATGTACATAAAATGTGATATACACCAATGATGCCAGTTATACATTTACATGTTCTCAATTCTTGAATGTGACAGTATAAACATCCAAAATATAACCTGCACAGAACTAGATTATATTTAAAATATCTCAATCATCATGGGTAGATAAGAAGGTCTAGAATGAGCAGATGGGGGAACTTTATAGTTTACAAGTTACCCACAGATTGTATAAATTGAGGCCCAGATTTCAACATGAGATAACCGAGGTCAAGCAGACTCTTGTATGCTATTTTTGATTCATTGTGCACTCTGAATTACAGGTGATCCATTTTGATATACATTGTTTGCTTTACGGAAAACAAAATGAGTAAATCTTGCCTTTCGGTCAGCCCGTGCATATCCAAAATAAGGTATGACAGCTGTAATATTTTTGGCTGAAGCCCGCCGGCAAGCATCAATCATTATCAAGAGCTCCATGAGATTTTCATTGGCTGGTGGACATGTAGGTTGCACAAGATACACATCACATCCCCTGACACTTTCTTGTAACTGAACATAAATCTCTCCATCGGTAAAACGTTTGATCTTAATTTTTCCCAGCTCCAGACCCATATAGCAAGCAATTTCCTTAAAATCAAGAATTTTCCAATATGGTGATCTAAAGTACATAATTACCTCTCACACAAGCAAAAAATGCTCAACAATGAAGTCAGCACAAACCTGAGAAAGTGCAGGATTGGCAGTCCCAGAAAAAATACGAAGGCGTGTATCATTCTTCTGAACCGGAATTCTGTCCAATAATTGATTAGGACTCGTCAAGAAGCTGGGAAACGACGTAGATTGCCCATTATAATCAAACCCAACGCTGATTGGTTTCCCGTCGTCCTTCCGTTTCATCGACTCCAACACATTATCACACCTCTAAAAAACAAAAGAAACGAAACAATAACATCAAATCCCATATATTCAGACAAATCGGTGTGTGAAATATTCAAGAAAAGTAAACTCTCACAGTGAGTGATGGGGTTCGACGAGTTGAATGAATGGCTTTATTGGAATTCAGAAGGCAGTTTATGGACGAGGCAAGAGAAGCCATCTCCGAAATTGGCGAAATCAAGTTAGTTTTCCATCGTGTGAATTGTGATGAACGCAAGAGAATTAGGGATTAGGGTTCTGCATTTTTTTTATTCATAAAATCAAAATAAAAGATCATACCCAATAAAATTAGCTAATATAAACATGACTAGGTAATGCCCGTCACGGACTGCGCGACGAATAAAATTCTGACAAAATAAATAGATATATTACACGAGTGCAGTCATATAAGTTAACTAGGTAAGGCCCGTCGCGCAGTGCGCGACGGGTAACTCTCGGCCAAAATAAGTACCTATATTATACAAATGCAATCATATAAGTTAATTATATGATTCTGATTTATGAACAATAACGAAAAAATATAACAAATGATGAAATTAATTTTGTATTATATGGAATATGATTCACAATGACTTTAGGTTTCTGTGCATTGAATTCTCTTCTTCTAGCTGCTTCTCCTGTAGGATCGACAATTTTCAGCAAGTAGAGAATCCTGTCCAACTCTGATTGAAGAGTGGAGAACTCTTTACGAATCTTTTCCTCATTGTCCAGAACTATTGCCAAGCATGAAAGACCAGCAAAATTTAGTCAAGGAATCAATTTACGGGTATATCATCCACCAAACACATGCCAGTTCATGAGAGAGAGAGAGAGAGAGCACCAGGCTTTGCCTCAATTAAGAAAAATCATCCATTTGGAAGAAAACTACATTCTGTATTTTGAGTGGTAGTTCCATCGAGGATCACCAGAATAAAGATAAACCACCCAGTATGAAGAAGAGACCAGGCATCCTGTATGGCTATATCACATTTACGACTGGATGACATATCTTCTTTTGATTAGAAGAATAAACATTTTGCATTCGAACTTGGTTAATATTATTTGTCCCGAAAATTTTATCAAGGGAACTAAATATAAATTTCTTCTACTTCACAAGAGAGCTGTTTTAAAAGGATGAAAAATGAAAAGAAATTGCTTGCCAAAGTCGACATATTGACGAGTGGCACAAATTCGTTGGGATGTTTTAGAATGCATCAGTGACGGAACTATGATTCAGTTTAGGCAGTACCACCAAACACAAATGTTCAATCTTTTCTACGATTCATGGAAGAGGAGATAAAGAGAGACCTGAGATTAAAAATTTACGTTGAATAAAAATTAACACAACTAACCGTGACGAGACTGCACTCATGTATGCATCAAGTGCATCTCCAGCTTCAACAACCTCGTTTGTCTGCATTTCTTTGTCCTTTCCCCTAACCAGCTTTCTCTTATCTTCCATCTTTTTCACTATGGCATCTTTCTTATCGAGAAGAGAATCGGCTGTTTCTACAGATTGGTCTTCATTAGTCTTGTTTTGAGGAATTCTGTGTCCGATCGTAGAATTCATCAGCATCGCTGCTTGTTAATAACACATGTATACATTAAATGTGTAAGTTCCATTATATGATACTGAGCATTGGACTTCATAAGAGAAAAACTACAGAAATGACTCAATAGACAAAGAATACAAGGTCTCGCGCAATTTATTGCAGACCGGTCAGGATCTTTCACTTACTATACAAAGTTGACAAAAACATTTGTTTGTGTACCTGCAATAATCTTCTTCTTCATCTTCAGTTGCTCCTTTTCTCTTACCACGGGACACCCTTCCAGTCCGTGCACTCAAACTTTCCCGAATACTATCATTCAAAGTTTCTTCCAAATTCTCAAGCTCTTCCATTATCTGAGAAAAGGTCCGTGTATTACGATCAACAGAAAGTGAAATGGTTTCCAAAAGAAGTCATTCATAATTACTTTAAGAAGTCAAAATTGCAGGGATGGAATGGACATAAACATCTCTAACTCTTAAAATGAGGTTGTCTTATGAATATTTTATGGCACGCAAGTGTTTGGTAAAAGATGAATTAGGATTCACAAACCAAAGGCAAACTTTAACCTCGAAAGCTGTATTTTTCCTACACTACTACTTTCGGCGGGAGACGAGTGATAAACGATGGCAGTCTGTTTATGACTGGATATGTAACTGAAGCGGTCTTACAAAAATTATAACCCTCAAACCAAAAGGAAAATAACTTCACTAAGTTATCGGCATGACTTAAGGAATCAGAACTATATTCACTCATATGTAGGACTGTAGGAGGTCGGATAGCATTATCTAAGATTCTACAGTGTCCAGGTAGACAACCAGACTTTCACCTGTGTTTCACTGTTTTGCTTAACTTCTTCTAAATTTGTTTGAATAAATAGAAAACAATTTTGAAATTTAGTTGACCAAATAAACTGAATCATCAGCTGCCCATAAAATTGTGTATGGTGTAGCTAAGCCAAATGCAAGCAACATGCATAAATCTCTTTTTGTCCACATAACTATGATATACCTGTGATATTCCTGTGATATTCTTTGCTCATTTCGAGCAATCTGAGTTTGTTGTCCTTGTGTCAAGCCACCTTGAGAAATGTCCTTCACTCGGATAGAGTTTATCTCTTTCTTCATGTGAGCAATCTACGGAAGAACAGTAAAACCATCTATGAGATAGATTTACAATTTCTATACCAGAAAATGTTGCAAGCTACATATCTAGACGACTAATAGGCAACATAAGGGAAGGAGGAGGTCCCATCCCATACCAATCCATAAAACAACACACAAAAAATTACGAGAGGTTTATCTAGACAAATGGTGGAAGGCAAAGTGACACATTTGACCCAATCAACATTCGATGCAATGAAGTCAATTTTGGTTCAATATAAAGAACACAACATGAATTGGACTAAAACAAAATAAAGTAATAGACTGTCAAGGTTACAGTCAATTTTGGTTAAATGTAAAGAAAACAACATGAGTTGGATTAAAACAAAATAAGTAATAGACTAAAGTATGCAACCAAATGAATTCGTGAAAACATCTTCTGGTAACAGAATACAACTAACCTTTTCAAATCTCTTAACTACTTTATCCCGTGTTTTTTCTTGCTTCTCTGTTAGCTGACCCTTGTAGGTTTGCCAGGTTATCGCATCAATTTCATCCTACATGTCAGAAAGCATCTTGAAAAAAGGATAAAAGAACAGGACAACCGTATATTGGTAAACTATAAGAAAGTTGATCATATACATATGTACATATATATCCAAAAAATAAAAACAAACATGATAATAATTAAAAAATAATAATAATTTGGATCAATCATTTTTATAAAACATAAGCAGTGAGACAAGGAAAATCCAAAAGTTTGTAGACTGTAGTTCTTTTCCGCCAGAGTAGGAAAAAATATGTGGTATGTTTTCATTTTCAAAATTTATGTAGTTCATAATTACAAGGCAACAAAAAAAGAGTAGATTAATAAACAATGTTACTTCCGTACAAGAATCAAATCCTGGAAATATTTCATCCTAAGGAAAACAACATTAAATACAAAACCTCAGTTTCCTCAACAGCATCCTCACGCATGCCCCCACGAAATTCCATCAGCACGAGATGCTTCTTGCTCGTAGAAGTGATGCTTCCATATCTTGAATCTCCACCCGAAGCTTGGGATTTCTTAAACATTTCAAGTCAGCTTCCTTTCAAACCCATTTCAGCCAATTAAGCAGAACAATCGAGAACCACACGCCCCCACTTTGAAGAAAACCGAAATCGCAAAATTAAAAAAGTTATTCTTTCTTCTTTGCCTTCAAGAAACGATTTGCAAACAATTTTTCAAAAAGTATGAAAAACCCAGAAAATAAGCATAATAAAAATGCAAACCCAACACAAAATTGCTGAAATTGTTTGGAGACAGCTGGAAAAAAGAGATGTGAGGTAGATGCCTGCGTAGTTGAGGGGCTAGGCCTAAGCGTGGCGGATGGACTGGACATTGTGCTTCGTCAGGAGGTCGCCGGAGAGCGGAGAGCTCGCCAGCACCGGTGGAGATGGTTAGGATTAGACAGCAAATGGCCATGACTGAAGAAGAAGATGAAATAGATGTGAAGAAGCGGTAGAGTTTTGGGTGGTGGATTTACCGTGAAAGGAAGTGTGTAATTTTGTGGAGGAAGAGAAAAAGAAAAGGAACGATTTTGTGGTTAATGTTCAAAACGCTGACATGATATTGGCTCAACAAGCGGTGGATATGTCGGGAGGAAGTCCAGATGATTGGAGAAGTGGGCGGCGAAGGAGAAGGGAGAAGACATAACATTGGTGGGTTGAACGGCCAAATGAAAAAAGAAGGATGAAAGTTATCTGAATTGATGAACAGCGATGGCAATATCGTAAATAAATCGAAAAAATAGATTGAAATCGCCGACCATTTACCGCTCTTATATATTGTTGATAATGGATTTTTTTTATGCTACCTCGTACAAGTGCTTTGGGACATTTCATCTGTCAATATAGAATAATTCATACGAGACCAATGAGGCTTGCCTCAACGGTCACCATCCCACTTTAAGATCAAAATTGCTCAAGTTTAAATATGTAAATATACTTTAAAATACAAACTCCCCTCCCCATTATATAAAAAAGAAGTTCATATGAAATATATATGTTGATTTGCCCTTAGATTCAACATCAATGCAACTCAAAGACATAAAACTTTCATTCCCAAATATTAAAAGAAAATTACAGTATTGTAACTTAGTCGTTTCTTCATGTAGGATCAAACGCTTGCCGTTTTACCAAAAATTATAGCTGATGGTAGCGTTGCAACTCAAATCTTTTAAACCGTACATCAGTTCAAGCATTACATTTCGATCGATCACACAGTAAGGGCAATTGATGTACCCCAACAATCCACCTCCCAATAATTGCACTCATTGCAACTCATAGGAATCGAACACGTAACCTGACTCTGATACCAATCGTATGATCAAACGCTTACCGCTTTACCAAAAGTTATAGCTGATAGTAACTAGTGCAACTCAAACCGTACAACAGCATAAGCACCACGTTTCAATCGATCACACATCAGGGGCAATTATTGTACCCAACATTTCAATTTTCAGATATTTTATAACAAATAATTATAGAATGGGATAAATTCATTTTTTATTATATATTATATTATTTCACTATAATCTTAATTCAACGTTTTCCAATATCACTCACCCTCCAAATTATTATTTGTGGTTTTCATCTACTTCGTACTTAAAACTCTATTTGAACACATGCTTAAAAAAAGTTCTATTTGAACACGATTAACTATTTGGTAATAAATTGTTTAGAAAAATATAAATAAAATATATTTACATTTTACACGGTTAGATTTAGGGATGCTTATCGGACCGGGTCGATCCGGACCCGGTCCGAAACCAGACCGGTTAGTCCGGTCCAAAACCGGAACCGGACTAACCGGTCCCGAACCGGTCCGATACCGGTTTGATACCGGACCGAATCGGTTCTACCGTTCCGGATTCGGTATCTTACCGGTTTCGGTTCCGGATTGAACCGGAACCGGATCCATTTTAAAAAAAAAAAAAAAAATTCGATAAATCCTTTCCTTTTTTCCTTTTTTTAAAAAAAAAAAAAAAGAAAAAGAAAAACCCGGTTCCGGGTTGGAACCGGTCCAACCCGGTACCGGTGGAACCAGAACCGGATCGGACCGGTTCCGCCCATAACGGGCCCGGAACCGGCCGGTTCCGGTCCGGATCGGACCGGTTCGAACCGGTAACCACCCCTAGTTAGATTGGATTAAAATCTGAATCCGAATTCATATCCGTACTGACCCATTTAACCAAAATTAAAATTAAAATCGACTTATTTAGGATCATTAACAAATAACAAATTCCCAAATCACACAACCTTGATACCCAATGTGCAATCACAAGTAATAAATCCAACTCACAACTCTGTCCTAAAGGGTGATTTATACATTTCTTTGATTGAACCTACTTTAAACTACAAGCAGCACCAACATCAAACCATAACTTCCCTTAGACTCACATCAAGCTTGACAACAACTGCTCCTAGAAATCGATACTCGATTCCTCCGTCGGTCCAATCTTGCGAGTGGCATAAGAAAAGACTACATCAAACAGCAGCAAGAAAACCAAATTTCCAAGAATACTGCAGCATAGCAAGTTAGCTACGCCAACTAGTTTGCTTCTTAGTCTCGAATGAGGCTCCGTCATTGAGCATGTCTTGAGCATCAGTCTCCATTCCAAGCTTTGCAAGGGCCAGAGCTTGCATGTAGAAGCCTGTAGGCCACTCAGGCAAGCAAACTTGAGCCTGCATAGCATCTCTCAATGCTAGTTCAGGTTGGTCTATCATCAAATAGGAAAGTGCTCGTCTCACAAAAACCGTGCCAGATGGAACAGACATCATCGATACTAGCTGTGGATAGAGGATCGGTTGAAACGGTTTATAGTCAGAAATTTGCTGAATTTGAAGTTGTAAGAATATTGTGAGGGTAGAATTAAACAGAATACAGAATTTATGTGGTTCGACCATGAAGATCTTCATTTGTGACACAGTGACCAAAAGATTAAAACTCTATTAATTTCTATTAGTCTGTAATGCAATCCTCGCCTCTTCGTATAGGTAAAACTCTATTCAACTGACCAACAATAAAATTATATTATACATATATATATCGTAATTTTAATTAATATTATTCTAAAATTTGTTCTCTGATTCAAACAAAAAACATTAGAAATGAACCGCATATGAAATGTATTATCAGGTAATATTAACCCTCGAACTAACAAGATAATGTATTAACTAATGCGTTTGGGATGCTATACACGGACCGATAACCTGACCAGTGAGTTCAAACACTTCCATGGAGAACCATACATGATGATTACCTATTGCTTATAAAACTAATAAATTAGAGGAATTTACAGAGTCCCTTGAAGAAAGGAACTTAAAGTTGGCGTGGAATCGGACCGAATACACTAGACACCTTAAAAAAAAACATTTACCTTGGAGTAGTAGTCAATTGCATTCTTGAAATCTTTGTCTCTAAATGCCATATCCCCAAATTTCTTCGTATTTAGCATATCCTGAACTTGTTGTGTCCATTCTTGGAATGAGAGCTTCAACAATTACATATGCAATGAGCATGCATGATAAAAAAAATTCCTCTCACGCATACTAAAAGGGAATAGATAACAAAAACATGTAGTTAAGAAGAGACACCTAATACCAACATAAGGAGTGCACGCCAATTTATATGGAGAAACATGAGATGACTTTAACCGTTTTAATCAAATTTGTAGAGCCGAGTATTTTCCATCGTACCAAAAGTTACAGCGGAGGATCACCTTACCACTTGAATTTTTTAAAACCATACGAGAAGCCCATACACCATATTTCAATTGTAGTGCCACAAAATAGTTGATTATTACTTCCCAACAAAATTAACGCAGGAAAATGAGCTAACCTCGTTGTCTACGCCCTCTTCATCTTTATAGCCTGTTTTGAGCAAGATGTCATGAACGGCGGTAAGGTCCATCCTCGCACAAGCCTTTCCAAGAGGAAAAAACATGGTCGGGAGAACAACAGGGGTTCTTGTTAAACCCATTAGTACATGTGATGCAACCTAGAACAGCAGACAAGAACATTCTGTTGGTGAGTCAATCCTATACATTATGTTTGGTAGTTGGCCCACGCTGAAATTTAAAATTGTAGAAATGCAATGAAGAAGAGAACTCAACACAATAGTATTTATGTGAATTGGCCAATAAAACCCACATCAACGTAGACTATATTATTCTCTCTTGGTTTAGAATACGAATTCACCTCTTTATATAGGTGAAAATATATTGGATGAATATAACAGAAGAGCTTCCCTAATAATAACGTATATAACAATATATCATAATCTTAATAATATCAAATAGGATTCTAAATATTTTTTTTATTTCTAGCAACACTACTCACGTATTGACAGATAAGAAAATGGCAAGTTTACCTCCTTTTGCTTTTGAAGAAGTGCAGCGGCCGTAAGAACAAACTTGAAATCGGGCCTTTCTCTGGCCTCATACTGGAGGCACTTTGAGGCAAGTTCAACCAAAGCGGTAGCATCTTCATTAGCATACTGTCCTTCCAGTGACGAGTCCATTAGCAATAGAAGATTTTTTCCTCTTATCAAATCTAATGCCTGGAAAAAAAGACGTGCAATTTTCTAGAGACTCATTAAAAGAACACGTACATATATTTATTTTCAAATACTGAAGTTTTGGACATATAAAATTTATAAAATAAGGCCAATTTTCAATTTTTTTATCACGTAAGTTATCAAAAACATTAGCATTTTTTTAGTAAGGGAGGTGATGATACATGGGTAGGCGGAATATGTTTTCCACTCAAAAGGTCTAGAAGAACGGTTCCATAGCTATATATCACACTCTCTGGAATGACCCTGCCTGAAAAGGTACAAAGAAATGAATAGATTGTTAAATTATAAAAAAATCAAACAAGATTTCTGGTAATTTACAAGGCAGATTTAAGCACAAAGCATAGTGCATGAAGACCAAAGATTATCAAAATAAAATCCAATGGATATGCATTCAATATTAAATAAAATTCTTTGTAAACCAATTATGCCAGTTTTGAAGGAACTGGTTCACTAGAACAAAAGTCTTGGTTCGAGTCACATAGAATGCATACAAGAGTGAAACTTAAAAATTATACATTAAAGAACACTCAGATAAATTACAATCATGTACACTGGACATGAATGTACCTGTACGCAAAAACTCAGGAGGAGTATAAGCTAAATTGGTGCTATAACTCTTTCCATCCCTACCATTTTTCATCAAGCCAAAACTAGATAGTCGAGGGTCACCATCCTGTACATGAAAACTAATACAATCAGACGACTTGTAAATCTCATTGCATAATGTATGGTAACGATGATTAAAGCATAACCTTTATGTTTCTATGGCAATTTAGGCAGTTTGTGTGTCTCAGATAAAATGACACCTAAGGGAGTATCATGAAGTTTGGCATCCACAAAGAAGTTCGTGTTCCGGTATTGAGAGAGAAAACATATAGTTTATAGTTTCCCATGCTTCATTAATTTATTAGCAATTCACCCTAGTTAACCCAAAGAGAGAATGGAAAACAGAACAAAAGAGTAGAAAAAAAGGCAATACTTAGGAAAGAAACTTCATTTCAAGCTACTAACCTCATCAAAAAGAACTCTGTAAGCATTTAAGTCGTGATAAATTTTCCGATTTTCAGAATTGCAGTGGTCAAGAGCTTGTCCTATATGGTATGCCACTCTCACGCGCATTTCCCATGGCAGAGGCTGTTTATCCCCTATAACCAAACAAGAAGTAAGAAAATAACAGACTGCAATATGTTTTTAACAACACAAAATTTAGTAGAAATAGTGTGATATCATGTCCAATCAGGTTATTAACATGTGGTGACGGCTAACCGTGAGTAAGAAAGATGTAGGATGAAATAAAAGAAAAAATTGAAGTTCAGAAGTATATCAGTCGAGAGAAAAATAAACACGACCATACAGTGAAAGAGATGCTTTGAAAGTGTATCATTGGGCATATACTCGGCAACTAACAGGCGTTCATCCCCTTCTGCACAACATCCAATTAAGTTCACTAATTTCTTATGTCTAACCTTGCCAACTCCAGCAGCTTCTACCTGCAAATGAATAAGATCGAGAGTATCAATATAGACATTGTGATTATTCTTCTGAGAAACAGATAGAACAGAAACATAATTGTCACTATAAATAATCGAAGGGTTCAGTCAGATATAGTTCATCCGTCAATGACAAATGGTTTAAATTGATAGCATAGAACTGCAATGTATGCTTCCAAAACAGTAGTAGATAACAAATAAATTATAGTCCCAATTGGAAAAAAAAAAAAAAGGGAATCATAAATCCAATGTTTGGGAGGAGGATAACATCTGCAACAAAAATCAAAAAAATTAAATACCTTAAAAAAACTCCATCCCGAAACAGAATCTACAATCATCACAAACCAATATGCAACTGAAAATAGTATCATTGATACTAATGTATCACCAGTTACTACTGATAAGGTGACAGAAATCTAAGATAGGAGGCATCAACTCAAAGTAATGAAGAATTACTTTTAGACCATCTTAAAGAACTCAGGGATAAAAATTATGCCAATGTGATTGAAAGGACAGATGAACCTCCTTATCAAAAATAAAACACACCAAAAACTGCTGAGCATCAGGCCACGATTGCTTTGAGAAGCGCTTTATAGCAACAAGCTGATTACTTCGAAGTTTCCCCCTATAGACAACGTTAGGAGCCTTCTCCCCACTCTCTGAAACTATCAGCTCGTTGCTGAATCCATTTGTTGCTGCACGAAGTTCTGCAAGCCCAAATTCTTTGTATGCAGGGACTTGATCTTGACCCACTTGGTCACCATTTCCTTAAAAAAACACTTAATTATCATTAAAGGAATACCCCTCCAGTTTTTATACATGTAAAAGGTAGGACATCAAACAACAAACACTGTGTACATTTACATGCCAAACAAACTATGATCGCAGACCTATTAGGCTGAAACTTGAGCATGAGTGTTTCTGCCTAAGCTCAAAACCAACAAGTCAACGAATAAATAAAAATAGGAACAAAGTTGATCTTATAAGTTCCAGAACTGAAACAAAGGTTGAAACTTGAAAGTGACTCTAAGAAAATAGGCATTTACCCAGAGAAAAACTTCTGAGTTCAAAAAATGCCAGAGTAAGGCATTAAACTCGATACAAGGTATAAAACCGAAAAACAAATTAAAGTTTAACTGTAATTTCCTAATAATATGGGTTTCAATTAAAATTACAGCTCCAAAAATATAAGCTTAAACCCAATATCCACACGCACTCACTGATATACACTATATAATCATCATTCACTAATTAGTAATTAGTAACAATGGGAGAATCAACATATCACTTGAACAACATAAATATGCACACTAAATAAAAAAAAAACATTCATCAAAAGAACAAAACAGGGAAAATAAAGAATACCTAGATCTGGTTTTGAGTCAGGCTGTGAAGATTCTTGTTCAGGGGAGTGGACATTGGCAGTTTTGGACTGTAAACAGCCCATCTTCAGCCCGCTCACATTCACACAAACTCAGTCACTCTGGTCCGCGCGTCTGTGTGTATTCCCCTCAAACTTAAGATCTCTGAGAAAAAATCTTGATTGGTTTTCAGAAACAATACTGAAAACTGATGCTAACGAGAGTCTATGAAAGAAGAGACCTGGGGAGACACAGGATGATTGGAACAGTGAGAGTGGGACGTTGTGTCACATGATAAGCGATCATTGCCACGTGAACACACTGCAACTAACACAGGTTAACAAGAAATACTTATATATATACATCTGGTTGGTCTAATTTATATACACAAAATTATATTATTGCTAGATCAATCATATTGAGTTTATCTATAAATATGATACATACAAGATCCATCTTATTTAAGCATAATGCAAAAAATCTTTATATATATGTTGTGTGATCGTTTATATAATGCAAAAAAAAAAATGTATATGTCTAGGGTTAGTATGGTTGTTTGTCACCAACTCTTTATATTTTGATGATGGATCGAGTCTCGTCTCTCCTAAAAATAAGGGTTGTAATAGCGATAAAAAAAAATATTTAATCCGATATCATACAACTACCTATAAGGGACTCCCATGTTTGAATGTAGCATGATACAGTGTCACCAATTGAACAAAATATATAATTTACTTATTTTTAGATTTTTGAAGAATTTTTGTTACCATATGATTAGATGTCTAATCATTTGATGTTTGCTTGATTAAGGAACTTAACAATTTAGTATCCAAGAAAAATTCGAAGCTAGCCTTAACCCTAAGGCCATATCCAAAGATCACAATATATTTGGGATTGTTGAGTCCACGACGCAATGTGTTAATTTGTGGACTCTATGGGATCGTTGGTATTAAGGGTAATACATTGACTCCAGCATCGAAATTTTCGTTATTCATAGGATCATGATAAATTATCCCGACTCCAGGATCAAATTTTACATTATCCAGGGGTACTTTCTTGAATATTTATTCAACGATTATAATTCTCCTGACCTTGTACTCCAATGATAATATATCTATTATAATTTATCGTTTTACGGTGAATTATACTTGTAAATTAGATTTGTTTAATTATTTATCAAAAAGAGTATTTTAGTACTTTTATAAATAATTTCACAATTTTGTATAATATAGTTTTTTTTTGTAATTTATTATGAGAAATGGTGAATTCATACAATTATATGATTGCTGCTATTTGTAAAATATATCAATGTAATTTGGCACTTAATGATGCAATAAAAATCAGATACAGGTAGAAAAATAAAATCTTCCACGAGTTTTTTTTTCTCAGAAATTAACTTGTAGATTTATTTTTGAAACGTACATACATATCATAAATTAAAACGTGTAGGTTGAAGCCAAAATAGACCGATATATTTAATAAAGTAAGACTTTTGTGGACAACCCTTTTTGCAAAAATAAATTCAAAAATTCAATATGCTCCTAAGTTAGGTATAAAGAGTGGTTGGGCCATAAATATTTGAACTATATGAAGAAGACATTTGGCCACACTAGAATGTTTGGTTTGAGAATGATGTTTTTTTTGTTTTGTTTTTTTATGATTGAAAAATCCACCATTGCTACTATTTGGGTGCAAATTGGATAAATTATCGGGCTGATGCAATAGCATGCAAACCACGTTAGACAGGTAAACCGTATTAAACAATCCCTATGCGACATGCCCGATCGAGAAACTGTAGATAGAGAAAGTTTTATTTGTGACAAAATGTCTCGATGTTCACCTATTATACCAACTCTGCAATTCCATGAGACGCACAAATGATGTTTTTTGCCGTGAAACGTGGTAGGTTTTATGTTAAAACTTAAATGGCATGTCCAAGTTGGGTAATATCAAATAAAATCTTGGAAGACTTATCCACATGACAATATTGATTTCATATATATATATATATATATATATATATATATATAACAATTATGAGAATATAAGATATATCTAAGTGATCTTTTAAAATAATTTTCCATAATTAGATTTAAAATTTGTGAAATTCGTAAGTATATATTTATAATTTTTTTTTTAAAAAAAGCATCTATAAATACATTGGTAAATCTACAAAAAAGACGTACCTAGTGGGATAGGAATCAGGTTGAAAAATTAAAAAAAAAAAAAATTCGTTTTTTTGTTGTGATTTTTATCATTTGCTTGTTTTAGATATTGACTCCTGATTCATTGTGTTCTATTTGGTTCAGATCTAGTCATTAGATATCGTTTGATACACTTAATGAATATGTGATATACCATAATTTTTAATTACTTATTCTTTATATATCATATCACATTCATAGTATCAAACACTATCTTTTAACCGTGCTAGACTTATTATTGGGAAGGGTTTCCCAAGGGCTTGTTTTTCATTCTTTCATTCATCTCGAACCCAAAATCTTGTTTCATTATAACCAATAGGGCGTTTATTTCATACTTTTAAGATTGTGTATCCCTTGTCATATTAGTATTTTGTGCATTCACAATTCTAATATCTTTTTAAATTTTGAAATCGAAGACCATTACCACTGATTAAGAGGTGGTTATCAGCAAGTTTCATTCTCTATTTTCTTCTGAATTATGAGCCTGTTTTAATGCATCATTTTATTTCAGTTTCGGACAATAATTTTGATTTACATTTGTTGTTTGACAGGCTTGAACGACAAGGATATGTACTAGGGGTCTGTCTTGGGTGCACCCGATGTTTGGTGCACCCAAGACACATACATGTGTATCTATATGTATGTATAGATGCACATGTGTCTTGGGTGCACCAAACACCGGGTGCACCCAAGACAAACCCATGTAATAGTAAGTGGATTGACAGGATCAATGATAACTAAAGAAGAAAATAGTTTAGTTTTCCAAGTTCTTCAGCCAAATATTGAAATTTAGAAGCACTTCTAGATTTATTTTTGCTGGAATTGTCACCCTTTTAAGGGTATGTGTCTACATATATCATGACCGTTATAACAATATAATTAACATTTTTTTAGTCCTTAAAACATACAATTATTAAGGTAACTTAAATCTCCGAGGTTTTGAGTTTCAGGCTTTGTCGGCTTAGTTAAAGCTCACTTCTCTTTTGGGAAAGACTCGTGTTCGAGTATCGTAGCGTAAGGGAAAAAACTTTAGCCCCTCCATCTATCAATTAAAAGATCTCCGAGGGTTTTTTCACTATAAAAAATGTAATTAGTATGATAAATATAAATGTCCATTGAATCAAGTATATCACACTCACTCGTACCCGTACATCATGATTGCTATCGCGATTTATTTATAGCGTAAAACATGGATTATATTAAAAGAAACCAAAAGTACAAAAATTACAATGACCAATCAAAGACAATGATCAATAGCCACATAGTAATAGACATGTATAAAATAAAAATGTTTAATGGTAATGACATTCACAATATTATGCAATAATTTGACCATGAGTATTTAAAGATCACCAAAGCTAAACCAGGTCCCCTCAAATCAATCGGCCCAATGCAAGGTTGTAAAAGTGAACTGTCTTCCAAGATATCCAAAGGTACAATTACTGATAAACGACATACAAAAACTGATAGAATACTAACAAACAAACAAGCTTTCGCATCCAAAACCCAAACCATTGAAAGCCACTGGATGGTACACGAAACATAGAAGCCCAGTACTCAAAGCCAAATAATAAAAAGTTATATAATATTCCGACTCACATGATCCTGCCTAATTCAGATCATTTTCTATTCGAATGAGTTATTTTCTCACATTGTATAAATGTTTAGGGCATAACTAAAAAAAATAAAAATTAGGACCCGATGTTCTAATTTTTTATTTCAAGGGACGGGCGTGCGAATGCCCAAAGTTGGTGGAGAGAAATAACGTAGGATCGTAAAATCATGAGTTCGATGAGACAATTTGAAAAAAAACCCTCATCCATTGATTGCTTAGATTTTTGACATTCTTACCTTTTTATATCGTCAACTAACATTCATTTAAAGTTCTAATTTAATTTATATTAAAATTACCACTGTGGACTACTGAACCCCAATTAGATCATTTTCCCAAAATCCTAACTCCCTCCTCGGAGTTGTGTGCGTCTTCCCCTATTTTTAATTGTCCAATTTCTTCTGAAACTTCTTCTATATTCTTAGTTATTATCTTTTTTCTAAAGGGATCTTCCATCTTCCTAGTTCATATTTTCATAATCAAGAAAAAGACCCACATTCCGATTGTCATTCACTCATCATCGCTACAACCATTTGTATCTATTCTGCTATTTTTTGTTCTTTGTCTAATGGTAAGTTTTTTTTTTTAAAAAAAAAAAACTGTAAATAACATTAGTTTCTATTATCAAACTGCAAAATTTTCAAGAAAGTCGGAAGATCTGAGCTCCCACACAACAAGATGGCAAAAGTACAGAGATACCAAGTCAAAAACAGGACTTTTTTAGCCCTAAAAAACAAAATCAACCAAAATGCATAATTGAGAAATAGAAAATTTGAATTTGACAAAAAAAAAACCTAACATTAACAAAATACCATTTAACTGCGCTGATCGGAAGAGTGTCAAAGAGCTTTTGAGGACCTAAAATAGGCAGTGATTGATGACCCCGTATTGCAGTCGCCAGATCACGCTAAGCCATTTGAAGTACAAATTTGATGAGTACAAATTCATTTCATAATATTGTTATGTAAACCGGCCATTATTCTCCTTGTAGCCATCCCAACAAGAAAAATGAAAGAAAAAATGCCGAAAAAATTCACAATCGATAAACAAAAGAGAGTGCAATAATTACACAATATCAATGAAAGCTCATTTCCAGGCATCAAATAAAGAGAGAAGAAAAGATTAAAGTCCCCCTGATTTTTCCTCTCTTCTTAAGCACAAATCCCTTCGATAAAACAATAAAGTGAAAACAATTAGTCAACACATACTAAAGAATACAAATTATTAACATTTGGCCAAAAATATAGATGAGAGAATCATTTGCCACTGAGTTTAAAGAAGAAATCAACGAAGAAAGTGTAGATTTTTTTTTCTTAAACGAAGAAATTATGTTTGGAAATTTAGAGTATTTGGTTATGGAGGCTGCAAAGTGTATGGTTACAATGTTTAAGATAATTTTAAAAATATGTTAAAGAAAATAATACTAAAAAGGGTAAAATAATAAAAATAAATGAATTAAAAAGAAAAGATTATATTTTAAATTGAGGGTAAAATGAAGGTTAATTTCTTAATTCTTGGATTTATCTGTCAACACTTTTTTGATCTGAGCTTGTCGTACTAAGGGGGTGTATTCAAACTAGACTTTTATTGGCTTTTTTAAATGATTGATTTTTTATGGAGTTGATAGATTTCTATTGACTTTTATAGAATTCCATAAAGTTATAAAAAGATTTGTATAGAGTCTCGTAGACTTTTCAATAGATTTCTATGGACTTTATCGACTTTTAATGACTTTTGTAAATGATGGACTTTATGAAATTAATAGATTTCATAGAATTACACGGAAAATTATCAAAAGAATTTTATAGACTCTATATATTTTATAACTTATAATTGATTTCTTTAAACTAACAATTGAATATAAATGACTTCTTCAACATATAATTTTTTTTACTATTAATGTAAATACATTTTACTTATTTAACAATAAAAAATGTGAAAATACATATTCAATTCTTTTGCATGGCAAATATTGAACAATTTTTTTGCATCTTCAAGATGACGACCTTGAAGATTCAGTTAATTTTGCTATATCATTGTAATCTATAATTTTGTGTAATAAAACAAAAGTTTTCTATTAAATAACATTTTATAAACTTAAAATATTTTTTGATGATAGTTGACTACTATAAAAATCCTTAAAACATACTCTTTAAATTAAACATGATAATTTATATTGTTATAAATATCTTTTGTTTTAGAAAAATATTTATTATAATTGTTTATAGATATAGACCCATACAATCGTTTTAAAAATCTATCATCTAATATAAAATTGAGCACATTAACTTTCTATTTTATCAAAATACTTGTGTAAATATTAGTATTATATTGGATAAAAATAAGATGTGAAAAAATAATCATTGAAGAAAGAGCCGCACATTAGGAATTAAAGGAATGGTACATGTAGAAAACAGGGGAGGAAAAGCCAATGGGGAGGTGGCCGTGTCGGAAATAAAAATAGCAAAGAGTAAAGATAGATGATGGTAATTAGGAATTAAAAGTCATTCCAAATCTTTACTAGGAATGATGGAGAATTTTTAACTTTTTGGGATGTAAATGGGGCATCAAAGTTTGTATCTAAAGATTTCAACAGAAGTCATTAAAAGTCAATGAGATTTTGGATACCTATAGACTTTTATAGAGTTTTAAAAATTCAAGTTTGAATACAACCTGACTTTTTAAAACTCTTCGAAAGTCTGTCTTGAATACCATTAGACTTTTGTAGAGTATATAAAAGTCTGCATTGAATACCTCTAGACTTTTAAACTCCATAAAAGTCATTAAAAGTTAATAAAAATCTATAACCAATACACGCCCCTAAGTTTGTCTAGTACAATCGATTTAGTTGATATAATTTTAGCCCGAAAAATTTACCCATCTACGCCCAAATGATAGCGGCCGATTTCTCGTCGTAGAAAAAAAAAAATTTGCGAATGTGAGATGGTGTATTCGGTATTCGGTATTCCTTGACCCGTCACTCTTCAGGTTCTTCCCCTCCTCTCCCCCAAACCCCAATTTCAGATTCAAACTCAGGTAACTCCTCTTTTATGCACAAATGTATCCTATGAATTCACGGATTTTTACAGATTAATTGTGCACTTATGTATCGGCATATATACAGAAGTTTTGAGAAGATATTATTGTATCAGTTCACAAAATTTCTCTTCGTTTTCGGTGAAATTAGCTGAAAATAACCATGTTTGTGAGGAAAGTCCAAAACTTGAAAGCCATAGTTCGAATAACCTCGGAAAATCCAATTCTATTAACATTCTTAAAACACTTCCAAAACCCCCTGAACCCATGTTTTGAAGAATCACTTCAAAAACCCTATTCAACAAAGTCCTCAAAATTTCCTGAATATGAAATGCCCACAGTTACGTGGGGAGTAATTCAAGGCCGAAAGGAGAAACTAGTGTCGAGGGTTATTGTTTGTGACTACTTGAAATCTGTAGGGATAATTCCAGATGAACTAGAGGGCCTTGAATTACCCTCCACGGTCGAGGTAATGCGCGTGAGAGTCGAGTTTTTGCAGAAAATAGGCCTCACTATCGATGACATTAATGAATACCCATTAATGCTAGGTTGTAGTGTGCGTAAGAACATCATTCCGGTGTTGGGATACTTAGAAAAGATTGGGATTGCTAGAGGAAGAATGGGTGAGTTTGTAAAAAATTATCCTCAATGCCTACAAGCTAGTGTGGTGGTGGAGCTTGCTCCAGTTATTAAGTTTTTACGTGGGCTTGATGTGGACAAACAAGATATCGGCTATGTATTGATGAAATATCCAGAATTGTTAGGTTTTAAGCTTGAAGGAACAATGAGTACTTCGGTTTCTTATTTGGTTAGTATAGGGGTTAACCCCCGGGATATTGGACCAATGGTGACTCAGTACCCGTATCTATTGGGGATGCGAGTGGGGACGATGATAAAGCCGCTTGTTGAGTATTTGGTCACGTTGGGTTTACCAAAGAAGATTTTGGCAAGAATGTTTGAGAAGCGGGCATATATTTTTGGGTATAATCTTGAAGAAACCGTGAAACCAAATGTTGATTGTTTGATGAGTTTTGGTGTTCGGAAAGAAGCAATCGCTTCAATTATCGCGCAATATCCACAAATTATTGGACTCCCTTTGAAAGCAAAATTATCATCACAACAATACTTTTTCAACTTGAAGCTCAAGATCAATCCTGACGGATTTGCTCTCGTGGTCGAGAAAATGCCTCAGATAGTTAGTATCAACCAAAAAGCGATTATGAAACCTATAGATTTTCTTCTTGGACGGGGTATTTCTCCTGATGACGTAGCAAAAATGGTTGTTAAGTGTCCTCAATTAGTTGCTCTACAAGTTGGGCTTATGAAAAACAGTTATTATTATTACAAGACTGAAATAGGTAGGCCAGTCAAGGAGCTTGTCGAGTTCCCTGAATACTTGACTTACAGCTTGGAATCGAGGATTAAGCCAAGGTACCAGAGGTTACAGGGCAAGGGGATTAGATGTTCTTTGGCTTGGTTCCTTAATTGTAGTGATCAGAGGTTTGAAGAGAGACTACAAGGCGAATATATAGATGCAGAGAGCAAGGGTCCAACATTTTTCATGGGTGGCAAATTAGAGCTTCCGGGAAGTGAGATTGTATCAGAAGAGGAGGATGAGAGTGAAGATGAAATACTATATAGACGAACTGTTTCTTTATAGTAACACTTTTGATTTGGCGTTTCGTCTGTTACACACATCACCTCTAATATGTTCATACCATTAGAAATACATCAAATTTATGGATGCGGGAGTCATGGTCACATCATGAATTTTTCTACCTACGCACGCGCGTCATTCGCTTGCAAGTCGGGCTCGTGACAGATATGTGCTTCTATCTTTAGCATATACCAACATATGCATAATTTATCTTCTGTTGCCTTTTTTTAAGTTTTATTTGGTCCGGGAGATACCATATCATATTGTTATGCTAGCGTGGCTCGATTGCGAAGGTATGAGCTTCTTGTATTTGTAGACTATTCATGGAGCTTATATAAGTTGGTTCTAGGATTTTATGTTTTGACTCTTGTAATCTGCTTCTATCTTCCTTGTGTCTGTGTTTGGAGGCTGGATCCTCTGTGCAGGGACATTTTTTTTCTTGATAACAAAGTAGGTTTTCTTATGCATCTGGATGTAAGGATTTCATTTAACAGTGGATTTGAAATGACGTCAATACTTAGGAATTCGAAATACATTGGTATTATTAAAAAATGACTTAAAATTGAAGATCGTGGATTTGAAATCCATGGATTTCAAAATTAGCCAAACAATTTGAATGTATTTGTATTAACGATAAGTCCATCAAATTATTCCATCCAAATAGAGCCTTCGAGAATGCAACGTTTGGTTCTCCTGTCTTCATCATTGGAAGCATTTATATTTATTCATGAATTTCCTTTCTTATGAAAAGGATCATATATGGTTATAATATTAATCAATCTGTCTCCTCTCTTATTTCTATCAGTTTGAATTGTGCAAAATATGCATGAGTTTTTCCGAACACCAAAACTCATCAAACATATGTTTATACATAAAATTATGTAAAAAATTAGAATCCTAAAAAAATAAAGAAATGATGTTTTTGAATATAATAATGGAAAAATCTCTTTTTTCCCTAAAATTGAGCAAAATCTTTCTGAAACTTTTTTTATTTTCTTTTTGACCTTTCAATATACTATAGGAGGAAAGAAAAAACCATAGTAATTTTTTTTGACTTTGATAATTTTATTTTTCGACATAATTTAATGTATAAATACTTAAAAAGCACTTATAATATAAATTATTTATCGACAACGGGGTATTAGCTCTATACTTAATATATGTATACTATGCAGCAAATTATTAAATAAAATTTTATATTTTCTGTTATTATTTTAATCAGGTAAATTTCAACTTGGAAATATTTTTCATAAAAAAAATAAGATATTTTACTAAATTCGAATAATGGTCTATGCAAAAGTTAAATAAACTGTAATTGCATCACATAATTGGGAATCTTGATGCTATTGATGTTTATTATTATATTGACTTTAGCAACAAGGACGCAAAATAATATATGAAATGTGTATGACCTACTGCCTCGTAACATTTTGGGTCTCAGAACAACATTTGAGATTTTAGCCTAAGAGTAGCTGTGAAATTCCCCAATTTGTCAAAGTTTGTGCCGTCGTCAAGTTTGAAAGTCACATTGTGTCCTTTTAAAAAGGCTGCAAGAGGCTCTCCAGCGGTTTGTTTGATGATGCCTTTAAGGGCAGTGCCCTTAGGGGCATTATCACCGTTTATTTGGAATCTTTTTTTTAAAAAGAAAAAAAAGATTCTACATGGATGGTGGATGATGCCCCTAAGGGCAGTGTCCTTCAGGGCAGCAACAAACAAACCCTCTCCAGCAGGCATGGTCCGCCAATAGCTTAGCGTTTTGTGTTACTTTTACGGTACACTCGATCTTAAAAAAAACGACACATACAAATATATATTTATATATTTATGTATCTTGATCTTTACTGGCATACAATATATATTTTTCGTGCTTGCTTGATCTTTACTAATATCTGGTTCATATTAGTATTTACCAATACTTTTGCAAAGCTTTTAGAATTAAGGTACTTGTGAAACTATTATTGTTTGAATTAGGTTAAAAACAGGACAAGACTTCTTTTTTTTTTTTTGAGAAAAAAACAGAACTCTCCTATTGAATACTTTAAATGGCAAAAAAAAATGTTATGAATTTTTTTAATCTGATTTTAAATAATTCGCATTGAGTCATTTACTTATAGTATGGCATTTAGTATTTTTTTTAGCAAGGGAACATACATTAATTAGGATAAAATGTAGCTGCAAGTACAGCGAGCAGGCGAGTGCCTGCATAAACGAATACAACAACACTTAAATGAAGTACAATAAAGGCTCAGAGAAATGATAAATGCCACATTCCAGTGTGGCATGGCAATAAACCGACTTCCAAGATGTATGAATAAACATGAGAGGACGAAACATAAAAATCTACAAACGAATAAGCTCTTTTGATCATCTGTCACATCTCTACGAGCATATGACATCATTGAAGGGTCGTCAGGTCTGTCACTCCCAGCATAACCAACAAAGGTCGATTTGTTTGATGATGCCCTTAAGGGTAGTGCCCTTAGCTGCATCATCACCATTCATTTGAATCTTTTTTAAAAAAAGAAAAAAAAGATTCTAAATGGATGGTGGATGATGTCCCTGAGGACAGTGCCCTTAAAGGCAGCAACAATGAAACCGCAAAGGCCCGAAGGTGTCGCGGCATCCACCGACAGCAGAACACCACTCGGTGGGGGACATGAAGCCAAAATCAGCCACCAAGTGCAGCGATACCCCTCTCCACCACAGAAAACAGAGGAGCCTCCCAAAGGCCACAACGTTCAAATAGTCGGCAAGAGAACAGAAGAGGGGCGAGACGCGCCCCACCAGAGGCAAAACAACATTACACCAAAAGGAGGGTAGAGGGGAGGGATTGATAGTAAAGACAAAATACCAATTGTGAATTGTGAATTAAAATTGAGTATCTCTATGGTCTCGAATAACGCGTTAAGAACGCTTAAATTTCGATGATGGAAATTGTAAAGATATTTTGTTCAACTTATTCAAAGGCACGTGAGGAGGGCATGGAATCTGTTACAAGCTTCTGGAAGCTTGGAGATTATCCCTTTTCTTGAATCTGTTAGGCAGTTAAGAAAGAATATAAAAGGGGGGGAAAAGGCTCAGAAGAAAGACGACGAAAAAACAGAATTTCGGAGGGCTTTTCACATGTGATTCGATTCACAGAAAGTTACTGAAAAGGATGCTCAGAAAGATACTGGAAAGTTGAAGAACAAGAAAGGATACACTAGAGGCATTAACGAGGGAATTCAAAGTAGATTCATTGGAAGCCATAGAAGTGAATCTTGTGTGAATTCCAGGTTATGTAATGGTGTATTTGATTGTATCTTGAGATGTGAAATATCAATAATATCGTCCTCCCCGTGGATGTAGGCATTGTTGGCCGAACCACGTAAATCCTGCGTCATTTCCAATTTTACATCATCGCTCATAATCTGTCAATGTTTAATCTGCATGCTTAACCTAGAAGTTGGTTTTGCCTTGTGTTTACGTATTATGTGATCTTGCTCTTGTCCATATATTATCCATAATTGTGCCTTACGTGAATTCCAGTAAATCTCATGGTTTTGTTAGACTTGAGGATTATCTGCTGAATTCTGATAATACGTGCATGAATGAAGAGTTAATTCATGTACACGTTGCGCAATCTTGGTTTACGGCATTGTATCAGTTCTTGCGGCATTGAATAAACAACTTGTTGTGATATTATTTGTAGCTGCGATACTTGAATTTCATAACTGGTGCTGTGGAGTCTCTTGTTGTTGTTTTGTATTGAAGTTAGGATCGAGATTTTCATAACAAGTGGCGCCGTCTGTGGGAACGATACCACAACAAGAGTTCTTGGCTGATTCTTGATCCAAAAACATGACAACAAAGATAGAGATGGCAAGGTTTGATGGCAAGGGAGATTTCGGATTATGGAGAAGACGCATGTACGCCGTCTTGGTGCAACAGAAGGTGGCTAAGGCTTTGCAAGGGGAAAAGGATCTGCCCTCATCGCTCACTGATGAACAGAAACAAGAAGTTATGGATTTAGCCTTCAGCACCATCACATTGCACTTAGATGATAAAGTCCTTAGAGAAGTAGCATCCGAGAAATCTGCTGCAGGTCTATGGAATAAGCTCGAACAGCTTTATATGACCAAATCATTGCAAGATCGGATATACTTGAAAGGGAAATTTTTCGGGTACAAAATGACTGAAACAAAATCCGTGAGTCAGAATCTTGATGAGTTCAACACACTAGTTCTTGATCTACAAAACATTGGAGTAGAGCTTGATGATGAAGACAAGGCTATAATTGTGTTAAACTCATTGCCTAAGATCTTCTCAACCTTCGTGGATACAATGAAATATGCAAGAGAATCACTATCGTTCAGTGATGTATTAAATGCACTAAGGTCTAAAGAAACTGAGAACATGAATGAAAAGGATTCAAGAGAAATTGGTGACAACTTATTCATCAAAGTCAAGGCCGACAAGGACACAAAGGGGAGATGTGAGAAGTGTAGTTCTTGTGGCAAACACAAAGGATATTCTAAGCCAAATACAAAGGGAATGAAGTGTTTCTATTGCCACAAAGAAGGGCACTTCAGACGTGATTGTCCAGAACGTAAGCATGAGCAGGAGACAACGGGCGAGCCAGGAGAAGCTGGGGCTGTTCTTAATGAAGAAGAGTATGCAGAAGTCCTCTGTGTTACTAAGATGGAAATGGATCAGTCTTGGATTCTAGACAGCGGCTGCTCGGTTCACATGACATCAAATAGGTCATGGTTCGAGTCCTTCAAACCAGCACATGATGATCATGTTGTGCTTGGAAACAATAGAACATGTAAAGTTGAAGGCATAGGGACTGTGAAATTAAAATTATTTGATGGAGTAGAGAAAACCTTGCAAGGTGTCCGCTATGTGCCAGAATTCAAGAGAAACCTGATTTCGTTGGGCCTCCTTGATCGATCTGGGTGTTCTTTTAGAGCAAAGGATGGCTTTATAACAGTATCAAGAGGTTCAAGAATCATACTTAGAGGAGTCAAGAAAGGGGGACTTTATATACTTAATGGGAGAACAAAAGTTAAGGTGGAGCCAATGCAAGGTGCTTCAGGTAGCTGTGGTATAAGACTTGAACAAGATCATAAAGGCTCAAAATTCTTTGTTGGATCTAGATTATATCACCACGAACCACCTTCAGAAAAACCAAAGAAAGTTTGGAGGAAGGTCATGAGACCATCCACAAATACTGAGCTGGAAAAGACAGGAACTGGAGCTGAAAATAAGAGCTCTGAAGATGGTGGAGGTGAGCCAGAAAACCAGGGAGTAAGGTTGAATTCAGAGGTAAAACATAATAGAAGAGTCAGACATGGATGCAACCTCCGAAAATTGGTCACCAAGGCAACTAATCTGATCACTTTTGGTTGTGGAAAGAGGCTGGTTGTTGAAACCAGCAACAAAAAGCCTTAGAACAAGGATGGTGAGGACGATATTGTTGAGACTTTGAATGAGTGAAAAAGGTGGAGATTTGTAAAGATATTTTGTTCAACTTATTCAAAGGCACGTGAGGAGGGCATGGAATCTGTTACAAGCTTCTGGAAGCTTGGAGATTATCCCTTTTCTTGAATCTGTTAGGCAGTTAAGAAAGAATATAAAAGGGGGGGAAAAGGCTCAGAAGAAAGACGACGAAAAAACAGAATTTCGGAGGGCTTTTCACATGTGATTCGATTCACAGAAAGTTACTGAAAAGGATGCTCAGAAAGATACTGGAAAGTTGAAGAACAAGAAAGGATACACTAGAGGCATTAACGAGGGAATTCAAAGTAGATTCATTGGAAGCCATAGAAGTGAATCTTGTGTGAATTCCAGGTTATGTAATGGTGTATTTGATTGTATCTTGAGATGTGAAATATCAATAATATCGTCCTCCCCGTGGATGTAGGCATTGTTGGCCGAACCACGTAAATCCTGCATCATTTCCAATTTTACATCATCGCTCATAATCTGTCAATGTTTAATCTGCATGCTTAACCTAGAAGTTGGTTTTGCCTTGTGTTTACGTATTATGTGATCTTGCTCTTGTCCATATATTATCCATAATTGTGCCTTACGTGAATTCCAGTAAATCTCATGGTTTTGTTAGACTTGAGGATTATCTGCTGAATTCTGATAATACGTGCATGAATGAAGAGTTAATTCATGTACACGTTGCGCAATCTTGGTTTACGGCATTGTATCAGTTCTTGCGGCATTGAATAAACAACTTGTTGTGATATTATTTGTAGCTGCGATACTTGAATTTCATAACTGGTGCTGTGGAGTCTCTTGTTGTTGTTTTGTATTGAAGTTAGGATCGAGATTTTCATAACAGAAATATCATAAAAGGATACAATGATGAAAAAGAGGTAATGTGATTACCAAAACTGAAGATATATTATTGTGGAAAATTCTCTATGGAAAACATATAAAGCTTCTTCGGCCGAGTTGCTTTATAAGTTGTTAGAGAAACATCCTGTGCATGCAACTAAAATGTGTTGCGATAATGCTATATGATAAAATGATCTCTAGTGGCATAATCATGAGTGATTATGTGAAACCGCGGATCCGCATATAAATTGGTTAACCGAGAGATCATGTGGAAGTTTATCGAGGGGAATGGGGTTAAAACCCTATAATAAAAATCATATAGTGGATACCCAACCTTGTTGACTGGAGATCCCAAGATCTAGGATCAAAAGGGACAACTAAATTATAAGATTGTATAAATACCTTGGAGAATTAATCTACGACCCATTTCTATGATAAGGGGTGTAGCCTGCAAAAAGGGTACGAGGATAGGCAAAAGGCCTTTAATGATTCCTAAGACATATAAGAATATGTTGGAGTATTGCGGGATACTCTTCTAGGAGATCACATACGTAAGTGCGAAGTGTGGCCGCTTCAAAGATGAAAAGCCCTTATGAAACCAAGCGTAGTCCATGGCCGAAACGGACACAACCGTAAGAAACCAATACGAAGGTTAGAATTATTATGGTGTGGGTTCAATTGTCTTGGTTTACACCAACGACTAAATAGTTCAAGACTATAAGTTCACTATTAAGTCAAGTAAATCCGATTGAATACTACTACGGAAGATTCAAAGCCACAAGCTATCTCTCCCGATGCCATAATAGTTCGTTAAAAGCGCTCAATTACATATATGCATTAATTTAATTCATGTGGGGGATTGTTGGAAATTTGAATCAAATTAAATGGTGTGTCCATTCATGTTGAGGTGCCTTTTTTCATGATTAGTTGCTTCAAAATTAAATGGTGTGTCCATTCATGTTGGGATGCAATTTTTCATGATGGATGCTTCCAAATTGTGTCTCTTGATGATAAATGGTGTGTTCATTCATGTTGGGGTGTATTTTTTCATGATTAGTTGCTTCAAAATTAAATGGTGTGTCCATTCATGTTGGGATGCAAATTTTCATGATGGATGCTTCCAAATTGTGTCTCTTGATGACACCACTTGGTATACTATATAAGAAACAACCCTTGAATGAATTAGACATGGAATTTTGAAAATTCACATCATATTTGAAGATCAAAATTTGAGTAATTTTGTGAGTCTTCATCATTGTTATGGTTGAGCGTTTTTAGACCTTTGTGGTTTAAAGGATTTGTGATTTGGAGTGCTCCTATCACAAATCATAGTCATTGTATCTTGGGAGACAAATTGCCAAAGTAAACCGTTAGCACCGTAGCGGGGCAATATTGTCTTAAGAACAGAGATTATAAATCTCGCATCGGCATTCTTATTAAAAAGCCATTTGTTGTGCTTGCTACTTTCCTAAGATACACACCCAATAAATTTTATACAACAATCTTAAGACAATAATAGCAACAAATGGCTTCGTCGAGTGCAACAACGACTCCAGTTTATCATGGTGAAATGCCTGAAAAGTTCAATGGGAACGATTTCAAGCGATGGCAACAAAAGATGTTTTTTTATTTGACAACCTTGGGGTTGGCAAGATTCCTCAATGAGGATGCTCCTACTATTATGGAGACTGAAATCGACAACCAAAAGAGAGTTGCGGTTGATGCGTGGAATCAAATCGATTTCCTGTGCAAGAATTATATTCTAAATGGACTGGACAACACATTATACAATGTGTATTGTCTAGTGAAGACGGCCAAGGAATTGTGGCAATCCTTGGAGAAAAAAGTATAGATCCGAGGATGCCGGCATGAAGAAATTCATTGTTAGACGATTCCTGGATTTCAAAATGGTTGATACAAAGCCTGTGATAGCACAGGCAAGATTTGCAAGTAATCATGCACGAAATTCATGCGGGGGGAATGATTCTAAGTGACTCATTCCAAGTGGCCGCCATGATTGAAAAGTTGCCTCCGTCATGGAAGGACTTCAAGAATTATCTCAAGCATAAGCAAAAATAGATGAATCTTGAAGGCCTTGTGATTCGCTTGAGAATCGAAGAGGACAACAAAATTTTCGAAAGGTTACTCACAATGATGTTTGTGATGGAAAGATTGTGCAAACTAGAGATGTGAGAAAAGTAATTTGTTACTTTATCAATATTTGCACATGATATTGTTGTGACTTTTTTGCTATGAAGCAAAAACGAGGCCAGTGAGATGTTTAAACACTTCAAGAATGAGATTGCAATAACATTTAGCAAATGAGTTTTGCTATGGGAAATTGTGAGTAGATTATACTTGTGTTGTCTAAAAATTTGACGCTTAAGCTTGAATCTGCAAGACTATAAAATCTTGAATTCGAGTTTCTAAGCTTTGTACGCTTAAAACACAAGTGATAAATCGAAGCCACAAATTTTGATTAGGCGTTGTAATATCTCAAATTGGTTCATTTTGAATTTCTAAGCTAGTACGCTTATAACATGAATTTGCAAGTTTTAAAAAACTTGAATTCAAGTTTTCTAAGTTAGTGCGCTTAAATTGCAAAATGTGAACCGAGTTTGAGAATATTATCCAAGTTTCAACTTTTGAAAGCAAGTACGCTTAAATCCGAAATTTTCGAGAAATAAAAACTCGAATTTGGATTTGTAAGACTATAACGCTTAGAACTTGAAACATGGAAGTTTGAACGCCAGTGCACTTCGTTACTGCCCGAAGTTGTGGGGGTTGCAATTCTAGGATTCAATCACTTACCACATTTAGGCAAGGACGAAAACCTTGTGATTGAAGGAAAAGAGAGTTTCCTACAATATTTGAAATGTGGGGGTACTTGGCTAAACTAGAAATGAAGGCCAAAGTAAAGTCATAATAAAAACCAAATAAAAGACATGAAGAGTTTGACAAATCATGTTGTCAATATATTAATGAGTGTGACAAATGTGTACACACCTAAGCATAGGTATGCTTGTGTATTGATGATATGCTCATTGTAGAAGCAATTTAGAAATCATCAAGTAACAAAGGAAAAATGTTGACGAAACATTTTGACATTTGTGCATCAAGAATAATGTTTGGAATGAAGTTTCCAAGACACTTGAAGAATAAAATCTCAAAGATTAACTCGAGTTTCAAATTTTAAGATTTGCTCTTAAAATTCAAGTTTACAAGAAATAGAATCTTGAACTTTGTAATTTTTAAGAATCTATGCGATTAAATATGAATTGTGAATTAAAACTGAGTATCTCTATGGTCTCGAATAACGCGTTAAGAACGCTTGAAATTCAATGATGGAAATATCCTAAAAGGATACAATGATGAAAAAGAGGTAATGTGATTACCAAAACTGAAGATATATTATTGTGGAAAATTCTCTATGGAAAACATATAAAGCTTCTTCGGCCGAGTTGCTTTATAAGTTGTTAGAGAAACATCATGTGCATGCAACTAAAATGTGTTGCGATAATGCTATATGATAAAATGATCTCTAGTGGCATAATCATGAGTGATTATGTGAAACTGCGGATCCGCATATAAATTGGTTAACCGAGAGATCATGTGGAAGTTTATCGAGGGGAATGGGGTTAAAATCCTATAATCAAAATCTCATAGTGGATACCCAACCTTGTTGACTGGAGATCCCAAGATCTAGGTTCAAAAGGGACAACTAAATTATGAGATTGTATAAACATCTTGGAGAATTAATCTCCGACCCATTCCTATGATAAGGGGTGTAGCCTGCAAAAAGGCTACGAGAATAGTCAAAAGGCCTTTAATGATTCCTAAGACATATAAGAATATGTTGGAGTATTGCGGGATACTCTTCTAGGAGATCACCTACGTAAGTGCGAAGTGTGGCCGCTTCAAAGATGAAAAGCACTTATGAAACCAAGCGTGGTCCATGGCCGAAACGGACACAACCGTAAGAAACCAATACGAAGGTTAGAATTATTATGGTGTGGGTTCAATTGTCTTGGTTTACACCAACGACTAAATAGTTCAAGACTATAAGTTCACTATTAAGTCAAGTAAATCCGATTGAATACTACTACGGAAGATTCAAAGCCACAAGCTATATCTCCCGATGCCATAATAGTTCGTTAAAAGCGCTCAATTACATATATGCATTAATTTAATTCATGTGGGGGATTGTTGGAAATTTGAATCAAATTAAATGGTGTGTCCATTCATGTTGGGGTGCCTTTTTTCATGATTAGTTGCTTCAAAATTAAATGGTGTGTCCATTCATGTTGGGATGCAATTTTTCATGATGGATGCTTCCAAATTGTGTCTCTTGATGATAAATGGTGTGTCCATTCATGTTGGGGTGTATTTTTTCATGATTAGTTGCTTCAAAATTAAATGGTGTGTCCATTCATGTTGAGATACAAATTTTCATGATGGATGCTTCCAAATTGTGTCTCTTGATGACACCACTTGGTATACTATATAAGAAACAACCCTTGAATGAATTAGACATGGAATTTTGGAAATTCACATCATATTTGAAGATCAAAATTTGAGTAATTTTGTGAGTCTTCATCATTGTTATGGTTGATCGTTTTTAGACCTTTGTGGTTTAAATGATTTGTGATTTGGAGTGCTCCTATCACAAATCATAGTCGTTGTATCTTGGGAGACAAATTGCCCAAGTAAACCGTTAGCACCGTAGCGGGGCAATATTGTCTTAATGACAGATATTATAAATCTCGCCTCGGCATTCTTATTAAAAAGCCATTTGTTGTGCTTGCTACTTTCTTAAGATACACACCCAATAAATTTTATACAACAAAACTTGAGAACCTTTCCAACAAAAGCATGAACAGAAAATCCAAAGAGAGCCAATGAACAGGACTAGAGGAGCAGGAAATCACCGTGGATCGACAAGCGGGGAAAGAACCTTCACGAAGAAGGAAAACCTAATTATATAATTGTACGTGACATTTTGTATTTTAAGTTGTATAATATTCCTAATACTATATTTTGATTATTTTACACAAGATAATGATACTGATTACATATCATACAAACCTAATACATATATATATAATTGAAGTTAGAAATTTAACTGATTATTTAAGTATCTATTTGTCATTAAATAAGATGATATAGATTGATTGCGATTGGAATTGGTGAAAATGAAACTCTTACTAAATTTTCTTCAGTGTGCAATTGTTTATTTTATTTTTAGAAAATACTATGAATTTTCTTTTAATTTGACTCATATATAAAGTCCTCCAAAAGTATAAATATAAGCTATTCCAATCTTTTAACACGAATTCATCTGCCTACTCCAAACTCCAAACAAAATACTAACATTCGAAATGATCCACTCGCCTTTTGTCGACCTAAAATTTGGTTTCTTAGCCGAGTCCCGTAGCCCGTCTACAACACTTCTATCGGTTATTAATATGGGGGGGCGGAAATTTTTTTTTTTTTTTAAAAAACAAGGGTAACACATACATTTTTTGAAAAAAGTTGTATTAATACTGCTTAAAAAATATTTTCGGGTGCGACCTGCCTCCTCACCCACTCCGTCCCCGTTCATGACTGTATATGAATGTTTTTGTCACCTAGCAAGTAATTGAAAAACAAACTTTTTCAGTTAACGAAGATTTATTCAAAGCTTACTAATTTTGATAGAAAGAAAAGCTCAATGCTAACACATGTCATATATTTTTACCAAAGAGTGGTATAAATGAGAACTATTTCACCGGAAAACTAGATAGCTATTACCACCTCATATATATATATAATATATCTATATATATATATATATATAATGCTGTAATTTGCCTAAATTAAGTACAATAATATATTAGTAAAAAGAAAATGCAGTCCATCAAGGAGAAGTTGAATGACATGAGCACAATGCGTAAAGCCAAGGCTGAGGCAAAACAAGAGGAAAAGGTAGAAAGCCAATTTTGTTTACTTTTCTTTCTTACAATATTATTGTTTTGCAATATATAAAGACATGTTTTGTAGCTTAATTTTAAGCAAGCTGTAATCCAGGGTTTTTGGTAACGAACCGCATGTAATTTTTCATTTAGGCAATTTACACCTATGTGGTTTGTGAATAAGTGCAAACCATCCCCTACATATGACATGTGAAAGGGACAAATATACTATTTTTTGCAAATCAACTGGAATAAAATGGCTATATACAAACCACATGGGTTAAAGTTTTAATTAACGATATAAAGTGGGGGTAAAATACCTATTAACAATATCACATTGACGCATTCAGGTAAATTGCCACGGACTTAATAATCCACGAAAAATAGTTTTGTTTATATAATTTTCTTTGTAATTTATCCTTAAAATGAGTTGAAATAAATCTGTATATTTAGGAAGAGAAAGAGTTGGCTAAAGCAAGCGTGGAGGTAGCCCACGAGGTGAGACTGGCTAGGGAAGCTGAAGCGGCCATGGATCTTCACGTCAACAAAGCCGCCGGAAAGGTGGCGGAGCATGAGAGAAAGCACCCAAACTCCAACACCGGCACCGGCGGCCCCCTGGACACCAACAAGCCGGATTCTTACAATTATACTCGAGATCCCAATCCACCGGCAGGATCGCCGGGATATTCAACCAACACGACGTATTGCAGCGCTGATGGTGGCCTGCCACAGGATCCCTATGTCGGTGACTTCTATGATACGACTGGAAATGTCCGCTCCGGTGCCACTGCCGGAACCGCATACACTGGTAAAAGGCCCGGCGGCCCACCCACCAACTTGCTCTAAGCACAACAAATTTTACGTATACATCGGAAAATTTTCTTCAACATCATTAACAAATAATTGAATGATAGTTTGTGGCTTTGTTTAGTCTACAACAAATTCAAGTAATTTAATTATTTGGTTTGTAGGTGGGTTTAATAATAAGAACTCGTTGTGCCATTTTCGTTTTCTTGGATTTTCATTTGTAGCCATTGATCCTGGGAAATGTTATTTTTCAAGAGAGTATTTATTTATTTATTATTATTATTATTTATATATTTAACATTGAGGTTGAAATTAGAGCTTATCACATCTATCTTAATATAGAAGATGTGGAAACATGTAAGATATTAATCGAAGAAACAGATACAACAATTATCCAGCTACAAAATAATCAATAACAATTGTAAATACAAGTGTTTAATATTGACACAGACTAATACATAGCTAGTAATGGGTGGACGAACCAAGAGATTCTTCTGACATTATTATTAATAGGGGCGAATCTAGAATCTAATATGATGGGGGCAAAGAAAATTTAGGACGGATAAAATATAATTTTAAGAGGTAAAATATAACCTAGAGGGGAAATGCAATTTTAGAGGTAATAAAAAGTTTTTTGTGAGAGCACTTGTCTTCCCTTGCCTGAGTGTGTATCCTCCGTTCATATACTTTGTGATCCCTTTAGGGCATTGCTATTAGGGGTAGATCTTACCATACACTGAGAATATTTCATTTGGAATATTTTCAATGCATGATGGATGAATCAACATGACACTACCTCTGAAAGCTTTGTTTTTGAATGAACATGTGCCAACATATCTTCACTCAACTTTTTTGAAATATAAAAAGTGGTTTTGAAACTATTTATGTTGAAAAATTAATTTATGTGCGACTGTATTTGTTAAAACAATTTTTGTGAGATCACTTTACTAAAAATAATAATTTAATGAAATTATATTTATTTAGTGCTAAAATTTTGAGACTAGTAAAAAAACATTATTTAGTGACATCCGAAAAATCTTTACATTAACGATACAATCCAAATTGATTACGTTTATTGGGCTTCTTATTCTGAAGCCCAACTCATGCTTGCATTCAACTATTTTCCCGAAGAATCATTTTTTTCCCAGAATTATTTATTTAAAAATATTGGTTTCTTGAGACTTAAATTAGTTACTCAAAATATGAAATTCTGATATTTTTTTTCTAATTTTCAACCTACTTTGTAGCACTGTCTTATTATTATTTTTTTGCATATATATGATAATTATTATATCCTTCCATGTTATTACTTTTATAGAAATTCAAAATCCAATTTCGCAAACATACTTAATTTCAAACATTAACTTACTGGTTAGCCATTTAAAAAGGATAAATTATAGAAATTGTCCAATAGAATATAGACATTTGTAATAATATCCCCAAAAGAGACTAATCAAATATAGTTTCAAAGAAATTAAATTTTTAACAAAAATGGTCCTAAGTTTTGTTAAGGGTTTATGGACTGTATTTGATAAGAACATTTATTTAAGACTATTTTTGTAAAAAAAAATAATTTCTTTGGGAATATATCTGATTAGTCTTAAAAGCTCACGATTACTAATACAATTATCCATAGTCTATGAGACCATTTTTGTAATTTACCCAAATTACCAAATCTACATATTTATGTTAATTTGGCAATGGTTCTCGGCTAAGGGGGGATGGATTAATTCTTATTCGACCATGATTTAATCCAAGAACTCAGAATTCGTATCGCTTCATTTTGAGTCTTTCTGTTGTGGTTCACTTACTAGATGAATCATGTGCCCTTGGGATTGTAACTAAATCTTTTGTATGTTCGAGTTTGAGCATCCCTAATACTCATTTTATAGAATTATTTCCTTATAAAAAAAAGCATATTTATGTTTATTTTTTAGTGGGTTTTCTTGGGGGTTGTATTCTTTTCCCAAGTTCAAGCACGGGAAAGTTGTGCTTAACCAGGATGAGTCATATTAACTTCAAAGATCTTCCAAGCGAATGAATTATTTAATGTATTTTAACAAATATTTTGAAATTACTCGTAAAATTATATAATAAATTTTTTTATTTTTATTTTCCACCTAAGGATATTCTATTGAACTAATATCTAATGGAGTTTGACCCTAATTGCACATAGACAACCATGGATTCCGAATTTCTCCAAGATATCCACTAATTACTGATCTTAAACTAGCCCTTTTTGTTCCTCTTGGTAGCCAACTCATACGGAAGTAAAATCAAACTATGATTACCCAACATATAGCCATGATCAGCAAAATAACTAGCAAAAACTAATCACTCGCTATATATATACAGGGTCGGATCTACTCTTAGGCAGGCACAACGGAAAAAAAAAAACCAATTTAGTATCTAATTTTTTTTTAAAAAAAAACTGCATTTTGCGCCAAAAAATTGTGATTTGCCCTCAAAAATTACATTTCCCCCTAAATTATATTTTGGATCCGTAAATTTTTTTTTCCCGTCCATTTTTTATTTAAAGTTTTTTGGCCGCATATGTATATATATTTCTATGAGGATATTTGCCCTCATGATTACCAGTTCTTGTATCCAATAGTTAGGATTCAAGAGGAAAACAAATCCAAAAAACAGTGGTTTGATGATCAGGGGATAGGCGAATTTAGCGTACAGCGCGACTCGAACTCGAGTCGGTCAAATGAACGAAATTAGTTCGACCTTATCTATAAATTTATGGATGAGTTAGGTTTCATATTATACTTTATGTACATATATTTGATTTGGTATGGTTTATATAGATTAAAATCCTCTTGCCATTAACATATAAATTAAAGTCCCTCTTTGGTCGTCTAGCTCAATAAGAGAAAATTACAAAAATTGTCTTAATATAACAAGAACATCTGCAATAGCAGTCAAATTTTTTTAGGACTAAGCAAATATAGTCCCAAATAAATCATTTTTTTAAATAAAAGTAGTCACACAAATGTTTTTAACAAGTATAGTCCTACGCATATTAGTTTTAAACAAAAGTGGTCATATACTTGGCAATAATTTCTGTGAGACTATATTTGTTAAAAAACATCTATATGAGATTTAAATATAGACAACTTAACAAGCTCGAGAAAATGCTTCAATTTTTTATTCATGTCATCACCACTAGTTGAGGAACTCCGTCAGACTATATTTGTTAAAAACATCTATATGAGATTTAAATATAGACAACTTAACAAGCTCGAGAAAATGCTTCAATTTTTTATTAATGTCATCACCACTAGTTGAGGAACTCCGTCGGCGATATGTATCAACTTGTGATATGTATCGCTGCCCTTCCTCAACCATGGTAAATGAGGAGGGTGTTGGTTGGCATATGACAGCCAGCATGATAAAATAGTCAGATCTTATGACACGAACTACCATTACTGGAGGCGGGTTTTTTTTCCTTATCTTTCATGATTTGTGTTACACTCCTTTGACTTATATGTTATTGGTTTATTATCATTAAATCATGTAAATAATCATCCAATATTTTTCTCTAAAGTAAGTTGTGCTACCAATGTTAAATCTTGTGTATATATCTATGAAGTTTAGTCTAAGTAATTGGAGAAAACTGATTAAAGTTAGCCTAGATTTTGGTAAGAAATATAATATATATTTCAAAACCACTTAACAAGTTGCATTAAAGAAATGTACACACAAAGTCTCAACCCTTTAAATTATTTTTGCAATCTCATCATCACAAGTTCAAGAAAAGATGATAATTTTGTTCATCAAAATCAAGAAAATTCGATTAACTTAAAAGCCAAACTAATAAGCACAAACAATAATCTAAATGTACAAGAGAGTGGAAGATAGTTCAAGATAATTTTACTGATACTTCTCTAACCTTATAACTTGCCCTAGTACGATGGCCGTCCACCGCCACCGGAGTTTCCGGTCCATGCACCGCCGTCCATTGGAAGCTGTCCATTAGTCATGTTGAGTGGCAGATTGAAGAAAGGAAGCCCCATTGACGATGGATCAGGAAACTGACTCCCACTGCCGCCGCCCAAAGGCTGAGACACCGACGGCGGTGTATGCATCTGGAGTTCTGCTTCCTCTTCCTCCAATGGCAGCCTTTCGTAGGCCACGTTAGTAAACAATGCCGCGATGATAATAACAGGCCCGGAAGCAATCAAAGCGCCGACAACATTTCCTCCCACCACTTGTGCTTGCCCTCCTGCCAAATATATAGTCAAATTCGTGGCTCCCGGCGGAGCAGGAGGCGGCAGGAACGATCCAGACAATGACAAAATCTCGAATCGGCCTTGTAGATTGACGACACCTCCCGCCGCCGAGGGCTGCCGTAAACTAACGTTAGTGACCGTACCCGTTCCGCTCAATATACAAATCCCTCGCTGCCGCTTTCGTGCATAGGTGGCCACCACATCGAACACGTCACAGCCGCTGCTCACCTCGAGTATGTGTGCCCGGAGCGTGTTTGCACTTTCCCGGGTTATGATCACCGGTGGTTTAGGTTTGTTCTTGGATCCCGCGGGACGCCCTCGGGGCCTACGCCCCGCCCCTTCACCGGAGCTGTTGTTTGAGTTGATTAAATCCAAACCCTGGTGAGAAATAAGAGTATTTTCATTTGTAAATCCGTTTCGATCCGATCCATCGACTTCAGATCTTTGGAGATGGAGCTCAGGCCTGTGGAGCTGAGAAACAAAGTGAGAACCTGAACCTAAGTCCAAACCAGCCATATACTACAACAGATTAAGAAAGAACAGGAAACAAGAAAAAATAATAATTTTCAGCAAAAATCTGAATTATTTTATGAGTAAATAAAGAAATTAAAGCACAAGAATTCAAACCCTAGAGCAAGTAGAAAAGAAGTGGAATCGAGTGGGGAGAAAGAAATGGTTGGGGATGAAGTGTAAAGAGAGAGACAGGGAGATAAAATATAAAATAAAAGTACATAGTAAAATGGTATAAAATATTAGCATATTCAAAAATGAGTGTAAAATGTTATTACTAAAGCTTTAGCTGTAATAATACTCTGTAAAATATGATAATCATAGGGTTAAATCAGATGAAGTTTACCACCACTGATAAATACCAGAATAAGCGATATTGACGGGGTCGGGAGCACCTTTCTTCTTCTATATTATCCACTCGTGGAAGGAAAATTGTGCGATAATTCTTAAAGAATGTATAGTTAACATTTGATTAGGTTTTCCCCTTTTCTCAACCACATGCATGTTCGGGAAAATACTTGTATGAATCGGGTTTGGACTAACTCAATATAATTGGTATGTTATTTTTTATGTTTTTTTATTTAAAAGATGTTGTGTTTTAATATTGAGTTGATATATAAGTAGACACAAAGCGGATGTATGCAAGTATTTCGCCATGTTTGGAATCACATTTCCAATAATTGGGGAAAAAATCAAATTTTACAGCAAAATGATTCAAATCTTTATCTATTATTTGTTCGAATGTACACATACATTTTGATTATTAAAATCGGGGTTGTTTGAATACACACATCTCGTTATGAGAGGTTTATGTCACTCCACCATTAGGGACGACTACAAAGAAATTTTGAAAAATATGGTTGTGTGGTGGCTACGCGGACATTTTGAAAAAAATACATTTTTCAAAAGATTTTAAATTTAGTTCTAATTAATGTAAATAGAAGTAAGACATGCTTACAATTTATAAATCACCATCTCTTTCCAATTCTTGAATTTGCATCTATCCATGCATGGTTAGTTTGGTAATGTAATTGCACCGATTGAACTTGTATATGCTCCGCATAATTACGCCTTTGATATGACGATATCATATGACATCATTTTGGCGAAGATTTTTTTAAAAATCGAAAATGCGTTTCTCCTATACTTTTACTGAAATAATTTTTTTATTGTTACACGTATTTATTGATCGTCCCCATTTTTTCTGAGTATTGGTTTCGTATTTTTAACTCATCAAATCCACAACTCCTTCTTAACTACTATCTCTTTTTATGAAAATCGCCAACAAAAATTTTATACCCTATATCATCACGTTTGTTATATCTCAACTATTTTAAAATTTAAATGGAACAAATTTTTGTTTAAATTATGATAAACTGAATGAGGTTACACACAATATGTGCGTGTCGACTTTAATATGTATTAATAATGTATAAAGGGTCTCTTGGAAAGATTAGAATAATAAATATTTTATATTTTGACAACTATAGAAATCATTGTTCGACTTTTATAAAACATCATTGGTGTCGGATGACAGACATTTTTTTAATAAATAAATAAATATAAGAAACTGAATAGTGCAAGCAATATAGTTAAATATCATTTATATATTTAAATAACTAAATAAACATTGATCGTTAAACACTTTAGCTATGAATATGTAGCAAAGACAATATTTTCTTGTTAATTAATAAAACCCTTTGTCAATAAAGATGGGATTATTTATATGGCTTACCTGGTGATGTGATTAAATTAAAGAAGATGAAGGCTTTATTATTATTATTTTTTTTAAGCTGGAAATAATATAGCCTATTTTATGCTATCTTATATCGTTTTTATATAGGAAAATTTTTTGCTATGTCAATAAATAATGTTTTTTTATCCAAGAAAATTCGTGTACATTAACACATCAACACTCCCATAAAAAAAGAATTAATATGATTCCTCACGGCCGAGCCGGCTTGGAACTGAACTCAACTATTTGAAAAAAGGTTTCAGTAAACTTAGATAATGGACTAAAAATTGAAATTTGACGAGCCTCCGGTCTTAGCTGGTTGGTAAATGCTCATATGTCATATCCCCCTTGACGACTCGGGTTTGAGTCCTGGCATTGACCCAAAAAATATTTACAAAATCGTCATCCCCCATATAAAAAAAAGTTTAAATTTGATAATCAGAAGTTCAAAATCACAAGAGGCAAATACAGATCAAAATTGTAATTTTCACGAAATTATATTGAGGATAGTTCTTTGAAATAACACAAATATGTTTTTAGTTTAGAAAAAAAAAAACATTGTAAGATGTCATCACCTTTAAGAAATAATTTTTTTACATTGAAAGTAAATATAAGATGGTGAAGTTCATCTGGTTCAGAATTGACAGTCTTTAGTGGTATAGTATTAAATAAGTTTATCTTTTAAATACTTACTTTACCTATTTATAGTTTATTTTATGAATTTTAAAATAGTATTTGACTAGAATAAATATTATTTCCCTGCATCCTCTAATAGAAAATACGTGCCCTTAAACTTAATTTATGGCAAAAAAGGAATAAAGAAGGGACAAGATGACTTATTTTAGGTTATTTATTTGGCCTTTACTAAATAATTCTTAATACATTAGGTCAAAAAAAAAAAAAATCATTGACTTGTTTCGATTATATTGTATATAAATTGAAAAAAATAAGGTCAAATAATCAAAAAATCTTTGCATTCAATAAAATAAATTGTAAAGTCAAACACTAGAAAATTTGTTAATATTTTTATATTAAAATTGAAAATTTAAAAAATTACATTTTTTTGTCTAGATTTTATTATTCTTTAAAATAGTATTTGATATATATTTCTTCACAATACTGATACTGGAGTGAGCTTCATTATAGAGGAAAGAACTCCTTCCCACTTATATTGGTATATTTTAGTAATGCATCAGTCCTTCCCAAACCCTATAAGGGAGAGAGAGGAATGCAAGGCGAAGTAACTCCTATAAACGTCAACTTAACTCACCATTTTGAGCGTCGGATGGAATTCGACGGAAAAATCTTTCGACACCCTTCTCACACTTGTTTTGTTCTAAGTAGGTCATCTAAAGACCTACATTTTTCTTATCCTGTTCGTTTGAGAAGATAAAGAGAGATAACCTAACTTATTTATGATATTCAGAGCTTATCTCGCTTTTTGTGCGTATCAATTTAAGATAAAAGTAGTTGGAATACTATATCTTTTTTTGTTAAAGGCAAAAATTTTATTAATCATGAGCCAAAGGAAGCTCATCCAATACACAGCCAGAAACAAAATCTACATGCTGCAACAAGGAAAAAAATTTAATTCAATTTGTTACAGCTAAGCCACAAACCCTGTTACAGTTTACAAATTCAACCCCAATCACAAGCCTGGCCTTGAAGTCAATCAGTCACTAAGTATGGTGCGAAGTCTGGGATTAATACAATGAACCAATTTTATCTGATTTTAATATGATCAATCAAGTTATGGATAGATAAAATATTATTCCAAAAAATTCTCTTGTTCCTATGATTGCAAATGACCCATATTGTACTATAGTAGTTGGAATACTATAGAACACTAAAAATAATATATATTATAACTACTAAAAAAAGAAAAAAAGATGTTAAATAAACTGAATATGTAAAGATTGTGAGGTTTTGCTAAAATTTAATCAACAGTATATATAATTTAAATGATTAAAGACAACAACAAAAAAAGGGGTACCCAGTTTGCGCCCCCACAATTTCCGGGGCATCAGAATCCATGTACCAAATGCAATCAGTGTTGGTGCACATTATGGTTTCAGTAACACACACGCACTCCATAGAGAGCGGATGCATGAATTTTGATAAGGTGGTAAAAAATATTAAAATTAAAAAAAGAGAACCATAAAATTTTATGGGGTTAAAATATATTTTTAGGGAGGTAAAATATAGTTTTTATGGGGTAAATTATAATTTTTTTGGGATAAAAACCTAATTTTTTATATATTATCTAAAATTTCTTTAAAAACTATTAGGACTTTCTAAAAAAAATTATAACACAATTCAAATCAAGATGTTATGATTATTCTTAAAATAAATATAAATATTGAAGTGGTTATTATTTAACATTTTTAACTTTAAGCACATGTTTATTGGTCATTTTACACATTCTTGTTGGTTCAAAATTATAATGTAATACTCTTCAAAAAAAAAAAAAATATTTTTAAGATTTTAATATATTATTTTTCGTATCCAAGTTGTAGGCAAGAGTCTTTAAACTTGTTAGAAGTATTTAAAAAAACTAATTGACTGAAATATCTTTTAGTTGAATCTTCATTTTCACCAATAAGAAATTCAAAACGATAAAAAAAAATGTAGCACATCAACAGTGATTTTGATGCTATCTCTAAAAACATTATTTTTAAGAACATATCAAATCATTGATTAAAGTTGATGTCTTATAGCTCATTTGACACCGATCGTAATTTCAATTCAAATCTTGTGTTCGAGTCTCGATACCTCGTCTCCCAATAATTATAATAGTTGGTTCACAAAAAACTTTGATTGAAATATTCCCAAAATTGATGTATCCTGGGAGCAATATCTGTACGTGGCAACAAATAATCCCATCGTCAACCAACCGATCTGCTTTAAGAAGATCTACCAGTCTCTTCATGCCATCATATCAATCTTGTCAAATATCATTAATCACATCAATCCATATTTTATTTAAATATTAATATATTCTGTCTTCTTCTTACTCTCGTGTAATTTTGGGTTTGTTTGATGATGCTCTTAAGGGTAATGCCCTTAGGGGCATCATCACTATTCATTTGAAATCCTTTTTTTTTTTAAAAAAAGATTCCAAATGGATGATGGATGATGCCACTGATGGCAGTACCATTAAGGGCAGCAACAATGAAACCTGTAATTTTGTTGGATACAACATTTTTCTTACTTTAGGGACAAATTTATGGAGTTATTTATTTCATTAACATGCAAGCGAGGGCTAATTGTGACAATGTTTTTCCATTTGTTATGTGGCTCAACAAATGGGGAAAATGAACTACAAAACAACGTTGTGTATTTACAATTGCTTATTTAAAGTATTTTATATTGTTTTATTTAAAGTTGAAAAAAAATTAGTTTTGAATAAAAATATTGGGTGTTTGTCATTAAAATAAAATAAAAACAGCTTAATAAACTTTAAAATATTACGACACAAGTAAAAACAATGAAAATCATCTAATGACATGCTTCTGTTTTTACCTACTTATTTATAGAGAAGCGATATCAAAACAAATAAAATAAAACACTCAAAATCTGTTTTTTATCTGAAAATGAGATACGCGGTTTTGAAAAGCAATCACAAACACTCTCTAATTATAATCTAAATTATTTTTTTTTAATATATATATATATATATATTAAATAAATATATATAATAAATAAAACTTGATAGTTTTTCTTAGCTAAACTAGTCCTCAGATTTGTTCTAAATTTAATTCCTAAAATTATTTGTCCAAATCAATGATTTTATAACTGGAGAACGATGGTTCTTCTCAAAATTTTCATTTCAAACCTCGATCCTGAGAAGAATTACTTTCTTCTTATATATGATTGAAGAATTTTAACAAACACATTTTTTTTAACAAATAGGGGTGTGCTAACAAATTTACCGACAATGAAACTTAGCATCACTCGTAAAATCAACAATTGTATGACTGAGTTTTGTTAGAGAATAAATAATAAAGAATTGCCGTCTCATCTAAAAGCCCGAGCTTGTAAAGAGATTTGACAATTTATTATTTATTCTCTAACAAGTTTGCTGTTTGTTCTCAATATCAGTCTCATCTAGAGGCGTTGTAAGGAGGAACAAGTGGAGGACCAACCTAAGTCACATGATGTAGGTGCGGATGTGAGAATGCGTCAATTTTCAGTGTGTTATAAAGTTAAACATAGCTAATACACATTATATTTGACAATGCAATTCCAATATTTTATTAGATCACTCTCCTAATATAGATAATTATTGTTATCCGAAAAATATATTTTAGAGAATGAAAAATGAAAATGAATAATATAATGAATTCGAAAAATGAATATTGTAATCAACATGTTATGTTATAGTATGAATATATTAAAAATGACTTATATTATTTTCGAAGATTTAAGAATTCCCGACTTAGTAAAACTTAGTACGTGACTTAATAAACTTAGTCATAAAGCACCGCACGCACACTCAATGCTTTAGATCATAACAAGAGCATCAGTGCGCGACTAAGTCAAACTTAGTATGTGACTAAAACTTAGTGTGTCTTAAAGTATCGCACAAGCACTCAATACGTCGGTTCGAAACGGAAGCTCCAGTGCGTGAATGTGGTAGGAGGATTATGTGACTTATGGACCAACTTCTTCTCAGTAGGAATAATATGATATAAACAGTAACTATAGATAGAAAAAGTAACGAATGAAGTCGAAACTGAAAAAAAAAAAAAAAAAAACAGGACACAATTGTATCTTAGCAACAAATTGATGAGGTTGCCTTCCAAGGGGGTGTCCTTGTTGGTGGAGCAGGTTGAGCTTGAGATCGTAAAGTCATGAGTTCGATTCCCCATGCCAACATTTTCTCGATCTAAGCATGTCGCATTGTGCTTGTCCAGTGCGCTTTACCTGTTTGACGTGGTTTGCAGACTACTGCGTCAGCCCGAGGTTTACTCAGTGCACACCCCAAAAGTAACGATTGTGGGTTCCCTCGTTATTAAAAAAAATAGAAAAGAAATTGAGGAGGTGATTCCGTGATTATGCTCGCTTGGGATCTTGTACAGATTAAGGAGATGTGCCATACGGCCATACCTTACAACTAGAGAGCATCAACTATTGAAATGATATGTTCCATAAATTCCGATAGAATATGCCATTTTAAGAAATGAGATCCCCTTTATAACAGGACATCATCAAATAAACTCATAAATAAGAAATGTTCTTGGTTATTTCATGGGATAGTGTTCCATATGGTAGATCTAAATATCCAATATGTGTTATTTTTTCAATGTGAAAATATACCTCATATATAATTAGATTTACCCCATAGGATAACGAAGAAAAAATCTACAAATAGATAAACTTTTTGTACTCATACGTTGTTTATAACAATATTTCTTTTATAAAAGTAAATAAATTGCAATCGGAGTCTTTAACCATAAAAACCTTTGCATTCATACATAATTTAAAAAAAAAACAAAAAACAACGAGCTTTTAAGTAACCGTAATTTATAAAATCTTAAAGCCTTCTGTATTTATGTATCTTGTTAACTTTTAGCAAAGTGATACCGTCCAGGATACAATTTATGAGGATTGTTCTTGGAGGAATATTTGAGTGTTTGAATAAGGTTCTCAATAATTCCGTGCCTTTGCAGACGAGTATTTATGTATCATTTATGGCATAACGAGCTTGATCCATCAGCAGTAGCGGAGCCAGAAAAAAATTTCCAAGGTGACGTATAAGAAAAAAAAGTTACGTCTCTGCTATTAGTTATATTTTTTAACAAAATGTTAAAAATGTTAAGCGCTTGATCCTAACATATCTATTTCATTACTTTGGATAGATTATTAAGAATATTTCACGGGAAAAAAGTTAACATGTTTTTATTCGGAAACTTTGTTGCTGCCCTTAAGGGCGTTGCCCTCAGGAGTAATATCCACCATTCAAATTGAATCTTTTTTTTCCTTTAAAAAAAAGATTCCAAATGAATGGTGATGATGCCCCTAAGGGCATCATCAAACAAACCTTTTTATTCCCCCAAGTAAACAATCGTTGGATTCTTTCGTGACTTGTTCTTAGCTTATGGCACATAATATATTAATTAACGACTTTTTTTCTTGATAATCACAACAGCGGGGTTCCCTATCCACCAATCACAACACGTCCACGGACCTAAATTAACTTATTAACTCCCAATAATCCCATACCTAAATCCGTTGTCCCCACCATGTTTGTTACCTAAACTTTGTCATATTTTATTAATTAATTTCCCTAATTTGGCCTTTACGCTGCATAGAATTGATAAGTGCACTTAGTTTGCATCAACTACAATATAAACAATGATTTTAAATCGTTGGATCAACCATAAAACGATGACGATAAGCGATAAAGATTAGCGTAATCGTAAAATTATGGTGTTTTTAACAAACCTCTTAGTCTTATGATGGCAAGTTAGCTATTGGTTCCACCAAGGGTTAATTTCAAGGAAGTTGGAGATTTTATTTTGTAAATAAGAAATTAGGGTTCCAACTTATAAACACCATTCACTCAAATTATTCAAAAAATAATTAGATAAAATTTGAAATATGAACAAATTAATTGAATAAATTAGGTATTAAAATGAATGTAAGCATACTAATTTAAGAATATCGCATAATATTCAAATCTCCTTCTAATTTTTTTTACAATACATATTTTCTTTGAATAATTTAATATTTTTAACTATAGCTTATGGGTGCTTATCGGGCCGGGTCAATCTGGACCCGTCCCAGAACCGGACCGGTTAGTCCGGTCTGAAATCGAAACCGGACTAACCGGTTCCGGTTCGCCCCGAAACCGGTAAGATACCGATCCGGGGTGGTTCTACCATTCCGGAACCATTATCTTACTGGTTCCGGACTTAACGGATCCGGTTCCGGGTTGAACCGAACCGGATCCGTGAATTGAAAAAAAATTGATTTTTTTTAAAACTTTAGATAAAAATATATTTGAGGTTAGTTTACAAACAAAAATGTCCATTAACTCAATTGATTAGAGTTTTAGAGTAGAAGACAATGGTCGCGTGTTCGAATCCTCAAAGCAACAATTTCCCTTGATTTAAAAAAAAAAAACCGATTCCGGGTTGGAACCGATTCAACTCGGAACCGGTAGAACCGAAACCGGATCCGATCCGGTTCCTTACAGGATCGGACCGGTTCCAGAATTTGGGGAATCGGAATCAGCCGGTTCAGGTTTGGATCGGGTCGGATTGGGCCAATAAGCACCCCTACTATAACTTAAGCATTTATAAATTATAATCTATTTATGCTGCCATGTTACCAAAGGTTTAAATATTATATAGTTGACAAATATTACTTATATTGATCTACAAACAAATGTGGGGATTTCGTTATACTCCACAATAATTGCGGTCCAATAATTAATTCTATAATGGATTCCGAGAGCATTTTATTTATTATCAAGAATTGAAAAATCATTTGAAAGTTAAGAACAAACATTTTTTATAAACTCTGAGAATCAAACGTTTATCATTAAGTTAAAATTATAGTTGGTAGCAGATATACAACGTTATTTTCTTATAGTGAAGCGATATGTGGACATGCACTACTAAAAAAAATACTATAATTCAACATTTTTATTGTCACGCTATTAACAAAGCATGACATTAATTATTTTTGTTAACCGCTCATTTTTTTCCCACTCACCGTCTCTCTCTTCTCAAAGCAGAACATTTGTATTTCTCCAAATACTTACGCCTCACTCTCTTCTTTTTCGGAATCGATCTGTCGATTTTATGTTCAATTGAAGTTTCAATCATTTGATGGACTCGATCTGGACGTGCGATGGCGTCCCCAGCGTCTCACATTTCATCGTTGCGGTTTGCTTCGGTTTTGCATTCGTTGCCACCAAGTTCATCCTCGACAGATTGATTTTTCGCGTAAGATTTCTCGATCAATGGAATGCCTTGATTTTCTTTAATTTTGTGGAAATTGTGCGAATTGCTTGTTTGGTGGTGAACATGACTGTTTTTGCTTTTAACATTTTTGGATTCAACTTGAACATTGAGAAAGAGCACGGCATTGAGTTATTTATTTGTAAATTGACCTAGATTATTATAAATTTTTATTGCAAGTGAATTGACATTTTCTAATATAGATACTGGTTATGCATAGAACTTATTTTGGCGATTTTGTGAAGGAAGTTCTACTGTTATCCGTCAAAGATTGTTTTGAACAGTTAATTCAAATAGTGTGATGATATGAGCTTATGAGAAACTTTATGCATTGATACATAGAGAAATCTTGGTAACTTTGAAATGTTTCCACCTATTCCAGAGATTGGCAATCTTGTTGTTGAGTAGATGAACTACTCTGAAATTAATTGGGGTTACGAAGGGGAAAATTGTAAAATGTTCAGAGTCAGTGAAGCTTATTATGTCTCTGACAAATAAGTCATATGATAGGTCTTCACTATTGAGTAAGGAATTTTTATAATATTCTTCCTCCATGGAGGATAGGTTATTAATTGTAATGCTTTGAACTTTCCCAACAGGTGTGAGGAGTACACCCAAAAGGAAGCTGAATTGAAAAGGACGGTAATTATTTAGTTCCCCTCATGCATTATTAGTTTTTAGCATTAACTAAATGTACTAGTTGTGACAGAAAATGCTAATACATTTAAATTTATTTAATGACACTAAGACATTTTAACAAATCTCTTTTGTGGTGAGATATAAATTAGATTGAGGAACTGGAGAAGGAATTAGAGGAAACCAGAGAGAAGTGTGCTAGACTATCGACTCATTTGGGAATTCAGAGGAAGCAAATACTTATGTTGAGTGATGGATCGTAGGAGGTAATTGTGATTGTTCTTGTGGATCCATAACTTTCTGTAAAAGATGCAAGAATCTGTACATATGAGAATTTCTTTCTGAGTTGCGATTAATATTGTTACGGAGCATTTGCATAAGATGACTTGCAATGTTTTTTTTTTCGGGAGCTTCATGTAGTTTCATTTTAAGGCAAAAAAATTCAATTATTGTGTCAACTAAATGAATCACATTATCATTCTCCTGAAATTTTAATACATTTTTACTCCTACAATTAAACACATATATAACACCACATTCTATGCTTTCAAACACATTTTTGACGTTTGTAATTCTTTCTGTTTCATTTCGAAATCTGCTTCCATCAGTCAAATTTCTCATTTTTTTTTCTTTTTCTTTCTGTCAATGTAGAATTTGACCAATTGATAGATACAACTCGACTAACGACTTGTGAATTATCTAATTGCTGATTATGGAGGAGAAGAGTTTGTTATTAACAAATATTCAATTGGAAGAAAACTCAACTTATTAGCGTAATGAAAGTTAGTCCCACATGATTGAACCTTATCTATTATAAGCTAGAGGTATTTATAGGCTGAATGAATGAAAGTTAGTCCCACATGATTGGACCTTATCTATTATAAGCTAGAGGTATTTATAGGATGAATGACCGAGTGATAAGAAAGACAACCACTCCCTCATATTGTGTCATGCATGTATTAATGCCACTTTTTATGTTATGTCAGGTGGTATTGTAAGGGTTTCCAGAAGGGAAAGATTACTGAGTAAATTTGTTGAGAATGAGTGTGAAAAATAGAGAGACTTATGGAACTCTACATGAGGTGATTTCACTTGCATAGGTTTCAGTTATGCAGAAAACCAAATCTGTTTATCCACTGATTATCATCATATTAAGAAATATAATGACACCACTAAAGCTTTTGTTATCTTTTAACCACGTTTATTCTTTTTGAAATTTGCAGATATTCCAACAGACTGAAAGATGAGACTCAACGGCTTAAACAACTTGTACTCGATGATTTTTGAGGTTAATTCTTATCTTCTTTTTTTAACCAAACCCTTAAGATGAATACAATTAAACAATACTATTGAATCTATTCTATGTTAATAATGATCACATATTTCTGAGGACGAAAAGTATAACCAGAAGCTAGACTCTGGACTCTATACACTTCAGGTGTCTCCCTCAGACTTATGGTATTAGCAATCAAACCTTATGTTCTTGATTTACTGTGGTTGTATAACTATCTATTTCTGCAGTTAACTACTGTAATTTTGGGTCATCTTTGGACATCTGAGTAAGTTTTACCACCTTACAGAATGGTTTTTGATCTGTGGCTTCTTTGTAGATCCTGTCACATTTTTTTTCCGTTTAATTGATGTTGTCCTTCGTAGGCACCCTCGGATGAGAGCAAGAACTGAATTGTTTGATGGGTATTTTTGCATGATCGTTTTAATCTGTAGTCAGTGTACGAATTAATCATCCACATACTTAAGGTATTTTTTAGGCAGGATTATCTTATGTTGGTAAGTGGTAATTGAGTTCTTTCCTACTTAGTTCAAAAATAGTTATTTCGTCTCTCATAACTTGTTTGCAGATAAAGCTTCTGCTAATCAGCATACTGGGCTAAGATACACTTATATCTCTCACTGGAAGTCTATATCTTTGAAATATGAAATATTGGTACTGAATGGCATAAGATTAATTGAGTTTTACATGCTTGTGATTTGCATTTAGGAGTAACATAGGTGGTGTTGTTGCACTCTGGTCCCTGTTATGATGGTACTTATGATCTATTATTTTCAGTTTAAGGTCAGTAGAATTGACATATCCCCTTTTGTAAAGAGTCGTGATATGTTGTCTCTGATTATTGTCCTTGCTTCCAACAATTTAAAGTGTTCTCTCATGTTGTGAACTTATTTGTAGTAAATTCGAAGACATATTTGATTTAGATCGTTTATTGACTACTTGAAAATTGATGTGTGAATCGTTAGTCGAAGCATCTGGTAATAATTCATAAGCTTTAATAAGAATGTGTTTATATTTTTCATATTCTTACTCTCATTTGTATGTAATTTTATTTTATATGATTTTTGTAGGTTGTAATGGATGGAGCACGGTAAGTAGCTATTGCAGAAAGTTTTTGGGAGAAGATTAGACTAGCTTTGTTTCGATAGAATTGTTTTAACGTTGCGTTTTATCAAAAACTTTTTCTAGTTTTTTGTAATGACTTTGATAGCTTGATATGAGATAGAATTTTGTAACATATTTCATGCTTTTAAGTTAATATAGATGTTTGCTTTTATTTTATTTGCTTTTAAATATGTATTAAGCACGAGAAACGAGAAAAAAAACAGCTATAGTGATGCTTTTGCTTTTAGTGATGCTTGTTTAAAGCGTCACATATGTAGGTGTGTATGTTATATTGACACTTTAAAGCGAATCGAATACTATTTTTCGTGACGTTTTCAAGTGTCACTATAACCTACATACCTATTGAAGCGCCTACCTATGTGATGATTAAATTAGTGTCACTATAACCATATTTCGTGATGTTTTTTAGCGTCACTATATATTATTTTTCTAGTAGTGATGAGAGACTGTATCCTATAGATGTCAATAAGCCAGGCTGTTAAGCCACACGTCTTCGTCCACGAGGGCGCAGATTGACTTGCTGGACATACGTAGTCCCGACATAAACTTTTTTTTTTAATATTCAAGTACAAGGAACTTGTTTTAAAGCAAAAATTCTTTTATATTTGTTTTAACTTTATAAAATTTATAGATTTTATGTTACTCGGAAGGCTGCAGCTAAAGATTATGTACCTACACAGAATATAGAGATTTTATTAAAAATGCATTTCTAAAAGGATACAGTTACGACAGACACATATTAAAACTCGATTGCAAATAAATTTTATAATGAGATTGTTAGTGATAGAAAATGCAGCGTAAACACATTTTACTTTGAAAATTGCAATATCCTTAAAAAATGCATGTTACCTTATTTTTTGGTTCGATTTTGTAACAATGAACTTGTATATAAAAAATAAATGGACATCGAGATTTTTTACGTGAAAACCCCGAGGGGAAAAACTACGGGACCTCGTCCAATTTTAATCTTCACTATAATCAAGTCCCTCTTTACAGTGTGCTTTCCTACAATAAATAAGCCAAGATTCTGCTGAAAGAAGAGAAGGAGGCGCCCCAACAAATTCCCTGCATAACATACTCTTTTTGGCCTTTATCATCCTTAATGGGCTTTACATTTGAGGCCTTTAATTAGGGTTAAGGGAAATGGATTATATAAACATGGGAATGGGCCTAGGTTAATGACCAAGATAAATGGGCCCTTGTATCTTGTCAGATCCGGTCGAGCCCATAGAATTCGGGTCCAAACTGCACCGGGACAATTATCGGGGTATCATGAGTATCCCCCTCTAGTCGAGCTAGAGTAGCGCTGTATCGACTCCAACTGGTTAGGTGAGGACCCGGATCGGTAGTCCTTTAAATGACAAATCATGATGTGACATTGCGTCGTGCCGAGTTCCCAAGTCATGTAGTCGGTAGAGCCATGACAATTCGAATGTCGATCTCCTTGATAAAATAGGTAGCTCGCATAGCCCATACGAGGAACCAGCGTAATCATAGTACTGAGCTCCTGTCAATAATAGCAGGTCGGACTGGGCAGTAGGAATCCGAACTGAAACTACTATAATCGAGAATTCCGAGCTGACAAAGGTGATCGAGAGATCCGAGGTGATAAAATGTTTATCTTTGTTGGGCCGGACTGAGCAAATAAAGCTCGCCCGGCCTGATCTCCTGAGATGATGTATGAGAAGATAATACCCCTCCGACATGATATGAACAAATATTGCTCGCCCGACCTGATATGATCTTAGCTCCGACATAAAAAAGAGCAAAGAATGCTCGTCTGAACTCCATAATCAATAAAGCCTAGCTCAATTCCATGGCAGATAAAACTCGCCGAACTCCAGAGCTGATAAACATCTGACACCCAGAGCTTGATAAATATGACGTGCTGAGCAGACAAAATACAGATGAGCTCCAAAAGTGATCCATAGACATAGCAAATAAATCCGGGCTGATCTGAGCTCCATAAGTAATGCTGAGCCGATGAGTAAATAAGTTGATGTGAGCTCTAGAGACGAGATATATCGAGTTGAACTCCCGAAATAATAAAGTCATGCTCTGAGTAAATAGATACAGTCGAGCTCCAGACGATCAACAGGGAGCAAATTAGACTCCATAGTGTTGAAACTGAGCTGGCATGTTACAAGGATGATATGTTATCTGAGCAGGGCTGACCTGCAATAACGACTCTGAAAGAGTTCTAAAATAATTCTAATATGGAATTAAATATAAAACATGGATGACCTGTTATCCGCGCAGGGCTGACCTGCAATAACAACTATGAATAATTCTAAGTAAAGAATTAACTGTTAAGTAGGGCTAACATGTTCTCTTAGCAGGGCTGACCTGCAAGGACAACTAGAAATAACTCTTTATAGAATCAAATCTTAAAACATGGATGACCTGTTTTCTTGGCAGGGCTGACCTGCAGTAATATCTCGAAATAATTCTAAGTACAGAATTAAATCTTAAACAGGGCTGACCTGTTTTCTTGGCAGGGCTGACCTGCAGTAATATCTCGAAATAATTCTAGATACAGAATTAAATCTAAAACAGGGCTGACCTGTTTTCTTGGCAGGGCTGACCTGCAGTAATATCTCGAAATAATTCTAGATACAAAATTAAATCTAAAACAGGGCTGACCTGCAATAGCAACTAGAAATAATTCTAAGAGAATTAAATCTTAACAGGGCTGACCTGTTATCTGGGCAGGGCTGACCTGTATGAACTCCGAAGATAATAAACCGAGCATATAAGTCTAGCCCGACCTGAGTTCCAGAGCTAATAGGTATGCGGAGAAGATAAAGTTCATCCGACATACATATTCACTAGATGTGAGCAGATAAAACTCAGCTGAATTCCCCAAACTAAAGAGCATCCGAACTTCAGGATGATAAATTCGCGTAGGAGATATAGCTCATCTGAATTTGCAAAGTGACAAATGACTTGAGCTCTTGAGATGATAAAATGCTGAGCAAATAAAGCTCGTCTCATCTGATCCCGGAGAATAAATATAAGTAGACAAGACCTGTCCGGTCTGGACTCCAGATAATAAATATGAGCGAATGATTCTCGTCTGATTCGAACTCCGGGGCAGACTATTCAATAAAATCGTGCCTGGGCGGAACTTAATTTTCCCAGTCAGGGCGGACCTTAACTTTCATAGTAGTCAGGGCGGACCTTAACTTTCATAGTCAGGGCGGACCTTAACTTTTATAGTAGTCAGGGCGGACCTTAACTTTCATAGTCAGGGCGGACCTTAACTTTCATCGTAGTCAGGGCGGACCTTAACTTTCATAGTCAGGGCGGACCTTAACTTTTATAGTAGTCAGGGCGGACCTTAACTTTCATAGTCAGGGCTGACCTTAACTTTTATAGTAGTCAGGGCGGACCTTAACTTTCATAGTCAGGGCGAACCTTAACTTTTATAGTAGTCAGGGCGGACCTTAACTTTCATAGTAGTCAGGGCGGACCTTAACTTTCATAGTCAGGACGGACCTTAACTTTTATCGTAGTCAGGGCGGACCTTAACTTTCATAGTCAGGGCGGACCTTAACTTTTATCGTAGTGAGGGCGGACTTTAACTTTCATAGTCAGGGCGGACCTTAACTTTTATAGTAGTCAGGGCGGACCTTAACTTTCATAGTCAGGGGGACCTTAACTTTTATAGTAGTCGGGGCGGACCTTAACTTTCATCCTCATCTAGTGTGCCTGGGCTGACCATAGCCACACATGTCTGGGCGGACCGTGACATCTCCTCATCTCAACTCCAACATTCACACACCACTCCCGAACCTCCATACCACTACACCACATCCGAATAAGTTAATCAAAAATCCGGATCAAATAAAGATCAAAAGCTGATGAATAAGGCCTTACTGCGAGATCGCATGCCTGAGCTGATATAATAGGGGCTTACTGCGAGATTGCATGCACGAGCTGTCATAGAGGGGCTTACTGCGAGATTGCATGCCCGAGCCGATCCTCAATCCGAGCTGATGCGGGGCTTACTGCGAGATTGCATGCCCGTGCTGATATAATAGGGGCTTACTGCGAGATTGCATGCCCGAGCTGATGCGGGGCTTACTGCGAGATTGCATGCCCGTGCTGATATAATAGAGGCTTACTGCGAGATTGCATGCCCGAGCTGATATAATAATAAAATAGCACGACAAAAAATATATGTTTATGACATTCAAATAACCATTTGGACGTAAAGAACCGTAACTTTTCTGCTCTGTTGATTTTAGCAGAATCCACTTCCCTGACATCTCGACTCTTTCCATATAAGAATAATACACAATCATGGCACATGCCACATGGTTTATCAAACTCAGGAGAAAGACAATTTAATGCGGCACCAAATATCCTTGAAACAGACATTCTACCAGTTTCACGTGGACCGTGGAAGAGATACGGGGAAGCTATCCAACCTGGAGAAATGGCATTCAAAAGAGACCTTGTCACTACGTTTTGCCCAACCAAGTCATTGAATGATTTTGGCATAAATTTTTGACACGGATTCCTAGGACTTTTGAGATACGGGTTAAAAGATTCACTCCCGTCCTTCTGCTCCATGTTCTCTTCAGTTAATAGTACTTGGCCTGAGTTCCCCCACAAAAGAATCCACTCTTTCGCATCCTGACAAAATTAGATTCTCTAAGTTTCCGGGTTCTTGACCAACAGCTGCTGATCCCACGTCCTTGATGCCCAAAATCCGTAACACCACCATCTTTATTTCCATATAACGACATTCGATGCCTCGAAACTTCCCTCGAGGGATCACTAACGGCCAAGCATTTACAGCCTACGTGATCCACAAAATCATCATCGTTTGTCGCTCTACGCAAATTATCGCACGTTCTGCACCAGCATTTCCTCATTGAGCCTCCAAAGCCCTCTTTTTTTTTCTGCTTTCATTGATCCTACTTCAGGTTCATCATGTGAACCACCACCCTCAGCACAATAACTAGATGGTGTTCCACAAGCCAATTCCAAATCTATAGAGAACAATTTTTGCAATACCTTACACTCAATAATACGCTCTTATACCCAATTTCCTGGCTCAAGGAACAGTCATCTGAGTCATCAACGCACATCGACTTTTGGGTTTCCAACCCCGTGTTTTCAATCGAGTCTCCCAAAGCCTCTTGAGAGACTAAACTTGAATCACGACGTCTAATACCAATATACAACTCATCATTACTCACATGGCGTTCCTCCCCCAAGAATAATCTTTATCTCCTCAATCCAGAAAGATTGCTATAAATATAGATATGCACACATATTGGAATTTCCAGTCTATATTAACAACACTTATGCATAAATAAAAAGTAGGGAAATGGGACTTCCCTGAAGATGATTGTGTTGGGTCTGTGAATTGAAAATCCTTATAATTTCTTTCATATGAAGTTTCTTGCTCTTCATAATCAATTCTTGGACATATCCTCCTTTCATCAACCTCGTCACGACACCTAATCCATGATTCTCATCGATAAGAATGCCATTGAACCGCAAGATGTTCTTATGCCATCAATTCCGGCAAATCTTTCCTCAGCTTAAACTCACAAGCATGCCCTTTATCACACCATTTGAGCTTCTCAATCCCAACTTGTTCACCATCAATCGTTCCTTTAAAAGTATTTGTTCTCCCGACCCCATCTCTGTCAATTGACACATTAGCCCCATTAAGTTCATCAATGTACCTCTATGTGGGTTTACAAGGTCTCTTTAGTGCAGGAAGAGCATCAGTTCAGTTCACACGAGTTGCTGTCATCGGCAATGAATCCAGATCAAGAATTTTGTTATTCTCAAGATCTTGGCCCATCAGTCCATGTTTGTCATTTTGCAGAATCTCCAAACTGCTTAAATTTAGTTGGTCATCCTGGTATTCATGAGCTTCCATAATTCTCCGATAATCTCTCAGATAAGGCCACCTCCAGCAGCTCCAGAGACCACAGGCCCGAGGTCATCACCCTGTCTTCATCGCATAAACCTCATCGAAAACCAGTCGTTGCTGATTCGAGCTTCTCTTGTGAAACTTGGCCAGCATCTTCGGAGGGAAAGTCCATGGCCATCGTGAGTTGCAGGGTTGCTCTCGGGCTCACAACCCCCACCGCTTCAAGAAGCCAACAACCATGTGCAAAATATGAGCTCAGCACAAAATTAGCTTTCACATATGCACTGATACATATTTCTAATATTTGAATCCTTTTTCCTTTCAGACACGAGGAGAGAAGAAACAACGGTGGGTGGTGACAGCATCAAGGTTCTCGGAAACCTGCATCACCACCACCGAGGAGGAGAGCATAGCGGCGGCTGGCTTGAAGATCGGGAGGTTCTCCCAATGTATCGAAGTTCTTGAATCCTCTTCTTTTTTTTTTCCTCCAGGTCTCGTCGCTTCAATACCCACACCGTGAAGCCTATGACACAGTGCCGTAGAAACCACTTGTAGACAGCCACCCGCCGCCTCCATGTGCGAGCCCTAGGTATCAACGTCTTAGCTCGATTTCTCATAGACGGCGTCAATTGTTACATTATTTTTTGGTTCGATTTTGTAGCAATGAATTTGTATATAAAAAATAAATGGACATCGAGATTTTTTACATGAAAACTCCGAGGGGAAAAACCACGGGACCTCGTCCAGTTTTAATCTTCACATAATCAAGTGCCTCTTTACAGTGTGCTTTCCTACAATAAATAAGCCAAGATTCTGCTGAAAGAAGAGAAGGAGGCGCCCCAAAAAATTCCCTGCATAACCTACTCTTTTTGGCCTTTATCACCCTTAATGGGCTTTGCATTTGAGGCCTTTAATTAGGGTTAAGGGAAATTGGTTATATAAACATGGGAATGAGCCTAGGTTAATGGCCAAGATAAATAGGCCCTTGTATCTTGTCAGATCCGGTCGAGCCCATAGAATTCGGGTCCAAACCGATCGGGACAATTATCGGGGTATCAATGCATTTCATAAAAGGGATTATTCTTGAATTTTTATTTAATTAGTAATGAATGAAGTATGCAAAATATGTAATGGTAAAGTTGTTGTCATGTGACCTGGAGGGTACGGGTTCGAGTCGCGAAAACATCTTGTACTGCAAGGAAATGCTGCATACATTAGACTCAATGGACTCGATCCCTCCCGGACTCGTGCATCTCGGGAGCTTCGTACATCAGATATGCCCTCTTACTGATGGATTTTGAGTTTGAGAAGGTAATGAAATGTGTTTATTTTTAATCAAAATTGATCGACGTTTTGTTTTTTAAAAAAAATTAATAACGAAGATGGCTTGTTTCCAAGGTAAGTGGTTTGTAAACGAAAATATAAAATGGGCCCATTTAAGGTGAAGATAATTAGACCTATGTTCATCCCCCAAAATCCCCCAAAATGTTGACAGTTTTGGTCGCGTCTTCTTCAGATTTCAACTCAAGATTTTTGGGAGGAATGTATTTCAAATCATTGAACCAAATCCCCTCAGATTGTGTTTGGATGTATATATTTCATTTGAATGGAGAGATACGATTTGAGAATGAATTTGAAACTTGGATTTGAAATGATACATATCTTAGATGTATTTTAAATCCATCACAGTTACAATTACATTTACATAAATTAGTAAAGATATGAATTTGAAATACACCCAATATAAATTTCATCCAAATAATTAAGATTGCATTTGGATGGAAGAATTCCATTTCGACAATGGATTTGAAATTTTGGATTTGAAATGAATTCAATAGTTAGGATTTTGAAATACTTTGGTGTTATTAAAGAACGCTTTAAAATTGAAGATGGTGAATTGAAAATCTCATGAATTTCACAATTAGCCAAACCGTTTGAATAATTTGTATTAATGATATGAAATCTAAATCCATCAAATCCTTCAATCCAAATGAATTTGAAATCCATGGCTTCAAATCTCTCAATCCAAATACACCCTGAATGTATTTGTACAATTTCTTGTCCGACGTATTTTATGTAATAAATTTCAAATTCTTACTTCATTTGGTTATTTCAAATCCATCGATCCAAATTGACAACTTGAATCCAAATCTTAGAAAATAAAAAAAGATTTTAGATATGGGTTAAAAATGATTTCATTTTGTGAGAATTTAATCAATTCATTAATTATTAAAAACTAATAATCAAGTATATTAATTAATAAAACAAATTAATAAACTAATAATAAAAAATTAAAAAAAAGAGGCATTTTAAATGCATGGAATCCAAAAGTATCGAAAAAGATATTATCAATTTACTCATATCTTAAACTTGAAATTCCTTCCATGTCCAAACCCATATACATCCAAGTCAACTACCTGATGTCCACGTAAAGTAATTGTTTTTTTTTTCTCTTCACACTATCGTCAATTCTGACTAAGTTTTTTTTCTTACATATTTGCATAAATAATTGCTTGAAATGTTAATTTATTTTGCCGTCTTACGCCGGATAGATAAGAGCTCATACCATTTTTGGTAAATGTAAGTTTGAGTTGCGCTTGTAAAAAATTTGACAAATTTAAATTAATGACGAGAGATTCCTACGCGTTTAGGATACAATTTATTCAACAAATTTCGTAATTATTTGGGTCCAACGAGAAGAAAATTTCCAAATTAGAGTCCTGTTAGGAATCTAATAGATTATTATGAAAACCCATTAAATCAGTTCCCATAGTTTTCATCAAACAATTCTCCTTCGATCAAAACTTTCCTATTTACTCACGATCGACAATTTTCTTGGAAAAAAAACGAGAAAAAAGGGATTCAAGATAGAATATAATGGATTCCGCACAGTCTTCTGTTACTAGTGAATATTCTGGGCAGATGCAAAAACATAAAAAGATGATCGAGGAAAAGAGAGTTAAGTGGTTCTCCATGAAAGATAGAATCATGGAACTAGTAAGCAACGTTAATATCTCCAGCATTCAAGAAATCGCGAACGAAATCTTGAAAGAAGATCTGTACGAGGGTAGGGGTTTGTCTGTCAAGAAATCATGAAATCCCAGATGAATTCTCCTCAGTTAACCAATGTTTATGCTGCTTTGGTAGCAATCATCAACCCTAAATTCCCTGGCGTGGGGCTTTTGCTTGTGAAAAGGGTAGTTTTAAAGCTCAAAGACGAGTATAATTATAATGGCAGAAGCAACACGAAAAATCTGAGGGCACTTTCCAAGTTCTTGGCACATTTAGTGAATCAATTTGTAGTTCATGCACTTTTGGCTATGGATGTTTTCTTGTTTCTGATGGGGAACCTGAACTCGGATAACGTTGAAGTTGCTGTGAAGTTCTGCATTGAATGTGGTTCGACTTTCCAAGAATTTTTACCCATCAAGTTTAAGACTGTTCTTGAGGAGTTTGATAGAGTTTCAAACGAGGTGCTCTGCCCGGAATCTGCCCGAGATTCCAGTAGCTGCCCGAGCTCTCCAGCCGCTGCCCGACCACTCCAGCCGCTGCCCGAAGCCCTACCAAGCACTGCCCGAGACCAACCGAGCACTCCAGTCGCTGCCCGAGGTCTGCCCGAGCACTCCTGCTGCTGCCCGACGTCCAACGAGCACTGCCCGAGACCAAACGAGCACTCCACCAGGCACGGAACGCTCTGATACCACTGTAAGGATTTCGTTCCGCTTTCAATCTCGATTGATCACCTGCAATCACAACAAGAAAACAATCCACAGTATACAATTCACAAAGAACTATATAAACTGAAATTCTAACAAGAGTAAGAGAATTGGGCTCAGGTCGAGCAGGGTTTCCTTTCTAAGTCGTCACCGGGGAACCAAGGTATCGTATCCAAAAGTTGGAGACACACACTGCCCAAATGGACTCACGGCAGCCACCAACACGCACGGCACACACAGCACCACACGGCTGTAACACAGCCTAACCACAAAGGTCACGACACACGGCCACACACACCACTGGACGAACAGAACCAGCAAGGGGAACCACACACACTGGACGAATCAGAACCACAGACGCACACACTCAGTTCACGGCCACACAGTGCACACAGCACCAAGGCTCGAACCACAAGTGCACCACCACAAACTCACGGCGCACACAGCACCACCACTCTCACACAGAAAGCACAAAGCTCTCGGTCAACCACAAAGGAAACAGAGACACGAAGAAAAGGGGGAAAACACTCAAGAGTTGGTCAGTTTCAGGCTTACCTCACCATGGAATAAATCCATGATAAATAGCAGCAAGGAAGCTGAAGAGAAGGGGAGCAAGTCCCAAGCATCGCGGTCAAACCAGCCATCCGAAGAGGCGCAGAGAAGGAGAAGCTTCTGGAGTGGTTGAAGAAATAAAGTGAAGGGGAATGGGTAAAGGATGGGGGCTCGGTTATGTTGAAAGAAAAAAAGGGACCAAAGCCCATTAAGAAAATAAGGTAATGGGCCAAAAAACCCAACAAATCTCCACCTTGGCACAATACCGGCTCCACCTCAACGTAAGGAAAACCCATAGATGACTCATCATCGCCCAAAGGGTCCCCACAACACACACAACATTGTGTGGACCAAATTCCTGTCATAGCACACAGCACAGACAAAGGAAAAACAATAACAAGCACACAGCAAGTTAAAGTGGGAAAGTAACCAGGGTAACGGTTTTATAACGAGCACACAGCAGGTTATAAAACACTAACCAATGGACTAAACATGCATCAATCATCAGTATCAAATTTTAAAATTTTAAAACATGATTGAAATTTACTAAGGGACAAACACTTAGTACACATATCAGCAGGATTAAACACATAATCACTTAGATTATCACCTACAGATAACAACCATTGAACAACATTCCAATGCACCATGCTAGGATTAGACATAAACCTATTTAAGCAACTAATAGCTTAAGTTATACCATGCCAAGTACTAACCATCAAATACATTAAGCAACTAATAGCATAAGCTATATCATGCCAATCTTCATGTTCATTAGCAACCAATTCATCATGCACAACATGTTCATGTTCAACAACACTATTATGATTTTCAGGCATTCCATGAATTTAAGTTCATTAACAGGAAGTACACCAGTTAAATGCTCCAACTTGCAAGGAGTAGCACTGGACTCAGACTCATCAACATGCACAGAACTCATAGTCACATTAGGGGAAGGGAAATCCGGGAATTTCACTCTTTGTTGTTTGCAAAAAACACACGAATCACAGAAAGGCATACAAGACAACTCGTCTTTACCAAAGCAACCTTTTTCATGCAAAATATCTAGACCTTTAGAACTCATATGACCTAATCTCCTATGCCACAGATCAGTCAAGTCATCAGTCACAGAATTCACATTATCATATACAGATTCAGTTTTGCAAACATAAAGATGTCTTTTCTTTTTACCTTTGAAAACAACCAAAGAACCCTTTATGATTTTCATAACTCCATTTCCCCATCTACCCTCAAGACCACATGATTCTAAACCAGCACAAGACATCAAATTATTGCACAAAGCAGGAACATGTCTTACATCTTTTAGAGTCATAGAATAACCAGAATCAAATTTCAAATAAACATCACCAATGCCAGCAACTTTACAAAGTTTCTCATTAGCAATAGAAACAGAACCATTTTCAACTTCTTTATAATTAGAAAACAAATTTCTAAGAGGTGACATGTGATAAGAGCAACCAGAATCAATTAGCCATTCATTTTCACACACAGTAGATGAATGCACATAATTCACAGAATCACATAAGTCAGTCACCATAAAAACATCACCTGAGTTTTCACCAGATAAAGAAGCATGATTCACTTGTTCATAAGATTGGTTATTATCATTTTGTTTCTGGTTTTTCTTTTCAGGACAGTCTTTAATAAAATGATCAGGATCACCACAATTAAAGCACCTCCTGTTCTTAGGCCTAGACTTAGACCTTTTCCACTTGTTCTTATCATTATTCTGATTTTGGTTATTATCAGATCTATGATTGTTGTTATACCTATGTTGAGATCTACCTCTAACATGCATAACTTCACCTGAATCTTGCTTACCACCGTTGTTCACTTTTAAATCTAATTACTTGCTTTTCAAGCCGTTCATTACAGTATCCAATGTAATAGAATCTCTACCGTACTTAATGGCGGATTTTACATCACCATAATTTTCAGGAATAGCATTTAAGAGAACAATAGGTGAATAGTCGTCAATGTTCTTATCTCCTGTCAATTTAATATCTTGAATTAACTTAGTAAACACATCCAAATTCTCATCTACGTCTTTGTTCAAGTCTAGCTTGAATCTGAAAAAATTTTCCAACAAGAAAAGTTTACTAGGCAAAGATTTTTCAGTAAACATTTCTTCTAATTTTTTCCAAAGTTCTCTAGCAGATGATAGTTTACCACACTTCCTGAGCACAGAGTCAGATAAGTTCAAGATAATAGAAGAATAAGCATATTCGTCATCTTCAAGTTTCTTAGCAGTTGTAATGTTTTCAGCCCAATTACCGTCAATAGCTTTAAATACCTTTTGTTGTATTAAAATTCCTTTCATCTTTTGTTGCCATATAGAAAAATCAGATTTTCCATTAAAAGGTTCAAGGTTATATCCAGAAATTGAAGCCATCACAAATAAGCAGGGAGGCACACACAATTTCAACAACCAATCAGCAGAAGCAAGGACCACAAGGCACAAAACACAATATGAAAGAATCAATCAAGCTAAGGGGAGGAAAAATCACTATCACCCACAAGATCACAATACACTCAACGGTGTACGAGCATGGGGCTTCAGATAGAGATTTTCCTACGGGTAAGGGACACAAACACCTAGAAACAAAATGGTAAAATGATTAAAGGTTAAAATAATCACTTACTACCCAGAGACAAAGCTCTGGGGTGACGAAATCACACTGCCCGAAGCACCGAAGTGCTCTGCCCGGAATCTGCCCGAGATTCCAGTAGCTGCCCGAGCTCTCCAGCCGCTGCCCGACCACTCCAGCCGCTGCCCGAAGCCCTACCAAGCACTGCCCGAGACCAACCGAGCACTCCAGTCGCTGCCCGAGGTCTGCCCGAGCACTCCTGCTGCTGCCCGACGTCCAACGAGCACTGCCCGAGACCAAACGAGCACTGCCCTAAGACCAACCAAGCACTCCACCAGGCACGGAACGCTCTGATACCACTGTAAGGATTTCGTTCCGCTTTCAATCTCGATTGATCACCTGCAATCACAACAAGAAAACAATCCACAGTATACAATTCACAAAGAACTATATAAACTGAAATTCTAACAAGAGTAAGAGAATTGGGCTCAGGTCGAGCAGGGTTTCCTTTCTAAGTCGTCACCGGGGAACCAAGGTATCGTATCCAAAAGTTGGAGACACACACTGCCCAAATGGACTCACGGCAGCCACCAACACGCACGGCACACACAGCACCACACGGCTGTAACACAGCCTAACCACAAAGGTCACGACACACGGCCACACACACCACTGGACGAACAGAACCAGCAAGGGGAACCACACACACTGGACGAATCAGAACCACAGACGCACACACTCAGTTCACGGCCACACAGTGCACACAGCACCAAGGCTCGAACCACAAGTGCACCACCACAAACTCACGGCGCACACAGCACCACCACTCTCACACAGAAAGCACAAAGCTCTCGGTCAACCACAAAGGAAACAGAGACACGAAGAAAAGGGGGAAAACACTCAAGAGTTGGTCAGTTTCAGGCTTACCTCATCATGGAATAAATCCATGATAAATAGCAGCAAGGAAGCTGAAGAGAAGGGGAGCAAGTCCCAAGCATCGCGGTCAAACCAGCCATCCGAAGAGGCGCAGAGAAGGAGAAGCTTCTGGAGTGGTTGAAGAAATAAAGTGAAGGGGAATGGGTAAAGGATGGGGGCTCGGTTATGTTGAAAGAAAAAAAGGGACCAAAGCCCATTAAGAAAATAAGGTAATGGGCCAAAAAACCCAACAAATCTCCACCTTGGCACAATACCGGCTCCACCTCAACGTAAGGAAAACCCATAGATGACTCATCATCGCCCAAAGGGTCCCCACAACACACACAACATTGTGTGGACCAAATTCCTGTCATAGCACACAGCACAGACAAAGGAAAAACATTAACAAGCACACAGCAAGTTAAAGTGGGAAATTAACCAGGGTAACGGTTTTATAACGAGCACACAGCAGGTTATAAAACACTAACCAAGGGACTAAACATGCATCAATCATCAGTATCAAATTTTAAAATTTTAAAACATGATTGAAATTTACTAAGGGACAAACACTTAGTACACATATCAGCAGGATTAAACACATAATCACTTAGATTATCACCTACAGATAACAACCATTGAACAACATTCCAATGCACCATGCTAGGATTAGACATAAACCTATTTAAGCAACTAATAGCATAAGTTATACCATGCCAAGTACTAACCATCAAATACATTAAGCAACTAATAGCATAAGCTATATCATGCCAATCTTCATGTTCATTAGCAACCAATTCATCATGCACAACATGTTCATGTTCAACAACACTATTATGATTTTCAGGCATTCCATGAATTTCATGTTCATTAACAGGAAGTACACCAGTTAAATGCTCCACCTTGCAAGGAGTAGCACTGGACTCAGACTCATCAACATGCACAGAACTCATAGTCACATTAGGGGAAGGGAAATCCGGGAATTTCACTCTTTGTTGTTTGCCAAAAACACACGAATCACAGAAAGGCATACAAGACAACTCGTCTTTACCAAAGCAACTTTTTTCATGACCTTTAGAACTCATATGACCTAATCTCCTATGCCACAGATCAGTCAAGTCATCAGTCACAGAATTCACATTATCATATACAGATTCAGTTTTGCAAACATAAAGATGTCTTTTCTTTTTACCTTTGAAAACAACCAAAGAACCCTTTATGATTTTCATAACTCCATTTCCCCATCTACCCTCAAGACCACATGATTCTAAACCAGCACAAGACATCAAATTATTGCACAAAGCAGGAACATGTCTTACATCTTTTAGAGTCATAGAATAACCAGAATCAAATTTCAAATAAACATCACCAATGCCAGCAACTTTACAAAGTTTCTCATTAGCAATAGAAACAGAACCATTTTCAACTTCTTTATAATTAGAAAACAAATTTCTAAGAGGTGACATGTGATAAGAGCAACCAGAATCAATTAGCCATTCATTTTCACACACAGTAGATGAATGCACATAATTCACAGAATCACATAAGTCAGTCACCATAAAAACATCACCTGAGTTTTCACCAGATAAATAAGCATGATTCACTTGTTCATAAGATTGGTTATTATCATTTTGTTTCTGGTTTTTCTTTTCAGGACAGTCTTTAATAAAATGATCAGGATCACCACAATAAGGTAATGGGCCAAAAAACCCAACACGCTTCTTGATTTCGATGCTTTTCGAGATTCAAAGACATCAATTTAGGGATTATCCAGGGATGCTTGATGAATTGGACCTTGTTAAAATTGAGGATCAACAAATTCATCACGTGTCTATGTTGCATGTTCTTGACCCAGAGAGCAGTGCTGATGAATTTAAGGTTGATCCTATGTTTGGTGAGAATGATGAACGAAGACGAGGAGGTATCTTCTCAGAAACCATAATAGGGAGTTAGGCTGTAGGGCATGAAGATGAAGATGGATTAATTGATGGGTGTGAGTGTGTTGAGTTAGGTTGGGTTGGGATGCCCCAAATTGACAGCTCTAAAAGTGAAGTACCTACTAAATTGATTAAAGACGGCCAGAAGCGTACAAATTAAGGACCAATGTCAATGAAATGGTTCGCTTTTATATAATATACACTAGTAATGCAACATATCTTCATTGGAAAACTCAAAAACAAAATATACATAGCGATATCTTATCCTTCAAACCACACGGTACCTTAGCTGAAGAGGATAGTCCGAATCCAAAATATTAGCCTTTTAAATGAGAAAGTTCCTCACATTTGTTAGCGGCTCACATTTTATTATGGAGCCAATATAAGATATGTAACACAAACTGATTTTCAAATCCATTACTTCATTAACATTAAATTATTGAAGTGGAATACGATTAGTGTTCTATGAATCAACTCCGTATACCAGGTCGGCCTGTTCTGATACAAGAACATTTATCAATACGTGGATTTATTGGATGATATCATGAACATTTATTAATACATGGACTATTTAAAGTAATTCTACTGATAAACTCAGGATTCTGATACAAAGCTTCATTTCTTGCTCAAGCAAATGATAATATTGTAGAAAGATGGTTGCTCCGTTGACAGATACTCTGCAAGTTTCTTTGCATATCTTCCATACAAGTTGTCTATAATGGAGCTCCCGAAATGGCTCGCCACTACCGGTTCTGTATAAGCCCGAATGAAGTCTGAGACAAGTTTTCCACGTCTGTAGTCCGGGGTCGATCCATCAGGGCCAAGCCGAGAAATTCGGTTCAGTGTATCTTCATGTTTAACATGTGCATCCCAATGAACTAGAAAGGGCTCGAATTTTTCGAGATTGAAGGATCCTTCTTTGTCTATCACTCCCACCACTTCTTGTTTGCTTGGTGTATATATAGGCATGTTGAATGAATGCAAATCACTCTCCTTCACATGTCCCTAATTCATTAATTCAAAGCAAATAATGAATTAGTTAGAAATATTTGCCGATCATGCATGCAAATTATATATATAACAGACTTTTTACACATTATGCATAATTTTATGGATTATTGGCAACGAACCCCCGGTGGTTTACAAATAGACAGATTACACTTATATGGCTTGAAAATAGACAGTTTACCCATGTGGTTTGTAAATATGTGTAAAACAGCATATCCGTGTACGCTATATCTTGCAAACTAAAGGCAGGTAAAGTAAGTATTTTTGAAAAGTACATGAGATAAACTACCTATTTATAAACCATATGGTAAAGTGTCTATTAGATATACATTATCAATATCACATTGTCTAACTCTAATTTTTCATTTAATATTATTATTCTATGGTAATAGCCAAAAAATTATCATAAATATGGATACTCATCTATTTTTCCTAATGAGCCGATTATATGTTTATTTAACACACATATATACCTCGTTCACCATTTCAAGGAGTGAGTTTGCAAGAAGTGTGAAATGTGCACAATCATCTTTTGTGGAAGGGTCCTCGACGCTTCTGCCCACAAATGTGAGAACCATACGGCCACCCCGCACCATTTCCTCACCACGCGATGTCAAGAATGTAGTGAAATCCCTTCGGTATTGTTTTGCATATGCCTCAAATATCCCCGAGGGACTTGCCATTGCCATGTGAATGTTTTCTTTGTTATTTTCCAGTCCTTCAGGAATCTGTATCATTCCAACATTTGTTTCAGACAGATTTTTAGATATCTAACACAAATGACAGCACCATAGAAATTACATGAATGCTTATATACCTTAGAGAGCCACTGGAGACTGAAGGATGAGTAAACAAAGTTGAGTGTGTTGCTCGGAAATAGTCTGCCATAGAAAGATCCCGGCAAACCAGAAACAAAACATCGAATCCCATCGTTTTCTATTACCTCATTCAGTTCCTTATAAAAACTCGGTAGCAAGTTAAACAAGTTGTTGAAGTCATTCCCTTGAAGATCATTCAAAAACACTTCCATTTCAGGTAACTGATCAACATTATTCAGTCTACGCAATCCTTCGATCGTGTTAATTATCTGAGCGATGACAGCGAGCGTGTTGGGTCCCGATGAACAACCCAAATCAGCCATCTTGAAGCAACTTGGGAAGCCATGGTCTGTGAACATTTCTTTGAGGCTCTCAGCCAAAACATACTCTGCTTTTGATATCCCTATTTTCTGAGAAAAACGAAGGAAAAAAACACTATATATTAGCAATATTAAATGGAAAATTCTTGATATTCAATTTTCATCCTTTTTGCATCAACGAGTATCGGAGTTGTGAACTAAATTTGAAATGATTTATACGAATGTCTCGTACAGGGTGGAGCCAGGATTAAAAATTAACTTGTGCTGGTCGCAGGGGTAAATTTAGAACTTCGAGTTAGGGGTCAAAAAACAATAACATAAAAAAAATGGGTGTTTAAAATTTTTTTAAGGGGTCAATAATTTTTGGAGGCAAATTTTTTTTTTAAAGTTAATGCTTTTTTGTACGGGCGGCAACTGCCCCATAGCCACATAGATTCGTTCCTGACTGGCGGGACTAGGTAGGGCAAAACACTATCATGATTTGGAGGGTTGGGCTAAAAACTTAATTTATGAAAATTAACACTAATTTATTTCCCGAGATTTGCATGGGGTTGGAGCCCACTCTAACCATAGGGTTGCCCCGCCCTTGAAACTCTCATATATGTGTTTACCTGATGTGCAGAATTGTTGGCGTAGCTAGTAGCACCATTTCCTACAGCCATATGCACACTAACTTCCTTTACTCTCATATTTGATTTTCTTTAAATTTTTCTGGGCTTCCCTAATGAATTTAATTGATTGTGATGTTAATCTTCCAACTCCCACCTTCTATTTATAGGAAGTTACCTTCTCAGCACCACTTGCCTAGTTGGTGCATTGTTTATTGTTATTTGACATTTTCACGTAGTCTAATTTGACAACAAATATAAAAAAAAATTGAAACTGCTGCAATTTCTTGAAATCATCAAACCCAAAAAGAAATATATAATGTTAAAAATATCAGCTTACAAGATATTGAAACAATTTAATGGGTACTTGTAGCTACAAGTAACTGCATCATCCGACGAAGATGAGATCGTAGTATGAGAGTATTGTCACGTCCAAAGACCTAAAATTGATTTGATTATATGGGATGCACAGAAAAAAGTGGATCTCACATATCTAAGTCAATTTTAGACCTTTGAATATAGTATGAGTGTAATACCAGGGGCGGATCTACATACAAGGATGGGGTAAGTTTTTATCTTAAAAGAATATTTTTAATAAAAATATTGTATTTTAGCCCTAAAAATTGCAAATTGTCCTCAGAAATTATATTTGTTCCTTCTTAAATTTTTTTGAACAATATTTTTATTTTAAAATTTTTTGCCATTCCTTCCTAATTTTTTGCGTCCACCACTGAATAATTCCTTTATGATAGGTTGAACGCATCCGTCATCCCGTTACAAAGGAAAACTGTTAAGGCACCTCCAATAGGTCTCCATCTCCTGTATACGAGAGGGATGATGTTCATTGTAAGTATTTCGTCAATGCTAAGATTTTTCTTTATTGTTTGAAATTATTAAAATAATTTAAAAATGTTAGAATACAGATTAGCATATTTATAATTATTATGTATATGAGTTTTATGTTTAGTTCAAAAATTGAATTATTTTTATATAAAACCTAAATGTAGGCGTAGTTGTTGGTGTTTGTGTAAAGAAAATTATTTTTGCCATACCTGTTGCATGAAAATAAGGAAGACCTATGATGCTAAGATACTCCTGAAAATTAATTAGTGCAGTGTCAGACATTTTTAGAATACTAACATCTCTTGGATACGTAATGGACACACCACATGGCATGTCATTTTTTAAAAAAAACAAAATTAATTCGGACCCGTGTTGACACTTCCGATAGGAGTGTCGGATACTTCTGAGGGACAAGTCCGACAAGAAATGATATATCTGGAGGTTAATTGTACAATTTAAAAAGTTTTTGACTAAAATAAAATTTGAAGGTGTTTGTTAAATTTATGGTAATTAGTGATAATATAATGATTTTAAGGCACATTCATTTATTTATGCACTTTTTGAATTTGGTAAGAATATGTTTGATGTTATATTTTATTTGGATGTGCTTGATAAGCAATGTTAATTGAAGTAATATGCATTTGGTGTTAGTATTTGTGATATTGTGATGATTCCAATGACCTACATATATGCTTCTTGAATTTGATAAGAATATTTTTGTTGTTTTTACATGGTTTTAGAATTTAAAAATGAGAATTTTAATAATCTATAATATAGTACATGTATAATATCTATAAAAATATACACGCGTGCCCCAACCGTGTCGTATCCTGTAAATTTTGAAAATCAGTGTCGCCGTGCCCATATCGTGTTGTGTTCGTATCGCTGTGTCAATGTCAATACATCATAGAGGAAGACAAAAAGCATGGTTCTCCAATCTCATTCTTTAGGACTTTTGTTTGGTACTTGTATAAATTATATATATATAACATAATATATGGAGCATATTTTGGTCCTATTTCACTGGAGTTCCGATGTAATGTCGAATATATCAATATTTTTCGGTGTCACGTCGGCATTTTTCCGAGGATTGATTGTCGTGGCGATATTCCTTTTTGACCTTGCAAGATAGGGAATTGTTTAACCAACTTTTGTAGGTATTTGTTGTATTCAATGGGAGAAGGAGTATAACAAAATAATTTGTGTATATTTATTAGCACTACTTGCCTAGTTGTTATGATCTTATCTCATCCTTTTAAGATAATTAAAGTTGCATAAATCAATGCCAGAAATTTATTATTATTATTATTATTATGAGACTAATTTGACTATTACAAACCTCAAAAGCATGCTCAGGCGATGTTCTTTTTGAATATTCAAAATTAATTATTAGTTTTAATTTAATAGGAGGATGAGCTAAAGATTTTTTTCCGTACGCCACAAGACTCGAACACAACTTTTTCCCAAATGAGATTGAGTTTTTACCAAGATGGCAAGATCTAAAGCTCACGCTCATGAAATTTTAAACACAAGTTTGTATTTTGTGAATGAATACAAGTGTTGCTTAGGTATGATAAGCATTTGCATGTGAATGAGTGCAAGTTGACAATATTAATAATTATATTGATAAGGACTTTGAATTCAAGGATGCATGGGGAAACTTAATTAATACTGGTAAACAAAGCCCGCGATATATATATATATATATATATATATATATATATATATATATATATATATATATATATATATATATATATACCACTATAATTTTGGCAATTTTTTAAAAAACCATCTTAATAAACTTCAATTAATTATAAAATTGGCACCAAGTAACTTAAAGAAATCAAAAGCATGTCATGACATACTTCTCTGCTTCTGTTTTTTATGCTTATTTTTAGAGAAGCAATAGCAAAAGCAAGTAAATAAAACACTCAAAATCTATTTTTTTGTCTGAAAACACTGATAGCAGTTTGCAAAAGCATTTAAAAAATCCCACATAGTAGGTTGTTACTACCCCGGATTGGATCAGTTCCGGACTGGTTCGAACCGGTCCCGATTCCGGGTCAAATTTAAATTTTTTTAAAAAACAGCGATCTTTAGGAAGTCCATTACTCAGTAAAAAGTCCATAACTAGAACCCACACGGAGTCCAACTTGGTGGTTCAACAGCTGAGATGTTCCGCGTAAAATCTCTCAAACGAATAGAGTCTTATGTTCTCTATTCATAATGTTAACATGTTAGGAGTGTAATAATTGTGTATTATTGAAGCATGGTGATTGTGTTGTTCTTCAGTTTAACTATTATAATTATACTATTATCATCGGCTATAACTTTTTTGTCAAACGATAAGTGTTTGATCTTATATAAATGTTCAAATCATTAATTAGAGTATCTCTGTCAACACCATGTTCAGATATATAACACAAAAAGAATTTCTAGGTTTGCTACATATTTCTATTTGGGCTAGTACTTGTAGCCTACTTCCATTTGACATTAACAAAAAGTTAAGCTTTTGATAACTCATATATATTATTATTATTAATTTATTATTATATATAAAGAGAAGAAAAATGATGTGTAAATATTTATAACCAACTATTTACCTTTTTAATTTATTTTAAACAAAAATGACATTAACAAAAAGTTAAGCTTTTGATAACCAACTATTTACCTTTTTAATTTATTTTAAACAAATATTTATTGATTTTCTAAAATTATACTTGATGTCATAGGATGAATGCATCTCCTCGGTTAAAATCACATAAGTGCCAAACACAAATACCCGAGCAGAGCAATTACTTGCTCGGTCCACTTGGTCAAACAATAGCTTGAAGACCCAGGCATAATTAACAGTCAACAAAGACGGGTAAACGTGTATTGACAGTACGCGAATTTCTCAAACACGTCTTGAGACAACCATGCCATGATCATGGGCATATTATGTTCCGAAATTGGTGCTCCTTTACCGCTGAAGGTATCACTATAAATACTAACCTTGGTCATATAGAAAGGGGTTGAGGAGAAGAACATAATTTCATTTTTTAAGGAGAAGAACATAATTTCAAATCTAAAATTTTCAAATTCATTGTTGAAATGAAATCCTTCAATGACGTCGAATTGTATTTGTTCATATACCAGATGATATCATTAAAAAGTGTGATTACCTCCTGATATCAATAAGAGGTAAGACAATACCTCAATGTTCTTCAATGCCAATAATAATTGCGTCAATCTTGCTTTGGATCCTCACCTCAGGGACCTGAAATCACGAAATAAAGGTGAGAAGAGGGCCGAAAGTTTTCCGGTGTGTCCCATCCGACGCTCAAGTCAGGCGAGAGGATACAAGAAAATATATACTTGTACAGTAAGTGAAAGAAATTATGAATGCCCAAACATGTAGATTGAACCTGGTATTTATAGGCGGGGGAATAAGAGTTACCATGTACCAAGGACTCCTTCCATGTCTATCCAAATCTTATCAAGATATGATAAGATCTTGTGAATGCAATCAAACCTCCGATATTGCTCCGCAGATCTCGCATTTGCCTAATTTAGGAGATATAGTTCCCTGGTTGTGTCCATGTATTAAGCAAGTTATGAGAAGAGATTGGTCAATGAGCTCGGACCCAAAAAGAGTTCACCGGAACGTTCGGAGGAGGGCGACTAGGTGAGCTAGAGCACGTCAGCCAACCAGGTCGGTCCTATATAAAGAGGTCGGAAGAAGAGGTGAGATCTTCTGAAGTAAGACAACTAGGACGTAAAGGAAACATGTCGGCCCATCAGGTGGTGACTATTATTAAGGGGTATCATAGTCCCCCCCCCCAGTCGAGCTGACGTCACAGACTAGAAGCTCGTGTGTAGAATTCATCGAAGAACCGAGCTAAGCATGTAGGAGGACGGTAAAAATAGGTCTGTCGACAACTCTAAATAGATCGAAAAGCTTGTAAGAGGCTAAGTAAAACGAGGTCGGTCTAGGTACGGAGAGCTTGGCCGAAAGTGATCAGATAACCTCGTAAAGGTCATGTGAAGTAATAAACTAATCCTTCCGGTAGGCTTTTTGCTCATTCTGGCTTGGGAATTTTCAAGAGCCTAAGCTCGACGAACCTATCCAGGGAATTTTTGAGTTGGCATATGCTAATTAAGCTTGACCAAAATGCTCGAATTCTCGTCCGTATGGATGTCCTACTCATTCTGACTTGAGCATTTCTAAGAGCTCAAGCTCGGCAGGTCCTATATGAGGAATTCAGGCAATAACAATTTTTTGTAACCTGGTTGATGAGCTTGAAGGGTTCAAAGAGCTCATTCTATCAAATCCTAGCCTAACAAATACGAGGTGAGCTCCTCGTAAACGTAGCTCCTGAAGTGAACTCGTCGTAAACGTAGTTCCTGAGGTCGGGTGAAAAACCTTAAACCCTGACGTAATCAAGGTTGAGGTGAGCTCGTCGTAAATGTAGCTCCTGAATGAACTCATCGTAAACGTATTTCCCGAGGTCGGGTGAAAATCCTTAAAGCCTGACGTAATCAAGGTTGAGGTGAGCTCGTCGTAAACGTAGCTTTTGAAGTGAACTCGTCGTAAACGTAGTTCCTGAGGTCGGGTGAAAACCCTTAAAGCCTATCGTAATCAAGGTAGAGGCGAGCTCGTCGTAAACGTAGCTCCTAAAGTGAACTCATCGTACACGTAGTTCCTGAGGTCGGGTGAAAATCCTTAAAGCCTGACGTAATCAAGGCTGAGGTGAGCTCGTCGTAAACGTAGCTCCTGAAGTGAACTCTGTAAGTAATCCAACAAGCATACAACGCAGCGGAATAATAAAATCTGGATTACTAAAACCGCGGATCTATACAAAGGGTTCATATCGGAATAAAGATAATAAGAGTCTCACCCTTGAAGCGTGTTTGATGCAGAATCCTCGTTGTAGCACCACGAGTCACAAACAAAAGTTGCACCTTTGTCTCTACGGTATCCACACGATCAAATCGAACAAGGGACGTTCAAGAACAAGTTGCTAGACTTATTCTTGAACCAAAACTGAACTCCTGGTTCAAAACCGATCAACGACTACCAATCTCTTCTCACAAGAACTCGACGGCGGCCGTGAGAATTGATGAGAGAAAGAGGCGGCCGAATGGAATAGAGTGGAGGCTAGGTTATGTGATTATGAATTGTATCTCAAACCATAAATTATAACCTTTTATTTATATTATAAGATTTAATTAAGGTTCAAGACTTTCTTAAAGTCTCATGGGCCCAAACCCATGATTTAATTAAATCCTTATAATCATTTAATTAAGACTCTTCTTAATTAATTAATTCATCCAATGAATTTAATTTCCCTTATCGATTTAATCTTTTGTGCGACCCGATAGGATCTTGTAATGTTGGCAGTGACATAAAATCTCATTTTATGTCACAAGCAATGAGCGGTATCTAGCAACACATCAAGGCTACCCAAATTACAAGAATGTCATTGACTCGACATTAACCTTAGAACTTGTGATAATATTAACCATGTAACTTAATCCCTTTGTCCATGTGTTTAGATTGAACACGAGTCATGGAATAGTCATACTCGTATATTCAATCTCTATTTCTTGATCCCCAAGTAGAACTAGAATAAACGAATAAGCTCGATATCACATATCGACTCATTCGAGCACGGCCATGCATTTTAGTCTTACTTGATCAAGGGCCCAAACACTTCTCCTGTTATATAGGAGGGACAAATCCTATCTTGATCAATCAACATCCATCTACATAATTCGTAGTGTATCCAATAGTTGCCTTTATAGTTTACCCTGTTACAGGTAACGTTTGACAATATCAAGATACATAACTCCTTATGTTGGGATCTCTGATGATCTCAAGTCGTAAGAATTACATACATTATTATCACTATGAGAATTGCTTATGACACTCATATAACTATCCATGTAGCATTCTCATGGTGGGTCTGTCCAATACATTGTTCTCTAACATGTACCCATGTGTTGATTTGATATCTCATATCCATGAATTAATTCATCAATCAAAACATATTAGTCTCAATGTATTATCATTATCCTGATTTATGATAATACTTGACTAGGGACATTCTTTAAGAATAATACAATATTATTCTAAGGACATTAACTTATATATCAATTCATATTGCACAGATATTCGAATAATATATAATAATGATTTGCCACTTATAAAATCATAATACATTGTATGTCATAAACAATCATCTAATGACTTGTCTTAGGGCATATCCCAACAAACTCATCGTAAACGTAGTTCCTGAGGTCGGGTGAAAACCCTTATAGCCTGATGTAATCAATGCCGAGGTGAGCTCGTCGTAAACGTAGCTCCTGAAGTGAACTTGTCGTAAACGTAGTTCCTGAAGTGAACTTATCGTAAACGTAGTTCCTGAGGTCGAGTGAAACCCCTTAAAGCCTGATGTAATCAAGGCTGAGGTGAGCTCGTCGTAAACATAGCTCCTGAAGTGAACTCATCGTAAACGTAGTTCCTGAGGTCGGGTGAAAACCCTTAAAGTCTGATGTAATCAAGGCTGAGGTGAGCTATTCATAAACGTAGCTCCTGAAGTGAACTCGTCGTAAACGTAGTTCCTGAGGTTGGGTAAAAACCCTTAAAGCCTGACGTAATCAAGGTTGAGATGAGCTCGTCGTAAACGTAGCTCCTGAAGTGAACTCATCGTAAACGTATTTTCTGAGGTCGGGTGAAAACCCTTAAAGACTGATGTAATCAAGGCTGAGGTAAGCTCTTCGTAAACGTAGCTCCTGAAGTCGGGTGAAAACCCTAATGATGATCATTTTTTGTCTGAAATCCCTTTTTGTTTGAAATCCCTTTTTGTTTGACTGGTGGATTTCAATTGTTTGTGAGGTCGGCCTTAGGCCGACGCTCATGTGCTGGTTGGTCATGAAGGACTAAGAGACGATGAACTGGAGCTGAAGAGTTACAGAATCATGACCCAAAGTTGAACATTTGGTTGAATAGCTATGATGGACCTCTAACTGAAGAGCTGTGGGGGGCTCTAGTTGAAGAGCTGGCCGAAGCATGACCTGAAGCTGAAAGCTGAAGATATATTATGGCTGAAGAGCTATGCAGGACCTCTAACTGAAAAGAAAAAGTTGAACATATGGTTGAACTGGTCGAGGATGACCAGAAACTGAAGAGTTGGGAGGAGCTCATGATGAATTGTTGGGATAAAGAGTTGGTGATGACCTCCTTCTGAAGAATTGAGGTTGCCCTCGAACTGAACTGAGGATGACATTTCTGAAGGCTAAGGATGACCTCGAGATGAAGAGCTCGGGATGACCCCCGAGAGAAGAGCTGAGATGAGCTCTACTGAAAAAGTGACGAGCGTTTTATGATGAGCTCTCCGGGGTAGATAACCATCTGAAGAGCTGAGGATGAGCTCTACTGAATAGTTGTTAATAAACTCCACATGAATAGCAAAGAATGAGCTCCGTGAGGTAGGTCTATTTCTGAAGAGTTAAGGTTGAACTCTAATGAGTGGTTGATTTTCATTTGAAGAGCTGACAAAGGAGCTCTCCTGAATAGTTGATGATGGCTCCATCTTATTGAGTTGATGATGGTTTTCATCTGAATAGCTGAGGATGAGCTCTACTGAAGAGCTGAGATTATCTCCATTTGATGAGCTGAGGATGAGCTCTACTGAATAGGTGATGATGACCTCCATCTTATGTGTTGAGGATGGTTTCCGTCTGAAGAGCTGAGATGCTCCATCTGATGAGCTGAGGATGAGCTCTCTACTGAATATGTGACGATGAGCTATATATGATGAGCTCTCCGAGGTAGATCACCATCTGAAGAGCTGCGATGAGCTTTACAGAAGAGCTGAGATGATCTTCATCTGATGAGCTGATGATGAACTCTACTGAATAAGTGACGATGAGCTCTATATGATGAGTCATAAGTGTATTTTATACACTTATATTTCTTCTTGTTTTGCATGGTTTAGTGTTAGTTTTCGATCAGAATTACGCTTTTGGTTTTGTTATGTGTTGTTTTGCAGGAATCCAGGTAATTACATGTTTTGTGGACTAAAAGGGTGCAAATGACGGAAGGAACGGATGAATTGAAGTCAAAAATCTACACTTTGAATCAAAGCAACAGGCGTAATTACACCTGTCTTGAGGCGTAACTACGCCTAAGCCACGTCATTTGAGATTTTGAAGAAATACATGAGGCGTAACTACGCCTCATTCAGGCGTAGCTACGCCTAAGCTACGGCTTTTCATTATTTATTCAGGCGTAAAGACGCCACCTTCAGGCGTAATTACGCTTATCACGCGGGAAGCCAGATTTTGAGACACGTCGACAGGCGTAATTACGCCACTTCGGAGGCGTAATTACGCCAATGGAATTTGGTAATTTTGGAGACTTTCCTTAGGAGTTTGCACTGGACTTTTAATAGATTTTAGAGGAGGATTTTCGAGATATTCAGACTTAGACATATTCTTGGAGAGAAGGAGGCTAGGGTTGAAGAACGGAGAAGAATAACGACGACGACTCGGAGCAAAAAGTAGAGAATTCATCACAAGACGGCGGCGTTCATCGGAGATCGAAGAATAGCGTCCAATTCGTTTTGTATCTCTAAACTTTTAGCAATTTTTATGGGTTATTTAAACATGTCTATGTGTTTAAATACTTCTAGCATGAGCTAATTTTATTTTCTAGGAGACGATGTAGCTTGTTTTGAAACTACGCTTATTATGAATTGATTGAAGTTTATTTGGATTTCCGCATGGTTTATTTATGTTTTCCTGTTCCTAATGCTTTTAATCTACTGGCCATGGATTGAATGATTCCATATTCGTGATCTATCACTCGGGAGAGGGGGTTGTGAATAGGAAAGAAGGAATTCGTATCGTGGTAGTTATATTGTTCGGAAGGCCTATAACTCCATAGAAGTCGTCAAAGGAATTACTGCGCTTTTACAATTGTTTGATAATTAATCTTAGATAGGGATATCAAGATTAATGTTAGATAATTACTTCTGCTTAACACCCGGGAGGGGGAGTAGAAACAAATAAGAATTCTCGGCTAGTAAACTAGGAAATCCATAACATGGAAATCAAGGAATTATAAGTGTAGTGGATGAACAAGTGAAATCGTACTCCTAGATTCGTCTCCAACTGATTTCTTTTCAACTCAGTATTTGATCATCGTTAGTTAATTAATTTTTATTATTCGCATAACACTCAACTATTCGATTCTCTAAATAAAGCAAAGATTATTTTAATTCAGTACTTAGATATAACTATTTAATCAATCTCTGTGGGTTCGACATCTTTCTATACTAAAACTTGACTACCGTGCGCTTGCGGTAAGGGATTTTACGCAATAAGTTTTTGGCGCCGTTGCCGGGGATTGATTTATTTAGTACAATCTGATACTGTACCAATTAATCTTGGTTTTAATTTAGAGCTTTTATTCCTTTTATTTTGGGGTGATTTTTGTCTGTCTGAATTTTTTGCAGTGCATGCGAAAGTACACTACTCCTGAATCGTTGCTGTTTGATCCTGAGATCGAGAGAACTGCAAGAAGACTGAGAAAAACGAGAAGGGAGGAATTGATAGAAATGGCTGCAAATAGAGACAACAACGAACCACCTCCACCACTTGTTGAACCTCAAAGGGCGATCATAGACTATTTCAAACCATCGGTCAACAACAATTACTCTGGGATAGCTCGCCAGACTATCAATGCCAACAACTTTGAACTTAAGCCGGCATTGATAAGTATGGTGCAACAGAATCAGTTTGGTGGGTCCCCTGTTGAAGACCCCAACTTGCATTTGAGGACATTTTTGGAGATAACTGATACTGTGAAGATGAATGGTGTTCCAGAAGATACTGTGAGACTGTGATTGTTCCCTTTCTCTCTTAGGGACCATGCAAGGAGTTGGCAACAATCTCTTCCAAATAATGGTATTAACACATGGGCGGAAATGGCATCGAAATTTCTCTCGAAGTTTTTCCCACCAGCTAAGTCAGCTCAACTGAGAACTGAAATCAGTACGTTCAGACAAATTGATTCTGAACAACTATACGAGGCATGGGAGCGATTCAAGGATTTATTGAGGAGGTGCCCACAACATAACTATGAAAGCTGGGTGCAGATTCAGTTATTTTACAATGGGTTGAATGGACCAACTAGGATCATTGTGGATGCTGCAGCAGGAGGAACACTATTTTCTAAGACTGCAGATGCTGCCTTCGAATTACTTGAGGAGATGTCGGCTAACAGCTTCCAGTGGCCTAGTGAGCGAGCAATGGCAAGGAAACCCATAGGTATGTATGAGGTTGATCATTTTAGTACTCTTACTGCACAACTGTCTGCACTAACCACGCAGGTAGCAGCTCTGACCAAGCAAGGAGCACAACCTACTATTGAATTAGCCGCCGCTGCAGCTGGAATGGAGTTGTCAAGGGAAGCAGAGCAAGAGCACGTTCAGTTCATAAACAATCGGTATCCCAACAACAATAATAACTACCGAAGCAATCCGTATCAACAAGGGTTCCACAACAATGATAGACTCTCATATGCCAACAACAATAGTGCTCTGAATCCACCACCTGGATATGCTCCACAAAAGAATGAAGGTAAACCTTCACTTGAAGATTTGGTGAATACTTTTGTTCAAAGTTCGAAATTGAGGCTTGAGAAGAATGAGTCGAGGCTTGATACGATTGAGGGTCACATGAACAACATGGGTGCTACAATGAAATCTCTTGAGGTGCAAATTGGGCAGCTTGCTAATGCCATGAACAACCAACAAAGAGGATCATTTCCTAGCAACACCGAAGTGAACCCAAGGGAGCAGTGCAAGGCCGTGTCATTGAGAAGTGGTAGGGAACTTGGGGATGTAGAACCAGCACATGTTGATGAGCCATCTATTGAGGAGACTCAAATTCAGGTTGAAACCCCTAAAGAAGTTGAAAAGGAGAAGCAAGACACATTACCGGAAAAGCTTCCTATGTACAAGCCTACACTTCCATATCCTCAACGTTTCCGGAAGAAAGGCTATAGATGACCAGTTTGCCAAATTCTTGGAGATTTTCAAGAAAATCCACATAAATATTCCTTTTGCCGAGGCGTTGCAACAAATGCCTAATTATACAAATTTTATGAAGGATATAATGGCAAGAAAGAGGAAGCTTGAGGAATTTGAAACGTTGAATCTCACAGAAGAATGTAGTGCAATACTCCAAAAGAAGCTACCACAAAAATTGAAAGATCCAGGGAGTTTTACTATTCCTTGTATTATTGGTAGTTCTACATTTAATAGGGCGTTATGTGATTTAGGTGCAAGTATTAATTTAATGCCTTTATCTGTTTTCAGGAGTTTAGGGCTTGGTGAAGTAAAGCCTACTACAATCACATTGCAATTGGTGGATAGGTCTCTCACATATCCTAGAGGGATAATTGAAGATGTGCTTGTGAAGGTGGACAAATTTATTTTCCCTGCAGATTTTGTGGTTCTAGACATGGAGGAAGATGGAGATGTTCCATTAATTTTGGGGAGACCATTCTTAGCAACAGGCAGGGCACTTATCGATGTCCAAAGAGGAGAATTATCCTTGAGAGTTGGAGGAGAAGAAGTCATGTTCAATATTTACAAGGCTCTCAAGGGACCTGACGAGGTAAGTACTTGCAAGTTTTTGGATGTTATTGACTCATGTGTGCATAACTTTGAAGTAGGAGCAATACCGGAGGATCCATTGGAGAATTGCATGGTCAACTCTATTATGAAAGTGGATGCAACTGAACCTGATATTGCTGAGCAAGTGGAAGCACTTAAGAGCTTGCCTAAGGAGAACAACACTGCTGGAAAAGCGGAAGATGTACGAGATACATCAGTCAAAGAAGATACGAAGGCGAGCTCGGAACTGAAAGAACTACCGGCCCACCTTACTTATGCATTCTTGGGTGAGAATTCGACATACCCGGTAATTATATCTTCATCTCTTTGTTCTTTAGAGAAGGATAAATTATTACGTGTATTGAGGACATATAAATCTGCTTTGGGTTGGTCGATTTCTGATATCAAGGGGATTAGCCCGTCTTTGTGCATGCATAAAATTCTTATGGAGGATTCCTTCGTTCCCTCCATTGATCATCAAAGGCGGTTAAATCCAGCAATGAAGGAGGTAGTAAAAGCAGAAGTGCTTAAATTGTTAAATGCTGGGATTATTTATGCTATTTCAGATAGTGCATGGGTTTCCCCAGTACAGGTCGTGCCAAAGAAAGGAGGGATGACAGTGGTAAGAAATGAAAATAATGAGTTGATCTCAACTCGAACTGTGACGGGGTGGCGAGTTTGCATTGACTATAGGAAACTCAACAAGGCCACAAGGAAGGACCACTTCCCTCTTCCATTTATCGATCAGATGCTTGACAGGTTAGCCGGTTATTGTTATTACTGTTTCTTAGATGGCTATTCAGGATACAATCAAATTGCCATAGACCCCGAGGATCAAGAGAAGACAACGTTTACCTGTCCATATGGCACCTTTGCGTTTAGAAGAATGCCTTTTGGTTTATGCAACGCACCTGCTACCTTTCAACGGTGCATGATGGCGATATTTTCAGATATGGTGGAGGAGATCCTTGAAGTCTTCATGGACGACTTTTCGGTATTTGGTTCCTCTTTTGACCATTGTTTTCATAACCTATCTCTTGTGTTACAGCGCTGCCAAGAAAAGAACCTCGTGTTAAATTGGGAGAAATGTCACTTTATAGTGCAAGAGGGTATTGTCCTTGGCCATAAGGTGTCATCTCAAGGACTTGAAGTGGATAGAGCAAAAGTGGTTGCAATTGAGAAGCTTCCACCTCCGAACAATGAGAAGGCTATTAGGAGCTTCCTTGGACATGCCGGGTTTTATCGCCGTTTTATTAAAGATTTTTCTAAAATAGCTAAGCCCTTGTGTAATTTGTTAGAAAAAGACTCACCTTTTGTCTTTGATGATTTGTGTTTGCAGGCATTTAACAGGCTAAAGAAAGCACTTATATCTGCACCAATCATCATAGTGCCGGATTGGAAGGAACCATTTGTTTTAATGTGTGATGCCAGCGACTATGCTGTGGGAGCAGTTTTGGGGCAAAAGAGAGACAAGATTTTTAGGGTGATCTACTATGCAAGTAGAACTCTTGATGGAGCCCAACAGAATTACACGACCACCGAGAAAGAGATGCTAGCTGTGGTGTATGCATTCGACAAGTTTAGAGCATATCTGATCGGGACAAAGGTCATAGTTTACACAGATCATGCAGCGATTCGTTATCTTTTTGCCAAGAAGGATGCGAAACCCCGGTTGATTAGATGGATCTTGTTGCTACAAGAGTTTGATTTCGAGATCTTGGATAAAAAGGGCAGTGAAAATCAAGTAGCAGATCACTTATCTCGTTTGGAGTTGGAGGATCAAATGGATCATGGAGTCATACAAGAGAACTTTCCTGATGAACATCTCTTTGAGGTATGTACTAAAACTCCGTGGTTCGCTGATTTTGCTAATTATTTGTCGTGTGGTATATTGCCTCCAGACCTCACTTATCAGCAAAGGAAGAAGTTCTTTCATGATGTGAAGAATTATTACTGGGATGAACCGTATGTATTCAGACGCTGTGCAGACCAAATTGTCCGGAGATGCGTAACTGAGGAGGAATCAAGAGAGATTCTTGAAAAGTGTCACTCCAGACCTTATGGAGGACATTTTGGAGCAGCAAGGACAGCAGCAAAAGTGCTTCAATCGGGTTTCTATTGGCCAGAGCTACATCGAGACAGTTATACTTTGGTGAAGACGTGTGATCGTTGTCAGCGCATTGGTAATATTTCTAAACGCCATGAGATGTCGTTGACAAATATCTTGGAATTAGAAATCTTCGATGTATGGGGTATTGATTTCATGGGCCCCTTCCCACCATCTTGTGGACAGTCATATATTCTGCTAGCAGTGGACTATGTTTCTAAGTGAGTTGAAGCGATTGCCACATCGACTAATGACGCTCAGGTCGTGGTCAAGTTCGTGCAAAAGAACATCTTTACACGGTTTGGTACTCCGAGATCGATTGTCAGTGATGAAGGGACCCACTTCTGTAACAAGATCTTCAGTGCTTTGATGACGAAATACACTGTGAGGCATAAGATTGCATTGGCTTATCATCCACAGACTAATGGCCAAGCCGAAATTTCTAACCGAGAAATTAAGCTAATTCTTGAAAAAACGGTCAGTATTAACCGAAAGGATTGGGCCCTGAAATTGGATGATGCATTATGGGCATACCGCACTGCATTCAAAACTCCCATAGGGATGTCCCCATATCGTCTAGTTTTTGGGAAAGCATGCCACTTACCGGTAGAGTTGGAACATCGGGCTTTCTGGGCCATAAAGAAGCTGAACTTTGATTTGAAGGCTGCTGGTGAGCAACGGTTGCTACAGCTCACTGAGATGGATGAGTTTCGTAATGAAGCGTACGAAAATGCTAAGATCTACAAGGAGCGAACGAAGAATTGGCATGTCAAACAAATCATGAGAAGAGAGTTTATTCCTGGTCAGAAAGTGCTACTATATAACTCTCGTCTCCGACTATTTCCAGGAAAGTTGAAGTCACGATGGTCTGGGCCGTTCACTATTGAGAAAGTGACCCCATATGGAGCAATTGAACTGAAATGCGATGACGGTCACACATTTCAAGCAAATGGGCAGCGATTGAAGCATTATTTTGGGGAAGAAGTAAGAGACGTGGACGAGGTTCATCTGAGCGAGCCTAAGTGAATGGATGGAAGACAGTCGGGCCGAGGACTATAAACTAAGCGCTATTCGGGAGGCAACCCGAATCCTGTATCCTTATTTTATTTTTATTTTATTTAACAAAAAAAAAAAAAATTTGAGATGCCGTAGCGTAGGCGTAACTACGCCTGTTTTCGGCGTAGTTACGCCTACCATTTTTTTTAAAAAGTTTTCAAAGCCGTAGGCGAGGCGTAATTACGCCTCTCCAGCGGCGTAATTACGCCTCGCGTATTTTTAGTCCTCTTCCCCTCAAATTTTCAATTCCGATTTTTTCTCTTCAATCTCTCTTAATTAAGCTATCCCACCTCTAAAGTCAATATTTTTATCGATTAATTGCAGGTTTTTGGAGTCTACTGGTGCAAGGAAGCAAGTTTAGGGGGGTTGCAACAAAGTGGTCTAGCTTAGCCAACCAAATCAAAAATTCTTCATCTAAGGGTTGCCGCCGACTTTCCAGCCAGTACTTTTTCCACAACCGCCCCCCGACGATATGGATGACGATGACCACTGACGGTCATCGATTAGGTATGTGCATCGTTCTATTTATTCCTTCATGTGTATGCATTGAGGACAATGCACATTTCTAAGTTTAGGGGGTACTTTGAACTAGTCAAACTACTTGGATTTCTGTTGCTTTTGTGTGTTTGTTTTCCTTATTTTGATTGGTTTGTCTTGATTTAGAGTCTGTTGAGTTTTGAGTGTCATAAGTTGTATTACGAGTCAGTTGAGGCCAATGATGAAAAATTGAGTTGATTTGTGAAAAATTTTAAAATTTTCATGTTTTCATGTTGCTCTTGAGTTCTCACACATTCTTGCACTAGAACCCATGACCATTTGATTAATCAATGATGATTTGAACGAACACAAAAATGATATAGGCAATTCTTGATAATTTGGGCCTTGATTCTTTCATAGAAAATTGCCATAGTAGCCCCTTTGAGCTTAAATGTAAAAGAATGAGGATTGAATTGTTTGCAATATCTTTTAGAATCTCATTCAAATTTTCTCTGATATTACCAGGGTTTTCAGATGCAACTGAGCACATTGGTCAAATCATGTAAGTTATTTGTGAATTGAGAGTAGTATAGAACTTACTATAGTAATCTTTGAGGCGAAATACAGACATATGTGGCTTAGGAATGATTTAGGCAATTTTTTTGATCGTTTGAGCCTTTGAAGCCACCAAAATACATCATTTTCATCTGTAGTTACCCTTTTGAGCTTATTGAAAATCGAATGGCATGTGCTTAGGCATATAATAACCCCCATTCGGCATCATTTCAAAATCCCACATTGACCACCTTGCTAAAGCTTATACACTATTTCCTACCCTCAAGGGAGTAAGCTTCTATTGCGCTTTAAAAGTTCAAATAACTCCTATGATCTTAATTGAAAATGAGAAGTGGAGTAACGATGAAAAGGAAAAAAAAAAAGGAAAAAAAAAAAAAGAAAAAGAAAAAGAGAAAAATAATGAGGTGAATAATGATGAGGAGGATGAGAAAAGAGGATGAATTGAAATGAAAAGAAAATTGATGAATCATCAATAGAAGGAGTCGAAAGCGGGATGAGAATGCGCAAATTGATTATAATTTCAACTTATTCTCTTGCTTTGAATACCGTTCCTTTTATTGAAGCCATGAGCCAAAGCCTAACGTTACAAGCTTATTAAGACCTATTGACCAAGCCACATTTGTCTAATATACTAGTGGAGAAGGTTATGAATAGTGAACCTATGACACTCGAGAAACACTTGTAATAAACATGGTTTTGACATTCACATATGAGCATCTCATTACCTAGTCTTGATGCATTGTTAGCATTCATCAAAATACACTCTGTTTTTTAACAATGCAATTTGAACATATACCTTGCAAAGTCCTATTGATTTGTGTGAGTTAAGATTGCTTTACTGATTACATGGAAATGGTAGCACACACACACGTGAGAATTCTTGAGAAAATGATATGCATGTCTGAATACTTCTGAGGCCTACACAATTGGAATGTTTTACAACTTTGTTTTGTGTGTCTTTTCGTGTCAGTTTAGTTTTGATTTGTTTTTGTTTTGTTTTCGTGTTGTTTTGCTCGGGACTAGCAAAAGTTTAAGTTTAGGGGGTTTGATAAGTGTATTTTATACACTTATATTTCTTCTTGTTTTGCATGGTTTAGTGTTAGTTTTCGATCAGAATTACGCTTTTGGTTTTGTTATGTGTTGTTTTACAGGAATCCAGGTAATTACATGTTTTGTGGACTAAAAGGGTGCAAATGACGGAAGTAACGGATGAACTGAAGTCAAAAATCTACACTTTGAATCAAAGCAACAGGCGTAATTACGCCTGTCTTGAGGCGTAACTACGCCTAAGCCACGTCATTTGAGATTTTGAAGAAATACATGAGGCGTAACTACGCCTTATTCAGGCGTAGCTATGGCTTTTCATTATTTATTCAGGCGTAAAGACGCCACCTTCAGGCGTAATTACGCCTATCACGCGGGAAGCCAGATTTGAGACACGTCGACAGGCGTAATTACGCCACTTCGGAGGCGTAATTACGCCAATGGAATTTTGGTAATTTTGGAGACTTTCCTTAGGAGTTTGCACGGGACTTTTAATAGATTTTAGAGGAGGATTTTCGAGATATTCAGACTTAGACATATTCTTGGAGAGAAGGAGGCTAGGGTTGAAGAACGGAGAAGAATAACGACGACGGCTCGGAGAAAAAAGTAGAGAATTCATCACGAGACGGCGGCGTTCATCGGAGATCGAAGAATAGCGTCCAATTCGTTTTGTATCTCTAAACTTTTAGCAATTTTTATGGGTTATTTAAACATGTCTATGTGTTTAAATACTTCTAGCATGAGCTAATTTTATTTTCTAGGAGACGATGTAGCTTGTTTTGAAACTACGCTTATTATGAATTGATTGAAGTTTATTTGGATTTTCGCATGGTTTATTTATGTTTTCCTGTTCCTAATGCTTTTAATCTACTGGCCATGGATTGAATGATTCCATATTCGTGATCTATCACTCGGGAGAGGGGGTTGTGAATAGGAAAGAAGGAATTCGTATCGTGGTAGTTATATTGTTCGGAAGGCCTATAACTCCATAGAAGTCGTCAAAGGAACTACTGCGCTTTTACAATTGTTTGATAATTAATCTTAGATAGGGATATCAAGATTAATGTTAGATAATTACTTCTGCTTAACACCCGGGAGGGGGAGTAGAAACAAATAAGAATTCTCGGCTAGTAAACTAGGAAATCCATAACATGGAAATCAAGGAATTATAAGTGTAGTGGATGAACAAGTGAAATCGTACTCCTAGATTCGTCTCCAACTGATTTCTTTTCAACTCAGTATTTGATCATCGTTAGTTAATTAATTTTTATCATTCGCATAACACTCAACTATTCGATTCTCTAAATAAAGCAAAGATTATTTTAATTCAGTACTTAGATATAACTATTTAATCAATCTCTGTGGGTTCGACATCTTTCTATACTAAAACTTGACTACCGTGCGCTTGCGGTAAGGGATTTTATGCAATAAGTTTTTGGCGCCGTTGCCGGGGATTGATTTATTTAGTACAATCTGATACTGTACCAATTAATCTTGGTTTTAATTTAGAGCTTTTATTCCTTTTATTTTGGGGTGATTTTTGTCTGTCTGAATTTTTTGCAGTGCATGCGAAAGTACACTACTCCTGAATCGTTGCTGTTTGATCCTGAGATCGAGAGAACTGCAAGAAGAGTGAGAAAAACGAGAAGGGAGGAATTGATAGAAATGGCTGCAAATAGAGACAACAACGAACCACCTCCACCACTTGTTGAACCTCAAAGGGCGATCATAGACTATTTCAAACCATCGGTCAACAACAATTACTCTGGGATAGCTCGCCAGACTATCAATGCCAACAACTTTGAACTTAAGCCGGCATTGATAAGTATGGTGCAACAGAATCAGTTTGGTGGGTCCCCTGTTGAAGACCCCAACTTGCATTTGAGGACATTTTTGGAGATAACTGATACTGTGAAGATGAATGGTGTTCCAGAAGATACTGTGAGACTGCGATTGTTCCCTTTCTCTCTTAGGGACCATGCAAGGAGTTGGCAACAATCTCTTCCAAATAATGGTATTAACACATGGGCGGAAATGGCATCGAAATTTCTCTCGAAGTTTTTCCCACCAGCTAAGTCAGCTCAACTGAGAACTGAAATCAGTACGTTCAGACAAATTGATTCTGAACAACTATACGAGGCATGGGAGCGATTCAAGGATTTATTGAGGAGGTGCCCACAACATAACTATGAAAGCTGGGTGCAGATTCAGTTATTTTACAATGGGTTGAATGGACCAACTAGGATCATTGTGGATGCTGCAGCAGGAGGAACACTATTTTCTAAGACTGCAGATGCTGCCTTCGAATTACTTGAGGAGATGTCGGCTAACAGCTTCCAGTGGCCCAGTGAGCGAGCCATGGCAAGGAAACCCATAGGTATGTATGAGGTTGATCATTTTAGTACTCTTACTGCACAACTGTCTGCACTAACCACGCAGGTAGCAGCTCTGACCAAGCAAGGAGCACAACCTACTATTGAATTAGCCGCCGCTGCAGCTGGAATGGAGTTGTCAAGGGAAGCAGAGCAAGAGCACGTTCAGTTCATAAACAATCGGTATCCCAACAACAATAATAACTACCGAAGCAATCTGTATCAACAAGGGTTCCACAACAATGATAGACTCTCATATGCCAACAACAATAGTGCTCTGAATCCACCACCTGGATATGCTCCACAAAAGAATGAAGGTAAACCTTCACTTGAAGATTTGGTGAATACTTTTGTTCAAAGTTCGAAATTGAGGCTTGAGAAGAATGAGTCGAGGCTTGATACGATTGAGGGTCACATGAACAACATGGGTGCTACAATGAAATCTCTTGAGGTGCAAATTGGGCAGCTTGCTAATGCCATGAACAACCAACAAAGAGGATCATTTCCTAGCAACACCGAAGTGAACCCAAGGGAGCAGTGCAAGGCCGTGTCATTGAGAAGTGGTAGGGAACTTGGGGATGTAGAACCAGCACATGTTGATGAGCCATCTGTTGAGGAGACTCAAATTCACGTTGAAACCCCTAAAGAAGTTGCAAAGGAGAAGCAAGAAAGATATAAGGGGGAACCGTGAGCAGAAGAGGGACAGGAGGTGAAAGGCAGTAAATTCACGTGAAAAGAAAAAGGGAAGAGAAGGGACGAGAGGCGAGGAATTCAGAATTATAAGAAGGGAATTCACGTAGACGTACGCAGGAGGCAGAAGACCGAGAGCTAAAGAGAAGGGGAGGAGATCATTCGAGGCGGCGCGCGTACAACGAAGGGTAGAGATTTTGACGACGGAGAAGACGACGGCGACTACCGGAGACGGAGGGCCATCTTCATATTCGTTTGAATATCTCTTCCCTTATGTTTATGATGATTAAAGACATGTCTATGTGTTTATTTAATGTATTCATGATCTAATTTATTATTCTAGGGTTAGACGGATCTTGACTTGAAACTATGTCATTGGTTTTTCATATGGTTTATTTATGTTTTCCTGTTCTTAATGCTTTTAATCTACTGGCCATGGATTGAATGATTCCATATTCGTGATCTATCACTCGGGAGAGGGGGTTGTGAATAGGAAAGAAGGAATTCGTATCGTGGTAGTTATATTGTTCGGAAGGCCTATAACTCCATAGAAGTCGTCAAAGGAATTACTGCGCTTTTACAATTGTTTGATAATTAATCTTAGATAGGGATATCAAGATTAATGTTAGATAATTACTTCTGCTTAACACCCGGGAGGGGGAGTAGAAACAAATAAGAATTCTCGGCTAGTAAACTAGGAAAACACTACATAGTGGATAGTTGAGTGAAGTCGAACCTCTAGAATCCGTTCTCATTGATTTTCTCCACTTAAATTACCATCTTGTTAATCTTTTATTTTATTTTAGTAGATTAATTTAATAATCATGCTATCGGTTATCTAAATAAAGTCGAGACTATTATAATTACAGTACTTGGTGTAACTTAATTTTCAATCCCTGTGGGTTCGACATCCGTACTTTCAAATTTCTATACTAAAACTTGACACCGTACACTTGCGGTACGTTTCACACGCATCAATGAGCTCTCCGAGGTAGATCACCATCTGAAGAGCCGAGGATGAGCTCTACTGAAAAGCTGAGATGATCTCCATCTGATGAGTTGATGATGAGCTCTACTGAATAGGTGATGATGGCCTCCATCTTATGAGTTGAGGATGGTTTCCATATGAAGAGCTTAGGATGAGCTCTACTGAAGAGCTGATGATGAGCTCTACTGAATAGGTGATGATGAGCTCCATCTGATGAGCTCTATGAGGTAGATCTCCATCTGATGAGCTGAGGATGTGCTCTACTAAAAAGCTGAGATGATCTCCATCTGATGAGCTAAGGATGACCTCTTAGATGAAGAGCTCATGATGACCTCTAATTGAAGAGTAAAAGTTGAACTCTGGTTGAGGACATGAGGATGACCTTCCACTAAAGAGTCGGAGATGATCTCCTGAGTCGTAAATGACCTCCAGAAGACATTATGATGATATCCTGATTAAGAACTCATGATGATATACACTCATGACAAGATTAGGAGCTCTTGATGTCATCTAATTGCAAAGCGAAAGGTTGAGCTCATGTTGACCAAGATGAAGAGCTCATGATGACCTCTGATTGAAGAGCTAAGGATGATCTCTTGATGGCCAAGACGAAGAGCTCATGAGGACCTCTGATTGAAGAGCTAATGATGAGTTCTGGTTGGAGAGTTGGGGATGACCTCCAAGCAGCTGGAGCATCTGATTAGTATTTGTGGTCCCATCAATAGTCATGCAATGACTAGTCAACGTTTCTAAGCTTATATCCATGTTCGTGAGTGGAGGTTAGATCTCTCGCGTTCATAATAGGAGATTAGATCTTTCAAGTAATTCTAGGATGTTGGATCTCCCATGTATGTCTTTCAAGTTCTTCAAGGATGTTGGAAACTTTAATTCCAAGTATTGTTCTTGATGCACACATGTCAAAAAATGTCTCGTCAACATTTTTTTCCTTTGTTACTTGATGATTTCTAAATTGCTTCCCCCAATGAGTATATCATCAATACACAAGCATACATATACTTAGGTGTGTACATATTTATCACACTCATTAATCTATTTGACAACATGTTATTTTATTTGACAACATGATTTGTTAAACTCTTCATGTCATTTATTTGTCGTTTGTTATGACTTCACTTTGGCTTTAGCCAAGCAACCCCACATTTCTAATACTGTAGGAAACTCTATTTTCCTTCAATCACAAGGTTTTTCATTCTTGCCTAAATGTGGCACTTAGGATGTGATTGACTCTTAGAATTGCAGACCCCACAACTTCGGGATAGTTACGAATTGCACTGGCGTTCAAACAATTGTGTTTCAAGTTCTAAGCGTTATCGTCTTACAAATTTCAAATTCAAGATTTTATCTCTTAAAATTTCGGATTTAAGCGGACTTGCTTACAAAAGATGAATCTTGGATAACATTCTCAAACTCGGTTCACAATTTACAATTTAAGCACAGTAACTTAAAAAATTTGAATTCGAGATTTTTATATCTTTCAAATTCATGTTTTAAGCGTACTAGCTCAGAAATTCAAAATGAACCAATTTGAGATATTACAACGCCTAGTCAAAATTTGTGGCTTCGATTCATCACTTCTGTTTTAAGCGTAGAAAGCTTAGAACCTCGAATTCAAGATTTTATTGTCTTGCAAATTCAAGCTTAAGCGTCAACTTCTTAGACAACACAAGTATAATATACTCACAATTTTCCATAGCAAACCTCATTTGCTAGATTTGATTGCAATCTCATTCTTAATGTATTTAACACCTCTCATTTTACTTCGTACCAAATACGCCACAACAATATCATATGCAAGTGTTGATAAAGTAACAAACTACTTTTCCCACATATCTAGTTTGCACAATCGCACAATCTTTCCATTACAAACATAATTGTGAATTAACTCTAAAGCCGTTACGTTTTTCTAACAAGCGAATGACGATTTTGTTAACTTAGCCCCACACAAGCAATATATTTAGCATTACAATTTGCGCAGCGAACCATGGTTTAAATGATCCTAACAATCATGTCACAAACCATAAGATTCAATACAAGAAGTACTAACATAAATTTTATTTCTTTCAACAAATATCGTCATTAAATTTATTTAGAATCATTACATTCTTGGAGTTTACAACTTTCAAAGATACACAATCTATTAAGCAGTAACCACTGGATCATTCAAATCATTTGAGAGGAGATCTTCTTTAGTCACATTTACTTGATCCATAGCCTTCCCGATCGTATTTATTACGACAATCATTCGCCATGTGATTGGATTTTCCACATTTGTAGCACTTGCCTTTGAATTTCTTCGCCTTTCCAGATTTGGAGGCCATGCCATCAAACTTGCACTTTGTTCCGGCTGGTTTTTCCACTAAGTTCACTTCTGCTTCATGTTGGTGCCAGCTTTCCTTCCTTTCAAAAATTCTGTTGTCCTCTTCGATTCTCAAGCGAACCACAAAGTCCTCAAGATTTATCTCTTTTCGTTTGTAATTGAGATAATTCTTGAAGTCCTTCCATGATGGAGGCAACTTCTCAATCATTGCGGCCACTTGGAATGAATCACTGAGAACCATTCCCTCCACATGAATTTCGTGCATGATTACTTGCAAATCTTGCACTTGCGCTATCACCGGCTAGGTGCCAACCATTTTGAAATCCAAGAATCGCCCAACGATGAATTTCTTCATGCCGGCATCCTCGGATCTATACTTTTTCTCCAAGGATTGCCACAATTCCTTGGTCGTCTTCACTAGACAATACACATTGTACAATGTGTTGTCTAGTCCATTGAGAATATAATTCTTGCCCAGGAAATCACTTTGATTTCACGCATCAACCGCAGCCCTATTTTGGTTGTCGGTTTCACTCTCCATGACGGTAGAAGCATCCTCATTGAGGAACCTTGCCAACCCCAAGGTTGTCAAGTAAAATAACATCTTTTGTTGCCACCGCTTGAAGTCATTTCCATTGAACTTCTCTGGCATTTCACCATGATGAACATGAGTCGTTGTTGCACTCGAAGAAGCCATTTGTTGTTGATATTGTCTTAAGATTGTAAGAAACTTAGTAATTATGTGTATCTTAGGAATGTGGCAATCAATAACAACTATGACTTTGTAGTATGAATGTCGAGGCGAGATTTGGAATCTCTGTCGTTAAGACAATATTGCCTCCCTAAGGTGCTAACGGTTCAATTGATAAGTTGTCTCCCAATATACAATGACTATGATTTGTGATAGGAGCACTCCAATATAAACAAGGATGAAGACCCACAAAATTACTCAAATTTTGATCTTCAAATATGGAGTGAATTTCGAAATTCCCTTTCAATTCAAGTGATAGATGTTATATTTATAGTCTACCAAGAAATATGTCCAAAAAGACAATATTTGGAGGCACCACATCGCGAAAAACTGCACCCGAACATGATTGGACTCGCCATTCTACGCAAGACCGCAGGGCGCAATCAATCGCGGCATGGCGAGCGATCGATCGCGCCCCTGTTTCCAACACAAATAAGCTACTGCCTCGCGCGATAGATCGAGGCATGTGCCGCGATCGATCGCTTGTCATTTTTAATTTTATTCAAAATTCCAACAGATTCTTCACGTCACACAGCTACCGTTTGACTTACTCGGAATCAAATAAACCCCATACCAAATATGGAGAAACAAGACCAAAGTGAAGTGCTGGTGCAAGCAACTATTGTAACTCATCCACCTACTTAGCGCCCACCAGGCCGACCAAAGATGAAACTTATGGACTCCTTGGATATCATTAAACACCAGCTCCAGTGTAGTAAACGCAAGAGCCTAGGCCACAATAAGAAAACATGCAAGTTTTTTGATATATTATCCCTCTCTTATTCACATAAGGTTCAAAGTAATTAAACAGTTGGGATTCAACAATTTGGATAGCAGATTTCATCTATTAGAGTCTTCTGTGCAGACTCATGTCCCAGGACATGGTTGAATGATATTATTGACACATCAACTTTTGTTTCGTTCATCCATAATAGTATTTGATGTTTCCTTTTCTGAAAGATTCTTGCCACAACTACCCAGCTTTATCCATATAGTAATAGTACCTATGGAACCATTCCTTCAGTGTTGTTTTAGTTGTCATATTTATGTGGTTCAAATTGGAGGAAAACTGAATTATGATATGTTTTGTGTGCCATTTCAATCATAATTCCATGTTGTAAATGGAAAAGAAAAACAACACTTTCTTTCATAGTTGTAAAGTAGATGATTAAAACTTTATCCGTGCTTTTTCTCCTGATTTTGTTTTATTTATATACCAATTAAATATTAAACATAATATATATAAAAATATATAAACTAACATATCAATTATTTTAGACTAATCATATTAAGTTGATCAATAATTTTTCGAATTGAGGGACTGGGATCTACAATCCCATTTTGCAAGAAAATTTTATTTTAGGTATTATGATAAATATTAATATTTTATATATTATTTAGTTAATTAAACCCTAACTTGAGAAAACAGCAAAATTCGCCACGTTGTAGCCATTCGTCCTCTATTCAAAGCCTTCATCATATATCCGACACCTCAACCCCAACTCACCTATATATATGTATTTATTTATGTGTACGCTTATGCGTACATAATGAAATTTCTCTAAGTTTTAATTAATAATAATTTAATTAAAATAAAATAATAGTTTTCTTGATCGATCGTGAAGATTTATATATAATCAATCATAGAGATATGCCACATATGTGGGTATTGCTTGTTGTAGCAGCACTGGTTGTACTAGTACTTGTCCTCGTATCTCAATATCATTCGCCATGAGGAAGATTGGCCTATTTTTCGTACTGTTAGCGGTGGTTGCATCGGCGTTTTTGATTCACTCTAATGTCGACTGCAAGGCCACCGTTGAAAAAATAGAAGAGGCAGCGGCTAAACGAGCCAAGGAGAATGGTGGTGGTTCAGAATCTTGGGCAGAATGGGCGAAGGACAAGATATCCGAGGGCCTTGGCTTTAAGGCTGCTGATTATCAAGACAGTAGTAGCACAAATGAATTCACCAAAGAGAGAGCAGCGGAAGCTTATGAGAAGACTGGGCAAGCAAAAGACGAAGTAGTGGAAAAAGGCAGCGATATGGGGAAGAAAGTGGCGGAGGAAAGCAAGAAGACAGAAGCTGATGCCGAAGACAAGTTGAATTGGGCAAAAGAGTCAACTAAAGAGGGAGCAAAAGAGGGGTATGAAGCAGCTAAAGCCAAGGTGAAAGAGACATATGAATCGGGCAAAGATAAGTTAAGCCACCACAAAGAAGAGCTATGAATATGTGCTTGCATGCACCATCCATCTTTGTTTTTTTTTATATTTGATCTGCAATGTTTAGAGGAATGAAATTTATTTAGTCCCCAGTTGTCGTATGTATGCAAATTACCCGAAATGCTAGAAAATTGAAGTACATATGAAAAAATATAGTGAAGTTTATTGTGGGGAATGAGATTAAAACTCTATAATCAAAATCTGTAGTGGATATCCAATTTTGTTGATGGGAGATCTCAAGATCTAGGTTTAAAAGGGATAATTGAATTATGAGATTCTATAAACAATCAATCTTCAACCCATTCTTATGATAAGGGGTGTATCATGTAAAAAGGGTACGATATGTAAAAGGCCTTTAATGATTCTTAAGACATGTAAAAATATGTTGGAGTATAGTTGGATGCTTTTCTAGGAGATCACCTACGTAAGTGGGAAGTGTGACCGCTTCAAAGATGAAAAGCATTTATAAAACCAAGCGTGGTCCATGATCGAAATGGACACAACATTAAGAAACCAATATGAAAGTTAGAATTATTATGGTGTTGGTTCAATTGTCTTGGTTTACAACGACGACTAAATAGTTCAAGACTATAAGTTCACTATTAAGTCAAGTAAATCTGATTGAATACTACTATGAAAGATTCAAAGTCGCAAGCTCTCTCTCCAGATGTCATAATAGTTCGTTAAAAGCGATCAATTGCATAGCTGCATTAATTTAATTCATGTGGAGGATTGTTGAAAAAATAGTGAAGTAAATTAAACTGCTCGATCGATCGAGCATATTATGCTCGATCGAGCGGGCCAGAAAAATTCTTACTTTTGTGAACAGTAGCTCGAACGATCGAGCACTGTATCTGTTTTGTGAAATGGTGTGTCCATCCACGGTTAGGGTGCGATTTTTGGCGATGTAGTGTCTCCAAAAGGTGTCCATTTAGACTTGTTTGTTGGTGTACTATATATACAAACATAACCCCACTTGTTTTAAAAATGAAATTTCGAAATTCACATCATATTTGAAGATCAAAATTTGTTCAGCATTGCTCCGGAGATGTAATTTTTCTGGCACGTGGAACATCTCGGTAATAGTCAACTCTTTTCAGGAAGTCATCTTCAGCACAACCGTCCCCTTGCCTTCAACTTTTGAGACTGCTGAATTTCTCATGTAGTAGTGTTCATCATTTACCAGTTGATAGGTCGTAAACATCTATTTGTTGGCGCAAATGTGGCGAGTAGCCCCAGTGTCCACCCATCATTCATTGGAATTCCCACCAACAAGGTTCACCTCGGACGCCACTACAGTCAGATGCATGTCTGAGCTCAGGTTGTCCTCAGCAATGTTGGCATGAGCAGACCTCTTGCCTTTGCCTCTGTTTATGACTGCCTTCCTTTTATCCTCATTGATTTGGCGTTGAGTGCAGTTCTTGGCCTTATGGTTAGGTTTTGCCGCACACGTAATAGTCACTGGTGAACCTCATGTTCTGAGTATCTCCCTTGGAATCAAAAGTGTGTTTGCACTTATTCCCGTGGGAGCCCCAACTTCAACCACGTTGGCCTTGGAAATCATATCGATCGATTTCTTGTCAACTTTTTGGTTGTCTTGCTCGATGCGCAGCCTCCTGATAAGATTCTCAAGACTCATCATCTTTCGCTTGTGCTTCATGTAGCTCTTGAAGTCCTTCCAAGATAGCGGTAATTTTTCAATCATCATCGCCACTTGGAGGGCATCATTTAGCCACATACATTCGGCAGCAAGTTCATGATATATCAGATGCAGCTCTTCGCATTGCTCAACAATGCTCTTGCCATCTACCATTCGATAGTCATGGAATCGACCGGCTACAAATTTCTTTGCGCCTGCGTCGTCAACTTTGTACTTCATTTCTAATGATTCCCAAAGATCCTTCGCAGTTTCTTTAGGGAAATATACATTGAAAAGTGCATCGTCAAGAGAAATCAGTACATAGTTACGACAGAGGTAGTCGGCACAGCCACGATTCGACTATTACAGCAGATTGAGGATCCTCTTTGTCCTCTATTGGTTTCTCCTCTTTGAGAAACCTGGTCAAGTTCAAGGTGGTCAAGAAGAACATTATCTTCTGCTGCCAACACTTAAAGTTGGAATCTTTGAACTTTTTCGGTTTCTCAAATTGAGGGCATTGGGTTTCTCAGAACTGGCATAACGACCTCAGGCCGCTAGCTTTGAGCATTGGAATCTCAGTATTCTCAGCAACTTGGTTTGGAATTTGGTCAGCCATAAGCTAAATACAAACGAATCAACACAAACAATATCAAACTAGTGTTTAAAAACGAACAGTATAAATCTTTGATAGTGCACAAACAATGATTGTTTGAAAATTCAACAATTTTATTTTTGAAAAATCGATTATGTTCCAAAACAAAAACAAAAAAGATTTTAGTTTACGATTGTTGATTCCACAAGTTATCTGATAACCGAATTATAATCAGATTACAATTATGATCGAAAATAAAATATACTGTAAACTTATGTAGTAGTATGTGACACTGTTCGAAATCTGCACAACTGGAAACTGGAACAGGACGAGGCCACAACAAGCCGTGTGCCCGTAAACTCAAATTTACCCGCCTACAAGCTTCTGGCCTCGTGGACAAGAGAGTTCCAAGGTACAACGTCTAATCGCCTTTGTTCGGAATGAAGCAGAAATCCGAACAGACTCACTTGAACACCAGTAGTGTGTAGTACTCTCAAATGTATGAAATACACATATATATGGTTTGTGGTCCGTGTTTGGCCCTATATATGTGTATTTTCCATTTTGGGCCCACTGAAGTGTAATTATGAGAGGTAGGAGACCCCAAAAAGATCATTACTAGATTGGGAGGGGAATTCCTTTAAGAAATTGATTAATATACTTATTATTTGATTAGATATAGACGTCAGGAAATATTGGTGCAGAATATGAGTTCTACAGGGGCCCCATTTGACCATAATTTCAAATAAGAGGGGCCCCATACCATTTACGTAATCCAAAAATATAATATATATAGGGTTTGTGGTCCGTGTTTGGCCCTATATATGTGTATTTTCAATTTCTTAAAGGAATTCCCCTCCCAATCTAGTAATGATCTTTTTGGGGTCTCCTACCTCTTATAATTACACTTCAGTGGGCCCAAAATGGAAAATACACATATATAGGGCCAAACACGGACCACAAACCCTATATATGTGTATTTTTTGTATGAGTGAGTGAACAATTCTCGGATTTATGAAAACAAAGGGCTGGAGCAGCTTATATAGCTGATCATCATACCTCTCCAAAGATCTCAAAAATTAAGTGTAATATTTAGTGGGGTAGATGAAAGTCTCAACACTTAACATCAGATTAATATGGATTTAAGTCTCAAACTTTATATAGCTGGGCATCAGACCTCTCCAAAGATCTTAGAAATTAAGTATAATGTTTAGTGGGGTAGATGAAAGTCTCAATATTTAACATCAGATTAATATGGATTTAAGTCTCAAACTTAAATCTGACATCAATTCTGCAGGTAGGTGAAAAGTCTCAAACTTAATACTCACAGAATATGAAAAGTCAAGTAGATGAAAAGTCATTTCAGAAATACGAGTAGTAAAAAGATAGGGATGCATTCGCGGCTACGACACGCGCGAGGCGTGGTGAGTCGAGCGGACGGACGGACGGCGCGTGAGGGACACCCATATTTTCTACTTAACTACACTCTATTGATTTGTATCTCATTATAAACAAACCATAAGTGTCTCAGCTTTTCAATGCGGGATTTCTTTAGCCTAATTGACTATTCATAATTAACTTACCATAATTTTGTTATCATTAACAAAATTAATAATTATTATTGCAATTAAACCCAATTATAATTATTAATCACAACAGTTTTTCGGGGAATCAGTTTCGAATATTGCAACTTACAATTCCCCAGCTTCAAAAAAGAAAAAGAAAAAGTGCCGCGAGGTAAGGATTATTTTACCATCTTATAATATCTGATGATGTTAGATAAATGAACTTGGTGAAGTTTTTTTCAGAACCCTAAAATTCATGTTTGTTTTCAACTTTTTAAAATTTCAAATTTACTCGCCTCTCAATTTCAAGAGATAATCCAATATACATTGGAGATTATAGATCGATTTCTCATGTACAAAATTTTAGCTAAATTGTTACTGAGAACCAAAAGGCATTTGTGGGTCATAGACAAATTCTTGATTGTGTTTTAGTGGCAAATGAAGTGACGGAGGATCTGAATCGTAATAAAGCAGCATGCTTACTCTTTAAAGTTGATTTCAAGAAAGCATATGATTCAATTGACTGGAAATATCTTGATCATGTAATAAGCAAGATGAATTTTTGTGACAAATGGAGTCGTTGGATTGCTGAATGCTTATCTACAAGCCTCAATTCAAAATGCTTGGACAATGAAGAGTATTCTTAGGATTTTTTAAGTACTATCAGGTCTTAAAATCAATTATTCAAAAAGCAAGGTTTTTGGGATCAATGTCAATCAGCCATTACTTCAGGAATTGGCGGTACTACTTAATTGTTCTATCGATTGCCTTCCTTTCAAATATCTTGGTCTACAAATTGGGGCAAATCTGAGAATGAGATGAACTTGGATAGATGTTATTAATAAAATGAGAAATCGTTTGAATTATCCATTGGTGGACGAGTCACTCTTATTAATTCAGTGTTCTATCCTTATTCAGGGTCTCTAACCCAAATTCCAAGATCATTTCTTTGGGGATCGGGGAACAAGGGAGCAATAAAATCAGTTGGGTATGCTGGGACAGAATCTGTAGGCCTAAAAGAGAAGGTGTCATTGGTATTAAGAACTTAGAAAACTTCAACTTGTCCTTGTTGGGAAAGTGGGGATGGAGGATGTTGGTTGAGGATGACAAATTATGGATAAAAATTCTAGCTTCTAAATACTTTGAAGGTCCTATAGTCAACTTGGATGTCCATATTAACAGAGGAGATAAAGATTCAACTTGGTGGAGAGATCTCAAGAAGCTAATTATATCGAATGTGGAAGGGTGGCTTAGGAAGGGACTGATCCGAAAAATGGGTAATGGAAATCGAACTAAATTTGGGACGATATATGGGTTGGTGATTCAACTCTGAATGCGAAATTTAACATACATGTCATTACTTGATCAAAGTAATAAAGAAGAGATGGGGAACTGGGTAGAGGGGGGTCTGGAGATGGAATTGGTCTTGGAGAAGAGAATTCTTTACTTGGGAACCTTCGCTGTTTAACGAGCTCCTATCATGCATAGACATATATAAATTGATTGAGAATCAATCGGATTCATGGGTCTGGAAATATGAGGCTGATGGGATCTTTTCTGCTCAATCTGCATATGAGATAATTCAACCTTACGAAGCTTTGGATGATGATCGTAACATGGCATTCGGTAATCTATGGCATACGATCATACCAACTAAAGTCTCAGTTTTTTCATGGAGCATGGAGAATGTTATGGGATAGACTTCCTACCAAAATAAATCTCATTTATCGTAGTTTGGTAAGTTTAATTATGAATAGTCAATTAGGTTAAAGAAATCCCACATTGAAAAGTTGAGACATTTATTGTTTGTTTATAATGAGATATAAATAAATAGAGTTTAGTTAAGTAAAAAAGATGGATACCCCTACCCGCCGTCCGTCTGTCCGCTCCGCTCGGCTCGCCGCGCCGCGAACCCTATGCGAAGGCAACCCTATTTTTTTACTACTCGGATTTCTGAAATAACTTTTCATCTACCTGACTTTTCATATTCTGCTGAGTATGAAGTTTGAGACTTTTCACCTACCTGCAGAATTGATGTCAGATTTAAGTGTGAGACTTAAATCCATATTAATCTGATGTTAAGTGTTGAGATTTTTCATCTACCCCACTAAACATTACACTTAATTTCTGAGACTTTTGGAGAGGTCTGCTGCTCAGCTATATAAGCTGCTCCAGCCTTATGTTTTCATCATTCGAAAATCAGAAATCATTCTTCATTCACACATTGCATACTGTTTGAGAGTGCTGCACACCCTGAAGAGCAGTGGCACTCTTCTTGTTTTGCACGCCTACAGAGAGAGACTCCAAAAATACTAGTGTTCGAAGTAGTCGGAGTTTTGCTTCAATCCGAACAGAGGTGATTGGGCATTGTATTTTGGAACTCACTTGTCCAGGAGGCCAGAAGCTAAGGCGAACAAATTTGAGTTTACGGGCACACGGTTGCTGTGGCCTTATCCAGAAACATTTTCAGATTCTTGTTGTGTTTTCTTTACAACATAAACTGTTACTGTAAGTTCTACTGTTTTTTTTGTATTTCAGTGTATATCAACGATTGGTTAAACTGATTTTCAATCTATCTATTTAAATAAACAGTATACAACAATGTGTACTGTGCATATGGGATTGATTGTTTGAATGTTGGTTCAGCAATATAATCTGTAAAAATATATATAATTGGCTGGAATTTCAAATGGTTGGCCATAATCATCCAATACAAAATTTTCTTCAGCATATAGGATTGATTGTGGATCGTGGGCTGCAATTTGGTGCTGTGTTGCTTGGAGCATTTGGAATCATCGAAATTTGGTAATATTCAAGAATGAGGCAACCAATTCCGGTGTGTTGATGGAAAATATTAGGATTCGTTTAGGTCTTTGGAATCGTGCCATTAATCCAAGTGGATTTCCCTACTCCCCCATAGATTGGTTTTCACATCGAAAAGTTTGTCTAGGAGCTATGTTTGTTTATATGATTCAGTCATTTGGATAGTTTGATCTTTCCTCATATGATAATAGGCCGAGGACAGTGTGTCAATTTCTTGGTTTTGAAGGGTTGCTATTCATAGGCTGTTTATATATAGCTCTTGGAATCGTATCCGTACTTTGCTTTCTATTTGTTTAGAGTGAAAATACCTCTGTTCTTATCAATAAAATTTTGTTTGCTGATAATAATAAAAAAGGGGACTAGTTACTATTAAATACTTGATTTACCCTAAAATATCATTTAAATTTTTTTTTTTTTTGCATTTTTAACCCTAAAATTTACATTTTAGCTCCAAAAAATGCAATCCTCCCCCCTTAATTTATTTTTGACCCCTTAAAAAATTATTTGCCCTAAATTTTTGAGAAGTTCTTTTTTTTGCCCCCTATTTGTATAATTTCTGGCTCCGTTCCTGGGAACCCTGACCTTTCTGATTGAGGAGATTAGAGCAATGGATCTTTTCGATGTTTTGATTATCACATATAAACAAGGGAATAAGAGGAGAGAAGAAAATTGTAGCTAGATGGAATAAAAGCGCATGGGGCTCCACGATATAATTGCCTAAAGAACTAGCAAATTTAAAATAGTTTTTTTAGTATTATTTACAAGTAAACTCCCCATTGAAGAAAACAGCAAAATTTGTATGTATGCATGTTTAAAAAGAGAAAATTATAAAAATGGTTAAATATAATATAAATATATTTGTAAATAGTAATCAAATATAATCTGATAAACTGTGATATTTTTGTTAAAGATAATTTATATAGACTATAATTAACGAAAATATTTATGCGAAATAATTTCTTTTATTATACTTGAATAATTCTAAAATTTTGAGTATTATTACAGTAATTATAGAAGGTTACTTTTGTAATTTACTTTTTTTTTAGATTAATATTTTGCTACTTGTACATGTTCTGTTGATTGATTGTGAAGGTTTAAATATAATCGATCATATTTTTTTTATTTTTTTTATTTACATGGTATCCAGGCTTTCGCCTGACTAGTCCTTGAGTGATAGAATCGGCCCCTCAACGCCAGCTACCAGATAAACCGAGGGATGTGCCCGAGCTGACAAACATCTGTGGGAGAGGACCTATAGGCCACGATCCCAGAGCACACCCCCACAATATTTCAGCAGGGAATGCGCTCCACACGGGAATCGAACCTGGCGTCGAGGGGTTACCCTACGTCACCACAGACCTTACCAACTCTGCTATGCCCCTGGGGACAGTCGATCATATTTTTTATATGCCATATGTGGGTATTGCTTGTTGTAGCTGCACTAATTGTAATAGTATCTCAATTGTCAATTAATCTGATATCAATGTCAAACTTAATGTCCTTTCAATAGAACGCTTATTCAATTATATAGTATAACATTACATGTCCAAAATCAACTTAATCCCTAAGATAATTACCATGAATATTACACGCCAGATAATATTATATCAAATATTACTATATCTATATATTTAATAGTTATCTAATATCCTTACATCAATAACACTCACCATGAGGAACAGTGGAGTGTTTTTCATATGGTTTCTGGTGCTTCTGATTAACATTAACGTCGAGTGCAAGGCCACCATTGAAAACACAGAAGAAGAAGCGAAGGAGAACGGTGGTGGTTCAGAATTTTTGGCAGAATGGGACAAGGATAAATTATCCAAGGTAAATAGGTGTTGTAATCATACTCTTGGACAATTAATGAATTGAGATTAAGCATTTCACCGCTTCGTGTAATTTGAAATGGTGTCTTTTGGATACACATTTTCAACCAAGACATGCACATCTTCGGGTGTAAGTGCAACTTTTCATGACTAAGTGTTTTCAAATAGTGGTTTTTGTGATTTCCATTTGATTACTATATAAACTTCTCTCTTGAATTCTAACACATCATTTTCTACGGATTAACTACATAGATCAAGAGAAAAATTATGATCAGTGCACATGCATCTCATACATTTACCCTGCAACAAAATGAGTGATTTAAACATTTGTGAAGATTCGTGATCGATAGTGCTACTTCATGAATCATAGTCGCATCTTGGGAAAACATTATCGAAATCGTAAGCGCAGTAGTGCGACAATATCGTTTTAAGGACAAATAATTGAACTATTATCTCAATATACTAGCCTAGCCGTTTAGTTTCTTTGCCTTTTTGTCTCAAAGATACACATCCAGAATTTTACCCAACATATATGTTGTAATGAGTATCATGTATATGTTGTTGTTTGCGGGTACGCTTGAGTTGTTCTTCGTCATTGATTTAGCCGGTGTTCGAAAGTATGACATGAACAAGATTAAGTCAAGACAAGTGTTGGACACTTTGTCTTTAAGAATATTTTGCCCTGCTTATGATGCTTACGAACTCCGACAATCTTCTCCCAGGATACGACGACTTCAACTTGTGATGGTAGTACACCAAATCACAAGTTTCCACTACCACAAATGATGTGAACTCCATTCCTTTATAACAATGATATGAGTATGATGCAGGTGCATTTTTTATCTTGATTATCTCACAATATATTGTGTTTAATTTCAAAAATTATGTGTTTTGATTCATATGAGATGTTATATTTATACCAAACTAAGAGATATTATCAATAGACATTATTTGGAAGCATCAATCCATGGAAAACCGCATCTGCATGCGAAGAGACTCAACTCCAGAAAAAGGCTATACAAGCAGGCGATCGATCGCCGCTTCTTCCAAACCCACTGCTTGCTGCGATCGATGGCCGCCTTCAGTGTGATTTTTCTATTACGACGATCTACAGGAAGTGATCGATCGCTGCCTCCAGTTTGTTAGCACTTTTATTATTCGGTTTTTCGACACTTAATTTTGATTCATTAAGAATGTCTTGGAATGGTCGAAACGAGAACGACAGCTACCGCGTGTTAAAACGGAATTGTAACCGTAACGGCGATTTCACGGCCGTAGCAAAACAGAGCAGCGATTTCGGGGTCTGAAACGACGATTTCGCAATAAGAACGTCAGTTGAGGAACATTTTAAAATTTTCCATTTATTGATTTTTTTTATTAATAATTGTCCAATTTACTGAATTATTTTTAATTTATAAAAACTCCGCTAAAATAACCGTGATCGTTCAACGAAACGTCAATGTAATTGGAACAACTTTTCATAACATCCACCGCGACATGGTACATAGCCCCGGACGCTTTTATTTTATTTGTCATTCTAGCTACAGTTTTCTTTTCTCCCCTTAATTTCCCTGTAATTCTGGTATGTAAAAATCAAACCTTCAACAAGATCCATTGCATCGATCTCCCAATCAGAAAGTCAAGGTTCATCTGATTACAGTTCTATTTTGTTTTCTATTTTCTTAAATGAAATCTGTAATATGATAAAAGTGAATGCTTTATTTGGAGTAGTTATTTTCAAAACACATAATACCCATTATTAACTAATAAATGGAAATGGGTCTATATGTCAGAAATCCATGCCCATTGTAGTTAGAAATGTATGCACGGAGCCAGCCATGAGCCAACACCATTAAAAAGATTTCAAGAACCATTTTTCCAGTTTACTTTGTCGTTCTTCATCTCTAGTAATAGAAACAAGAAGTTCAAATTTCACATCCTCCTCCTATTCTACTTTAATTTGAAATTTCTCTTTTTTTTTTTATACTTGATGTTTTTGCGCTTAAACTTCGAGTTCTACCACCTTGAGCACTTGCATTTTTAGTACCAACAACTTGAAAACTTCCATTAGCAGGCGGATGTTAGTGTGGGCATGGGTGTTGTAATACCTAAAAAATAATTTTTCCATTAGCAGGCGGATGTTAGTGTGGGCATAGGTGTTGTAATACCTAAAAATAATTTTTTTTTAATTGTAGTTTTATGTTCTAAAAATTGGATTTTACCCTTCAAAAATTACTTTTTACCCCTATTTTACGAAAATCCTGCGAACGACGCCAGCTTCAAGTACTCGCAGTTTCCAATTCTAGCATGATCCCTTATTCACAATTGTATAAGAGGGAAGAGATCTAAATTTTTAGGCTTGAGGGCGCTCGACTTGGAAAAAACATAGAACAACCTAGCTGTCTAACAGATGGAAGAGAAAAACAAAGGAATTAAAATAATAATAAAATTAATTTCACATATATCAGATTTTGCAGAACAATCCTTACCCAGATTTTAGACTTAAATAATCTCTAAACTTTGAGGAAGCTCAACCGGTGGTGAACGAAGCATACGAAGGACAGGGACCTGATCGGATAAGTACTCCCGGTTTGTTTGATGGTGTCCTCAAGGGTAGTGCCCTTAGGGGCATCATCATCATTCATTTAGAATCTTTTTTAAAAGAAAAAAAAAGATTCCACTTGAATGGTGGATGTGGCTCCTGAGGGCAGCGCCCTTAAGGACAGTAACAAAGTTTCCGGTACTCCCCAAGGCAATGTTGTCGCTTAGGATTTCGTTGCAGGATTATTATTAAATTAATTATAAAAATAATATGTTTATGTTTTTAATAACAAAATTAATGTCTGTGGTCTAAAATCTAAATTAAACGAGCTAAGACAATATATAAATAATACGATATATATAAGAATACTAGAATCTGTGTCAAGGAACTTTGAGATGATTGAGAAATTATAGAGTTGGTCATGTAAGTTGGTTTCATTATAATGTTAGTCCTCTAACTATTCACAATGCAGTTTTAGTATAATAACTTAGTTTTTTTGACAATTTTAGTCGTTTTTTTGACAAGAGTGCTAATTTAGCGTCGAACACGTCAGTAATGATCAGTATCATATCAGCAAAGTCCGACGCCGCTATGTCAGCACTCCGACGTAAAAAGATTAACTTGCCAAGGAAAGCTAATTCATTGCACTAAAATTGCAATGTGACTAACTAGATGACCAATTTTACAATTTTCCTCGGATGATAGCTATTAGTTGTTGTAGGATTTTTCTCTTTCAATGTGTATCTTAAGAATGTAGTAACAAAATAACAATGGCTTCGAAGTTTATGTCGATGCGAGATTTGCAATCTTCGTCCTTAAGACAATATTGCATTGCCTTGGTGCTAACGGTTTGCGATGGCAATTTATCTCCCAAGATACAACGACTATGACTTGTGATAGGAGCACTCCAAATCACAAGTCCTCAAACCACCAAGGTTTGAAAGCACTCAAAATGAACAAGGAATGGGATGAACAAAATGCACAAGATTTTGCTCTAGAATATCAAGTGATTTTTTGAAAATCTGATTCATAAAATGTCTAAGAGTTGTTCATTATATAGTAGACCAAGTAATGACACCTAGGGATGCAATGCAACAATTCAGGAAAAAAACACATCAATTCGTGAATAGACGCACCCAACCAACAAAACTGAACAGGGTACGATCGATCGCCCAAGGGGCGCGATCGATCGCGCCCTTTACCTTTGCGCCTACGCATGGTAGACTTTTGGCAAGTTTTTTTCTCGTACATGCGATTGGTCGGGCCAATATATGGCAATCGATCGCGGCCTCCAAAATACATCGTTTGGTCATCGATACTTAATTTCTAATTCATTAAGCATTTTTCGAACATTAGTTACCTCGAGAAATTGCTGTTTTAACTTCAAAACCAAGTGACATTTCAACCACTGAACATGAAATTATGTCCATGGCCATTAATCAATGATCCATTTTTCATCAGAGTTTCTAAAACAGTAGCTTCTGAAGTGCTTAAACAATCATTTTTCAAAGACTTTTGTAATATATGTAAATAAACGTCCCGATAATCCCTACTAAATAAATTAACTTAGAGATAACAAATAATGTATGGTAAATTAGAAAAATAGCCTCACAGAGTATATGCAATGTCAATAGTAGTCTCGAAATAGTATTAATCAAATATAATCTCAGATAAATTATTTATTTTAACAAAAATAATATCATATAAATGTTTTTATCAAACATAATCCTATATAAATAATATTTTGACAAAAGTGGTCCATATATTCTTAACAAACTTTGGATCATTTTTTTAAAAAATAATTTATACGTTACTATATTTGATGAAAACATTTATGTGAGACTAGTTTCGTAAAAATAATCTACACGGGCGATATTTGATTAGTCCTAAAAAAATTGTGACTACTATTATAAATAACTTCATTTTACAGGACATATTTACAAGTTCCACTTTTTTATATATGGGTTTCTGTTTTTATATTTTGATTATAAGCATGTCCTATTAATGATTGTAGATCAAAATTTTATAAGGAACGTGATAGGCATGGAGTCGGTTTCAATTAATTATTAAAAGCAATATGAGAAATAATATGTTTCGATTTGAAGTCCAATTATGCCATCCTTGACACGTTTTTGTCTTACCTACCCCATGGAATACCATCTTATGGGGATGTGTGGTGGGATCTACCTTATGGGGTGGTGCCCTATAGAGTAGGTAAGACAAAAGCATGTGATAATATTCTCAATGTGTGGTAGGATCTACTATATGAAGTAATGTTTCATGGGTAGCGAAGATGGCCCCTTGACACATTCTTTACTTTATTGAAAACTTTTTAAGGGTCATTTTCAAATTACTTTTTCCAGCTGGAATACATAACGTAGAAATTTAAAATTAAAATATATTTATTTATAAACATATATAAAATTCTTGATCTTTGACCCCATTATAGAGTTTAGTATTTTGTTTTTCTCTCCGTCCATTTCTATGTGAGTTCTTTAATATATTTTCACTGATAATATCAAAAAAGTCGTGAGAAAATTAGGTAAGGATAACGTGAAACTCATTGTCTTTTGATATTTGATCCACGTAATAATATAAGATGGTCTGACAATGTCATATGACATCATTTTCGTCCAAGCTTTTTTCAAAAACCAAAAAATATATTCTCCTACATTTTTATTGAAACCTTTTTTTATTATGATTACGCATGCTTATTGGTCGTCCCCATTTTTTTCTGAATATTGATTTCGTATTTTAAACTTCACAAATCCACTTATATCTCTTAACTACTTCTGCTCTTGTTGAAAACCGCCAACAAATAATTTAAAAATATAGCTACCATTATAGTTTTTTTAAAAAATATTAGGGGAGGTTGAGGACTCGAACCCGTATTCTCTTACAGTTTTTAGGAAATAAATGATAATCAATAAGTCAAGACCTTGTTGTCGAGATGTCATTTATTGTTAAGGACACATGATGTTCTTTTGTTCCTTCCAAATTTAAAATTTAATTTGTTTATGATCTTCCCAATGTAATTACTAAAAATAAATTTATGTAAAAGCCTTAATCTAAATATGCTCATGTTAATTCATCGATACAATAAATTAATTTATTTTAATTAGATTTAGGGGTTACTTTTACACTTGAATATGTATATTTTTAAGCTTATGCAATTATTTTTTAGAAAATAATAATAATATATGGATAATAGTGGAGAGCAACGATTGAGTCGAACGCTTGGATTGTTTTGCGATTTAGAATATTTGAATTGAATTGGTTTAGCTAACTATAATTTTGATATAATAGCAAAAAGTTGCTCCTACCTATACTATTGCAATCTATATCACATATTCAATTATCAAGAATTACAAGATATATCAATTATTTGGAAGGGGAGAACAAGAATTGTTATTGCTCATAGAGAATCAAAATATTTTATTCAAGTTATAGTATGATCTAAAGTTTTGAATTTAAAAAATCAATCGACAAATTACACTTTAAAAAAAATTATAAACAAAAATCGGGAAGAAAATATGTAAAATAAATTAGAAATTTCAATTTCAAATCACATCAAATAAGGTAGGGGTGGTTACCGGTTCGAACCGGTCCGGTCCGGTCCGGAACCGGCCGGTTCCGGGCCCGTTATGGGCGGAACCGGTCAGATCCGGTTCCGGGTTGGACCAGTTCCAACCCGAAACCGGATTTTTCTTTTTTTCTTTTTTCTTTTAAAAAAAAAAAGGAAAAAAGGAAAGGATTTATCGAATTTTTTTTTTTATAAAATAGATCAGGTTCCGGTTCAATCCGGAATCAGATCCGTTTGGTCCGGAACCGATAAGATATCGGATCCGATATGGTAGAACCGATCCGGTCCGGTATCAAACCGGTTCGGGACCGGTTAGTCCGGTTCCGGTTTCGGACCGGACTAACAGATCCGGTTTCGGACCGGGTTCGAATCGACCCGATCCGATAAACACCCCTAAAATAAGGGCCTGAAAACTTTTATATCAAGACAATAGACGTCATATATAGTGATTGAAATTTGTGACATGATTGGGTTGAGAATAAAGGAATTGAAAATCATAAAGACACAGCAATATTTTTTTAAAAAAAAAATTGAATTTATTGATGCTAAAAAAAATATTGTTATATATAAAATTAAGAGAAAATTATAAAAATATCCTATATAATATGGTTTTTTCATATTAATCCCAATTTTTTTAAGACTAATATAGTATAATAAATATAACTTGCTATTTAATCAACTCGAATCCCAAATTTTTAGAACTAATCAAATATAGGCTCACCAAAATTATATTTTTCCAAATGTGGTCATAGAATTGAATATGAATATTTGAGACCATTTTTAATAAAAACACATTTTATGTGACGTATCTTACTATATTATAATGCATAAGCCCCTTATAATAATTACATTGGTATGACAAATTGGAATTTACCAAACTACCCCCTCCAATGATTTGTTGTGGTTTTTTGTTGCATCTTTTGAATTGTAATATTAACCAATGTATATATCTCATTTAATCATTACACGAATCAATTCATATGCATTATATATTACGTTACACACGAAACGCGTGTGCGTCGTCTATCTTACTATATTATAATGCATAAGCCCCTTATAATAACTACCTTGGTATGACAAATTTGAATTTACCAAACTACCCCCTCCAATGATTTGTTGTGGTTTTTTGTTGCATCTTTTGAATTGTAATATTAACCAATGTATATGTCTCATTTATTCATTACACGAATCAATTCATATGCATTATATATTACGTTACACACGTAACGTGTGTGCGTCGTCTACTAGTATTTAATTAATCTTAAAAGTATGGGATTATGATGAAGCAGTATGAGCCGAGGAGCAAGGTTATTAATAAAAAATAATTTTTATAGGATTATATTTGATTAGTTATAAAAATTTGATAATATTGTTTTTTGAATATAAAATTGGCATCATTGCTAGACTATTGGGTCGGAACTCATACGCGCACGTGAAGAGTTGGGAACTACCGTTTCAAAAGTCTCGAGAGGCACAGAAACCAGTCACAAGTGGCTGCCTCAATTTGTATCCAATAAATATCTATATATATATAGGTACGTACATACAACTCTTCCAATAAAATAAGCGCATACAACTATAATTACTGCAAGGAGAAATATACAGTGTTGCTAACGTACTGAAGCACGCAAAAGCTTTGTGATTGATTGCTACAATGGTGCTGTTACACGCCGGAAATGAAGAAGAATTGCGAGGATCGGAAGAAGAGCAGATCTGGAAGAGGAAGAAGAAGGGGATGCGATTGGGGAAATACGAGTTTGGAAGGACACTAGGGGAAGGAAATTTTGGAAAAGTCAAATTCGCCAGACATATCGATTCCGATCGGCCGTTTGCGATCAAGATCTTGGAGAAGAACAGAATTCTAGACCTCAAGCTCACGCATCAGGTACTGTAAATCTGTAATCAATTCATCGATCAAGAGATCAGTTGTTTAGGAACTTTTCCAGTAACAGTTTGTGCGCGTATTTAGATTTGCCTTATTTTATGTTGAATTGATGGTGATTGAAGAAGAAAGCGAGGCAGCTTCCTCTATATTGTGATCAATTTATTGATTGATTTTCTGATATAAACAAACGCCGCTCCTTCCGTTGGGGTTTTATATTAGTAACTTTGGTGAATTCTTCTTCTTTCTGACATATTAGTGGAGATAGTAATATATTATTTCGATTGGAGTGGTGCAGATAAAGAGGGAAATTGGCACTTTGAAGCTTCTCAAACATCCAAATGTTGTCAGATTATATGAGGTATGTGTGTTTTGACATATAATCATCACTTCTTACTTGTATCAATGTCGTCAAATTGAATTAAAGCTAGCTGCTGCTTCGTTTTTTTAACAAAAATTGTAATCATAACCACATGTTTTATTGTTGTTTATTTTTGCCTATATAATTAATACTTTTTCTGTAAGTGGTATTTTTGTTGTTACGAGAACATACGCAGTGAATTGAGTATTGATTAGCCAGAGTACATAACATAAAAAACATGTATACATGATTATGAGGATGCATTTTGTAGTGGAGGTCGCAGCTGCCATCATCGCTCGCTTATACGAGTCAGTGGTCTTGGGTTTGTTTGATGATGCCCTTAAGGCAGTGCCCTTAGGGGCATCATCATCGTTCATTTGGAATCTTTTTTTTAAAAAGAAAAAAAAGATTCTATATGGATGGTGGATGATGCCCCTAAGTGCAGTGCCCTTCATGACAGTAACCAACAAATCGGGGTCTTGAGTTGAGACCCCCTCCCCCCTCCTATAGTACAGGAAGGTAATAAAAAAAGGGGTAAAAATGGAAATAGTTAATGATGATTCATTTTATCATTGGCTGTTGGCCCCATCATCTCTGTCTTCTTGTGGTACATAAATGTGGCGCGTTGTATAAGTTTCACACACCACATGTTTTTCCTTTCCTTCCGTTTCCTTTACTTTCTTTTCTTTTCTTTTCTTTCTGTGGGGCATACCACATGCAACATTAATGTACCTCAATAATATAACGACGTTTATATATATATATATGTATATATATATATATATATATATATCGACGACATTTCAAAATAATAATAATAATAATAATAGTTTGATTATGAATGATTGTGATAATACCACTTAAGAAAAATAATGTGATGGGTCATGGTACATGCCATTATAAAATTGTGTTTTCTTGCTTCGTCAGTACAAGAACTGTGCGGCATGATTTGAGATGTTTTTTAAGGTTATATATCAACTAATGTTCAAAATTTTGGACAATCTCTCCATTTACAAAGATTGGTGCTAACATTTCCTCCATCTACGTGAATGAAAGCAGGTATTAGCAAGCAAGACCAAGATATACATGGTCCTTGAGTACGTGAATGGTGGTGAATTATTTGATAGAATTGTAAGTATCTTACCATGAAGCGGGCATGGGTTAATATACATTCTGTTAGTGTCTGTTAAATTTTACGAAACAATCATTTTTGGAATACCATTTGTATAATTTTTGGTATACCGCGGACCAGGAAAATTCGGAAGGGGGCCAAAAAAAATTAAAATATAGGGCCAAAGAAATTGTATGTAGTCAGAAAGAATTTAAGGGAGGCAAAGTGTAATTTTCTAGGGGGAAAATGTAATTTTCGGGGCTGGAATGCATTTTTTAACAAAAAAGTCTTTTTTTAAGGAAAAATAATTTTTTCTAGCAGTGCCCCCCTTGCCTCTACTTAGATCCGCCCACGAGTCTTTTAACATCTTTAGAATTATTTTGGCTTATTAAAATTATATTTGAAACTCCAATTATATCTTTTTATGTCGCTCCTTTTTCTCAAAAAATTAAGCGTGAAATTATTGCCTCTTTTTTTTTTTTTTTTTCAAAACCCATATACAACAGTCGATGACTAAATTTATATTTTACCTTATCATATATTATTATATAGCAAAATGTATCTGCTCTTTTATCTTAGTATTACTTTGAATAAACGTCACATTTCACATTACGGTGATCACCTTTCATGGACAGGCATCCAAAGGGAAACTCCGAGAAGCACAAGGCAGGAAGCTCTTCCAACAGTTAATTGATGGTGTTAGTTACTGTCACAACAAAGGTGTTTTTCACAGAGATCTCAAGGTGAGTGGAGTAATCACCATGACTATGATTTCTCCAACTATCCATTGTCTAATGGGGTGTTGTTTGCGAAATGCAGCTAGAGAATGTGCTGATTGATGCAAATGGAAACATTAAGATAACAGATTTCGGCCTCAGTGCATTGCCTCAACATTTTAGGGTAGCCCACAAATCTAGATACTCCTTTAGTTATGGTATTTTCAACACCGTCTTCTTCTTATTCAGTAAATTATATTTAATGCGAATGAATATGTCTATTCAGGATGATGGCTTATTGCATACAACTTGTGGAAGTCCAAACTATGTTGCCCCCGAGATTCTCTCAAACAGAGGATATGATGGTGCGAGCTCAGATACATGGTCATGTGGCGTCATCTTATACGTGATTCTGACAGGATACCTTCCCTTTGATGATCGAAATCTGGCAGTTCTTTATCAGAAGGTTTGGCGTCCAGCCCCAAAAAATCTTCTTAGGCTAGTATGATAGAATTTTAGAATTCTTACTCCATCTTTTGAAGTTTGATGTTCTGAAATGTATGTCAGATTACCAAGGGGGATGCTCATGTACCAAAATGGTTATCTCCGGGAGCCAGAAACCTATTAAAGAGGATTCTAGATCCCAACCCTCATACACGGATAACCATAGCTGAGATAAAGGAAAATGACTGGTTCAAACAAGGCTACACCCCTTTAGATCCTACGGAAGAAGAAAATGAAAATGCTTGCATAGACGATGATGTATCATCTTCGAATGAGGCAGTAAGAACTAAATCCTTTATCATTGAATCTATTTTCTGTTAATATTATTCCGTGCTGAAACTAATGCGTTCTCAATCTCCTGTCTAGCATTCAGATGCAGAAAAAGATCCTGACTCGCCTACACTAATCAATGCATTTAAGCTCATCGGAATGTCCTCTTTCCTAGATCTTTCAGGATTCTTCGAAAAAGAGGTAAGCGCGATGTTAAAGTGATAACAGCTTCACGCTTACACATACTTATATATATATATTAATAACGCTAAAACTTGTCAATTTCTATCAGGATGTTTCTGAGAGGAAGATCAGATTTACATCAAATCATTCTCCAAAAGAATTGTTAGACAGGATAGAAGATACAGTCATACAAATGGGATTTCTTGTCCAAAGGAAAAACGGAAAGGTTATTTTTTATACACTATTTCTTATCCTCAAAAAATATAACTTGAGACCAGTTTATTTTAATACTCTGTCACATGGATCTCAATCATTACCCCCAGTAGTTTGGTTTATCAGATCCGATGTCAATATATATATTCTTTCATTTCTAACAGATTCTAACATAAATCTAAACATGGCATGTTTTCCTAACAGTCTACTTGTGCTAATTACGAATATTTACAGTTAAAAGTCATGATGGATCGCAGAAGTCAGAATGTATCTGGAAATCTCTCAGTCGCTGCAGAAGTAAGTTTCATTGGAGATGGGATGCTGATTTGAACATTGATTTCTTAGCTTGCAAATAATGGTAAATTTTGCTACTCCATCAGGTTATTGAGATAAGCCCATCCTTATACGTGGTTGAGTTGCGAAAAGCATGCGGCGATCCCATAGTGTACAGACAGGTAATATTTTTTAGCAGTCCATTTGTTTCAGCCATATATCAGTAAATGTTTCTAATACCCGCGCTAATTTATGCAGTTGTGTGACAAATTATCAAACGAATTGGGTGTTCCACAAAACCAAGAGCAGCTCATAGCCGCAGAATTACAATAGTTGTGGCTTCAACATTGCTATTACTCAAGGTTTGAAGACATCCTTGTTTTATATGGTTGAAGGCATGTGTAGCTCAGATAGAAGAAATCGCTAAATAGATACACTCCTTAAATATTTCCTTAATTATATATATATATATAGAAGATGTATACCTTTCATTCCTTTGTACAAGTCGGATGGTACGTTCCCTCACCTTCTATGTGAATAAATATGGATTTATTACACTTCTTTTCTTCCTTTTAATGGGAAAGCGTAATTAACACACTCAGGGGCGGCGGAGGTAGTAGGTAGGTGGGTGGGGCTCCCACCCACATTTTTTTTTAAAAAAAAAATTACATTTGCTAGGGGAAAAAATTAGTGTAAATTTTGAAAAATTTATGTTTTAGCCCCACCTTTTGAATCGATATAGTCCGTTAAAACTACGTCTAGCTCGACCAGCCCCAGGTACAAATTTATCCTGGCTCCGCCCCTGAACACACTTGAATGTAAGAGAATCGGTATGATAATGATATCACCAAGAGTGAAACTCAATTGCACGAACAAAATACACATGAAAACTCAAATCAATATATACCCAAACTGCAACTTGAAATCAAATGTGACTTCGTTTCGCCTCTCCATTGAGCCAACTTGAACATCTCTACGGTAGCCATCATGCAAGTAAAACGTCGTTAGGTATTGCTCCAAATTCAAGTGCTTTCTCCAAGATTCTTTATCCCTTCTACAACTTGGGATTTTCACATCAAAGTGCTCATAAATAGACCAAAGGATTTGATATTGCCGGGAAATTAGCCGATTCCACATTTATCAGTGATTGGTCCAATCAAACCTTACTGGTTACATAAATATAGGGTCATTGGCAATTTACCCAATATGCTATCGTTACTAGGTATTTTATCATATGTAATTTGTAAATAGACATTTTAGTCTACTGTTATTAATATGCACTTTACCCATTGTGATTTGTAAATAAATATTTTAATTCCCGTATTTTGCAAAATATAGGACGTTGCCCCCTCACATTTAATAATGTTTTTCCCGTATTCATAAATCAGTGGGGGTAAACTACACATTTTCAAACCACATGTAGTGAATTGACTATTTTGAAAACCGCCTATTTTGAAAACCATATGAGATTCGTTGCTAAAAACCCATTAAAAAATCAGTATAATATTTTCGATTTTTAAAAGCAAATTTAATCAGTTGTATGGAAAATAATCCAGTAAAAATGTTTATTGACGGTAATGTATATTAACTGATTGGAATTTTTTGACTTTAAAAGTTGATTAAAATAAATTAAATTTAAAGAAATTCATCAAAAATCCACAACACAACATTTTATAATTAAAGAAATCCATAATGTAAAAATTTTAAATGCTCATTTCACTTAATGTTCATAGCCAAAATCCATTTAATATTTTTCATCCATAATTACCTTTATTCATTCACCGGAATAATTATTTTATCAGTATATATCTATACTATATTATAATGTTTAAACTCATTATAAAAACTAACTTGGTATGGCCATTTTTACATTCCAAAATTACCCTCCTTTTCTTTTTAAAATTACCAATATGTAATTACACTCATGCCCTTACCAATCTAAAATATTATCATCACACTTGCCATCTATGTACCAATCAATTTACATTATGACATTCACAATCATACAAATTATCATATTATCCTAAAAAATTTATTAAATTCCAAAAAAAATTAAATATAAAATATTGTATAACCATTTTATAATTTAAATTAAAAAAACGTTACAAATCACAACAATTTACAAAAATAAAATGTATATGCACACAAGGCGTGCAGAACGACACTGGTATAATATAAACCCATAACATAGAAAATCAATCTTAAATTAATATCTGAATATTTATTCTATTATTATTAAAGATCAAGCCATCAAGGGGTTTCACCTCTACAGTACAGTGACACTATCTTCAACCCTAAACCCTACACTCCCTCATCGCATGTTCTCCAATCGATTCGTGAAGTCCGATTAAATTTCCAAGCTCCATGTCAGCCGCATCGAGAGGTCCCATTTCTCGTATTTCCCACCTCTTCATCAGCGGCAAATCCCTCTCGCAATCTCCTTCCGCACCTATATTTTGCCGCAGTCAGCTGCGATATTTCAGCGCTGAGGCAGAAAATGGTGATTCAGAGAGCTGCCGTGTTATCGAAGCAAAACCCGGAGTGATGACCCGAGACTCGAAGAGGACTGGTGCAATAGCCGTTAAATGTGGAATGACGGCATTATGGGACAAGTGGGGCGCCAGGATTCCCATTTCAATTCTTTGGCTGGATGATAACATTGTCTCCCAAGTCAAAACACCTGAAAAAGAAGGATTTTGTTCCCTTCAGGTTCATATACTAACTTCACTCTTCACCAACCTCTATTTGATATACAATTTGCCTCTGTTTTTTTGGCTCTCGTTTTGATTCCAGTCAATGTTACTATTCTACAATTCGATAAATTCGTCTCAGCTTTAGTATGAGTGTTTGCTTCTTAATAGAGGCTGATCGCTCTATATATTAGTTTTAATTCGTGGATTGTGGTGGCTTATGCGCTAGAATATTATGGCCTAAAACTTTGGTAGCATTTCTTAGATGATGCTTGCTTTTAATCGGGAAGCGTTAGGAATCCGGTAAAATATTTTGAGATTTCTTGATTAATACCACCTCCGTTGTCTAGCTTAGATACTTTCAAGTGTCTTCTGTTCCATGTTCCTCAGGATCCGCATACATGAATTGGTATTGAAATTATAAAAACTAACACAGATGTGATTAGGGGCGTTTCTACTTCTGAAGTGCCAATTTTGTGCTTCCTCCCTCTATTTTTTCTTCCTATAAATTAGCTGATCAGATTAACTCTTTTCTTTGGCCTGATTTTTGTGGATGCTTTAATTATATGTGTGAACAAACTGAATAGATGTGTGCTGTGTTCATCTACTTGGTAATTCTAATTGAAGCTTTTAGTGTTGTATTTTGATGGGTTTCACGTCTGGTGGTAGCTAGATTGGTTGCGGACAAAAGAAAGAGAAGCATTTGAGAATGCCTGAAGTGGGCCACTTCAGAGCACAGGGTGTGCCCATGAAGAGGAAGCTTAGGGAGTTTCCTGTAACTGAGGATGCTCTTCTTCCAGTTGGTACAACTCTTGGTGTGCGCCATTTTGTTCCAGGGCAGTTCATAGATGTCACCGGAATCACAAAAGGAAAAGGGTTCCAGGTTACAGATGATTATATGCGCATGTGATAAGTGCTATCTGATTTACACGTATTATATAGGCCATTAGTTTTCTTTAGTATAAGACTATAACCAACGGTATGAATTATCAGCAAAAATATCAACCATGTCAAGTTTTCAAAAGTAGAACTTTTTGATTAAGTTGTGTTCTTCTATCCGTACACATTAAGTAAGCCGTCATTGTTTTTCCGAAGAATTATATGTATTGTCAATGGTTATGGTAGCGCTCCTAATCAATTATGGAATTGAAGTTTATGATACATATGATGGATATAACTGAATATTTTCTGGAGTTCGATTTTAAAGGATATCTTATAGGACCATTATTCCTCCCACCCCATGCGACATCTGGACATCTTATATTTGAGCTTGTACTCGCTTGGCCAAATTTATCTTAGGACCTAAGAGCTGTTGAAAATGTGTTGTTTTTCTTTGGAAAGTAATCCAAAGAGTAGGTACATCCATGGTTTAATGATACAGTGTGCTACTGTAGCATGAGGCTGGTTAAAAAGAAGATGACAATTTGATTCCAGGAAAGAAGCACAGTTTGCTCGAGTAATACCGGAGTAAACTGTTTCTTTCCTTAAACTTGGACAAAATTCTTCTTATAACTTAATTCTTTTGTTGTCCCCGGTACGGCTAAAGTAAACATAAGGAAATCTATGTTACTCTAGTGAGCGGTTGCAATTTTTTTCAACTGCATTATAATACAGTGATTCCATTTTTTCTGCTTGTAGGGTGGGATGAAACGTTGGGGCTTCAAAGGTATGCCCGCGTCTCATGGTGCATCATTATCACACCGAAGTATTGGTTCTACTGGTCAAAGGGATGCTCCTGGAAAGGTATAACATTACGGTCTAGTTGAATTTTATCTGGTATGATTGCTATTTTATTTTGTAGTAACTCATAATCTCAGATCTATTTCCTTTTTCATTATTTAATTATTAATTATAGTAATTTTACCCAATTTCTTCTTTAAATGTTGAAGTTTATTTGGGGAAACCAAAGTTGTTCCTTGAACTTAAGTTGTACATCCTTAGAAAGAGGAAATGGTTTGCTGAAGTCTTAAAAAACAATAGGGATCAGATATACCTGTTCTCAAACACACCAGTGGAAATTTCTTTTTGAAATCATTGGGTCCAGCTTATGAAGAAGTGGAAGACTTGATCCGAGCGTCGTTACTTTTTCTATTAATTATATTTTGCCTTTTTTATAGCTGACACTTGCTACTGTAATATGGTATTTAAACAGGTTTTTAAAGGAAAGAAGATGCCTGGCCATATGGGTGTCGATCAAAGAACAGTAAAAAATGTATGGATATACAAAATTGATCCCGCAAGGAACTTAATGTGGGTGAAAGGCCAAGTATGGTTTTCTTATCCTTCCTATTGTTTTCTTTGATCTGAATGCTTAGACTCCAAATGGATCTTATTCCTACCTTTCTAAAAATCAATACTCGTGAGTGGAGGTTGAATTTTATCGAAAATAGTGTTAAAAACACGTCGACATTCTGTATAATATTCTTATGCTTTTGTCAATTGAATGCCCGTTTATAGAGTCTTGATGAGTTTTTCAGGTTCCAGGTGCGACAGGCAATTTTGTTTTTGTAAAAGATGCTGTGTACAGGAAGCCAGACATTTCATTGCTTCCATTTCCTACTTATTTTGCTCCAGAAGATGAAGATCCAACAACATTGGAACCTTTGATAGCTGATCTTGGTGACACTGATCCTTTTATGGCAGCTGATTGATCATGACAAGTTTGTTATGTGTAACGTCTCGTGTTTCTTTCGTCTCCAAGATTAGTGGAAGACACTATTTAATGAAGTGAAGTTTTGATGAACCAGATGAGGGGCAATTAACGTTTTGGGTTTTTACCATACTAGAGTAGATAGAGTTGCGAGGAATGTAATTCAGTCCTATTGGTTTTTCATGTTGTTTCTGTTCATCTGGTAAAAGCGATTAATAAGTGTATTGAACTAGAAAGCAATTATCAGCCACAGAGAAAATGGTTTCTGAATTCAAAATATTTGGCAGTTCGGTTTGAGTATTCTCTCTACTTCTTTGGTACTTATCGTGCATTATTCTTCTCATTTTGTGTATATATTGTGCCTGAAGATGCATATATGGTTGGCATAATTCATGTGGAGGAATAGTGACTAATTTATGATGCAAATGACTTGAATCGAATTCGAGATTATATTATTTTCATATGTATATATTTTCATATGTATATATAAATTTGCTTGAATAAAATAATTTGGACTGAAATTAGCTTGATAATCTATTCAGATATAGTCCAACTTGATTTGTTTATGATGCGCATAATTCCATGGATTCTTCCGGTCTTTTTTCACCTTAGCTTGCGAAAACTTTTGCGGTGCATGGAGGAGTTATGGCTGCCTCTCGCCTCAACTTGGACCAGGGGATCATTGAGACTGATGCCTTATCCGTTATTATGGATGCCTCTCTTGTTGCAGCTGTCACGTCCTGAGACCGGAGCGCATGACACCGGCATTGATTCCAAAAATTTATTCAAAATCAACAAGCCTCGTGTACAGATCTATGATAAAAATAAGTCTATTTATTCCATTAAAAATAATAATCGTCTTTACAACGGGAAATCAACTTGAATAAATTGTTCATAAAACACCTTAGATCTAAACAGAGTTTTGCGGAAGCGTAACGTAATAAAATCTTGAATCTCCTCGGTAGATCATCAGCCCAAAATTGATCTTGTTTTTCGCCTTCAACCTATTCTTCGTCCTTAACTGTGGAGAGGTGGTAAGGGGTGAGTATTTGAAAAAATATTCAGCAAACAGGGGTTAGTTGAACATGATAAAATATACATATAAAGCTTTTCAAATAACTCTTTATCAAACACTTAGTAGATCGATTCTTATACTCATAATTGCTCATACTAGAGCCTCATCACTAAACACATAATCACATAATCCCCTTCTTGGGATTAAGAGGTGGCTCCGGTGGCATAGCACTTTGCTCTTAAGGATCAAGAGGTGACTCCCATGCATGTGGCACGCCCACATCATGTAGCACTTTGCCCCGCCGAATCAAGTGGTGACTCCTACACACGTAGCACTTTCCCCGCAGAGCCTTCGACTTTCGATGCGCATTTCTCATAAACTTTCATAATATGATCTTTAAAATACATTTTCGTGTTCAACTGAAATTTTAACACATATATAGAGTTTCAAAAATGAAATGATATGCATAGCAAAAACCCACTTACAGTCGGATATACAAAGCGTGGTAGAATGGATCCCGGATTACGAAGGTGGTGCAAATCATGTCTCTCTTGCCTTGAAGCTTTCGAATTCTTGTGTATGTGAGAAGGTGAATTTTCGAAACATTGCCAAGTGTAGAATAATATTTTCTTGGCATGATATGTTGTGGATTTCAAAGGTGTTGATTCTTGGAAGAATAGCCCTTTCTTTGGTGGGATTTGAGGTGATTTAAAGGTAAGGAAATTAATTAAATTCCTTAACTTTGGTAATTTAGTGTCATGATTTGGCAAGGCAATGAATACAAATATGCATCTTGGTAGGATAAACTTTTCTTTGGTATGGTATAATATGTTATAATGTAGGAGACTTAATTGTATTTCCATAATTTTGGTCTCCTAATGACAAGATTTGAGCCAAGTAATGAATGGGTCAACAATTGGTTATTAATGTGAATTAATTTATCAATTCCATAATTTTGGCCTTTTAATGACATGGTTTGAGCAATGTATTGATTGAGTCATCAATGGGCAAAATGAATTGTAAGAGAATGGGGTCATCACATGTTTGCCATCTAGTGGCATGATTTGAGCAAGACATTAAATGTCAATAACTTGGATGGAGTGGAATTGAATGGTAGCAAGAATTTGGGTCATACAATTGAATGGTCAATGTAATGTTTGGGCATTTGAATGTGTTAGTGAGGGAATTGAATGGTATGCCATGATTTGAGTTAGACACTTAAATATCATTGAATAGCTAATGTCAAGGTTTGTGCAAGGTCATTGAATGTGTAACATGATCTGAGGCAAGGTAAATTTTCGGGTCTTCACAGCAGCAATCCGGAATTCTTGCTCGCTAACTGATGGAGCTGTAGTCAACTTTTGCCCTAGAACTACTGCAACTAAACCCTAAATTACTACATATGGCTATCTTTACCCCAAATCTCTGCAACTAAAACCTAAACTGGTGTGTACTCATCTCATCTGATCGCCTTCATCTATTCTTCGTATGCTTCGTTCAATACCCAACTGATTTTCCTCATTTTTTAAGTCTAAAATCTTGATATGCATTTTTCTGCCACTAAATGTTCATCTAATGGGTACAAATTTAGATATCATGATTCTGTTTATGGGAAATTAATTTTTTTTTCGCTTGCTGTGTGTTTTTCTCTTCCATTCGCTAGATTTTGCAGCTCCATTGTTCTATGTTTTTATCAAGTCAAGAGCAAGCTTGCTTGAATTTGATTGGAGCTGGAACCACAAAATTTAGATCTCGTTCCCACCAGACCGTGAAACATGTGCAATCTCCTGGCTTGAAACAAAGATCAGTCATCTTGCAGATGCATGTTAGAGCTGAGCCATCAAGCAACTTCTTTGATATCACCAAAAAGTGTGATGATCTCTAGAGTCTAGATATTGGTGAGATATTACCTCTTTGTTCTTCTAATATGTAAAGGATAGCAGCAATTACTCTGAAACCCAATGTCAGAAGGACCTGAAATTGATGAACAAAAGTGAGAAGGGTGCCGTAAAGTTTTTCCGACGTATCCCCTCCGACGCTCTAAGTCAAGTAATGGAATAAGGAAAATATAAGTTGTAATGTGATCAATACCTTGTGAATGAATAAAAATATCGATCAAACCTGTTATTTATAGGCGAAGAGTTATCATGTAGGTGAGATTTCTTCTATGTTTATCCAAATCTGTCTAACATCTGATAAGATCTTATCTGACCTGATCTATACAATTTTGATAAGGATGATCAAATACCGAAGATCTCAGCTCGATAAGATCTTGGAGATCTTGTTTCCATAAATATGTGATTTGGTTGTTAGGATACGAGCTTATCGGACATGATGATTGTATGCGTGAGGGCTCGATTGGTGAGCAGTACCTCGACATATATCGTAGCTCGTGAACTCGAGAGTTTGGCCACATATCTGGAGGACGCTGTCTGAAAGAAAGATGTGGGAGGTCGGCTAGGCAGATCAGATCGGCAAGAGCATAGTAAGCAAGCCACAGAACGCATCCCGTCGAAAGGCTGTTAGGTCGGCAGTAATAGGTTGGTCATCAGCACGATGCCGGCATACATGTGACCATTCTTCTTGTCAAAGGTGAACATTTAGCTCTGGAGGTTGAGAGCTCGGCGCAACACTGAATTATTTGTTCTTATTGAAGGTGATGAGACACTACACAAATGGTGAGTCAGAATAAAAACTACTTCCCAAGTATTTTCAGGCAAGTTGGTGTTGTGATAAGCAACATGACATTTAAATGATTGTTATTGTTTTTTAAGTTATTGACTCACATGATAATTTATCATGTAGGTGTTAGTCAAAAGTGGACGGTCCACGCCTTTTGAAAAATAGCCCACGTTTTTTGAAAAGCAAAAGGCAAAAGCTTGAAAAAGCAAATGAAGAAAAATTGGCACCGCGTGAAGATTTGGCCAAACATGTGAAGAAATAAAATTTGGCCAAATTAGTCAGTGACGCGTGAAGAAAAATTTGGCCAATTATGTGTGAAGAATCTCTAAAAATAGAGGTGTGATTCATTCAGCAAGATACACCAAAAAATTGTAGAGTGTGAATACAAGTCAGAGTAAAAATACTAGTGAGAGAAAAGTAGTGCATAATTTTATGAGTGTTTTTCGGATTGATTGTTGTTAGTGTTTGTAAATACTTGTATATTTTTTCTTCAATAAAAGATCTGCAGCAGCCCCATGGACGTAGGCTTATTTTTGCCGAACCATATAAATCTTGTGTGTTTTTATTCCACGTTTATTTTGTTTGCTTCCACATATCTGACGAAAGAGAGAAAATTTGTGCATAATTTTCTAAGTGTTTTCAGATTGAATATTGTTAGTGTTTGTAAACACTTGTATATTTTTTCAGTAAAAGATCTGTAGCAGCCCCATAAACGTAGGCTTATTTTTACCGAACCACGTAAATATTGTGTGTTTTTATTCCGCATTTATTTTTTTGATTCCACATATCTTACCAAAAAAAATATGTGTTATTTTCCCAACAGTAGGCTCTGTGATGGAGTCTGCAACAGAGTTCTACACGGGTAGACATACTACGAAAGAGAGAAAAGCAAGCATTGTTGATGAGCAGCTTTCAGATATCACCCTTGGCGACTATAGGTACATTGTAATTTCCAGATTGGCACATATTTGTTTTTGCATGTAGCTGCTGCTAAAACAAGGCATAGAATCCATTGCTATTTTTTCTGACTCCTACAACTGTAGGCAGTTTCTTTGGTATTAAGATGAACGAAACAGGCCATGGCTCATGGTTGAGCTATATTGGTTTTCTGAGATCATTTTTTATGTAGGAAACGCAAGGTTCGAGAAATTGAAATGGTAAATCAGCCAGCCGGGGTGGGCAAATGGAAGATTGTCAAGACAGGAAAGAGGAAGGAAAAGAAAAGTAGGCATTAGTACAGTCATAATTTAAAACCACGCCTTTTTTTTTTTTTTTACCATTATTGAGTCTGCAGAAGCTTTTTCTGTGCTTAATTATTGTACTGGAAATCTCTAGTTGGGGCAAAAGTGTTTGTTTTCCTTAATATTGTTTTGAAGACTTGTGTTTCTAACAGAAATTAGTGTAAAAATTATGATTTTCCTTTTTTGCTTCAAGTTCTTGAAACATCTTATGTTTATCATAGTACTAATGAACTCTGCAGTCTGCACAAATTGATGAACTGCAAAGATATAGCCATGACTTTGGCTTGTTTTTAAATTATTTAATGATCAGGCCGAGTCGCAAATTGCCGAGTGAAGCATTTGATATTTAGAATTGGACCAGTAGTAAATATATTGTCAATAAAGCTAGGTGTTGAGGAATAAGACTTGTATGTTACATCTCATACCATTTATTGAATGAAGTGGAAAGTGAGGGTGACTCAAAATAAAGAAATGAATTAAAAATCAGAAATACCACCAAAAGTTAAGACAGCAAAGCTCAACCAGAAATAGGATTCAAATCGGCATCTTACCAAGCTCGCCAAGCAAATGAATCAAGACGTCGAACTTGCATCCATCCTCGAATTCGTAGATATAGTTCAAATTATGACATTCTTTCTAATGTTTTCAAATAAACAATGGTAACCGGGTATTTAAGTTCAACATGTATCTCATAAAGGATCATCAGATTTACCAAAAAAATTGATATTTTTTATGCGTATATATATATATATAATATGAGCAGATTTAATCTAAAGAAATGGGGGTTTGCTGGTAAAGGCACAGAATAACAAAAAACAGGTAAATTTCGGAAAGATTATTGAAAGTTGTAGTTGAAAAGTGAAAACAATCATTTTTACAAATCATTTAATACTGATCAACAATAAGTTGCACCCAAAAGCACGAGTTAAATTCTTTTGGAGTGCCAGTATTACAGAAGCTCGTCTTTTCCAATATTCATTTTCTGTAACACTGGCCCTCAAGGCAGAGGTTCTTGAGAATCTCCCAACCGGGATAAGTGGAGATAAGCATCTGTTCCTGCAATGAAAACAAGATGTTAGTAGAGTTTGCGGTGGCATATATAGGGCCAATGTCCATGACGCCAGGCGTTGATTCATCTGATGTTAGATCTTATTCAACGGAATCAGCAATGGATTTCAAGTTGTGTCCTTCCCATAAGTTCTTACTTTAATATCGGTGTGTTTACATAAAAAAATCTTGAACCTTTCGAGTATCTAAGCATATGGCTTTTTAATTAAACACTTAAATCTTCAGCAACAAAACAATTGAAAAAAGCTCAATCAAAGCATACAACCATCATGCCGAGTGTGCTAGATGAGGATAGTTCAATAATCCACAGCACTTGCGTTATGCAGAAATCAATTGTTTCGTATCGTGCAACCAAAAGCAAAGAAAAAAAGCGTACCATATCCTTCCATGGAGATAATTTGCAGATCCCCTCCAAAGTACTTAGCATAAAGACGGCTGATGGGAAGACCATAACCATAACCCGCCATAGTTGTTACTGTTTCAAGGTCCATTTCGGACTGCTCATCTAAGGGGTTCTTTGCAGTAGTGTAGAGATACGTGAAAATTCTAGGAAGACCACTTCTTCGTATTCCACCTCCTTCATCAGATACCTGTAGAACACAGAATTGACAAGCATAATTGCATCGGAAATAAGCATAGGGAAACAGTATATTCAGAATCAGGAGTCATCAGAAAAATACGAGGAAAACACCTGCCTTTATCGTGACATCTTCCAGTCCATCAGCAACAATTATTCTGATAGGAGGTGGAACCTTGTCGGAGTCCATATATCGCTCTTGAACAGCCCGAAGAGAGTTCTTGACCAATTCAAAAACCATCAAATGCAAGTGTGGCGGTACATATCTGCTTTAATAAGATATGATTACAGTAAATAGCGGTAAAATCTGAAGAGATAAACTTCCAAAGGTTCAAAGATTTTCTGGGAATGTGCAACGGCAGTGACACACAGCCAAAAACATATATAAAAATTTAAAATAACTTGACGTAATAGGTTAACTTACGGAAACGTAAAATTCGGGTCTCCATAGATATTAACATCTGGTGCACTGCCATACTCCCGCAAGCAAATGGAACGGGCATCCTCACCAGCACTTCTCGCAACTTCTACCGGAGACATTTTGGTATGTATGTAGCCGACAATATCAGGAGGTGGATTTGGGTCGTGCAAGGCCACATGCTGCCCTGAGCTCAGCATAGTTTTGAATGGAACATGAAATAGTTTAACCATTTATGCCAATATCAAAACTATATTCAAATTTGTGGAGTACATATTCCAAGTAAATAGCAAAACAAGACAATACACAGACCAACTCAAGAGGAAGGGGCTAACCAATGAGCATGCGAATCCCAATTCTAGACATATAGAATCGATCCAAAAACTGATGAATTTCATCCAGATTCCCGTAATCAGTTTTAGGATTGATATCTTTCTTCAACTGTTGCACTCCCAAAGCCATCATAGGGACAACATTGTTGTGCCTGACTTTTATCATCTTAATCATTTGCGTAAAATCCAACTCATCATTCTTATCCTTAATATCCAGAAAGGATCTAAGGTCACGGAAAGAATCCAGATACCAATCTCTTACCTAGCCCAAAAAAAAAAAAAACAAAACAAAACAAAACCGTAAGACACATCGCTGCTTTAACAGGCTTCGTTATATAATTACTGCTTCAGTGCCAGAATCAGAAAATACACATGGGCAGGTGAAATTAAAAATTAAAATCTCGCTTTTACACTATATAATTTATAAGACATATTTAGGGAAATGCAAGCGGGAAGGACGACTGTCCCGGAACTTCCATCCCTCTGCCACTGCATCTAATGAATGATACTACAGATCAAGAACTTGCTATCCTACACACAATTCAACTACAGACACACCAAGAAACAACAATAGATAATCCAGGACAAATAATCCACTATTCATAGGATAGATTTGACGTGCTTTAAATATAAACTTAAAATTATATAAACTTAAAATTATGCCAAGCTAGAAAAAACCAGAGTTTAAACCAAGCTCATGATCTTCAAGCAAGTCTAGTCCCAAGGAAAAAAAATGAGAACGTACCTTATCCACTATATAGGAACAGCACACAAGAACTCTCACAGAGTGAAGAATTAACAAATAATAACAGCAAAAGGCACACATGAGAAATTCCATTCTCAAAAGCGCCTTTTATAGAGCAGCTTGTAAATAGTAAGTTATCTCCTTAGGAAGAAAATATTCTGTCCAATTTAAAAAGAAAAAGAAAAGATAGAGCATCTACACAGTCAACTCAGTTGGTCCACATGGTCTGGCAATTTTCTAAACCTGACCTCCACAGTCAAAGCAGAGAATAAACAATTCATTCCATAACTCCAAATAATGAAAGAAAAAGAATTAATCATTAAAACACAAACCCATAGTAATACTCACTACTAGTTAGAATATCCAGAAAAGGGATATTCCACACACATGGTTGAGAAAATTCAGCTGGAACGTTCAAGAAAAGTGTAGATTAGAGTACCTTGACAACAGCAGGTTTAAGGGACAAGCCATAGGGGAGAGATTGGAGCTCAATAGCACGGCGGGCGATCCGAATAGGTAGCTCCTTGTGGAGAAACTGGGCGGAAATGAGTAGATTGCGTGCAGTAGGCCGGGATCCGAATTTCATCATGTAGCGGAGACTAACGCCAGTCTGTTTCATGCTCCCCCATTTCAGCACCTCCTCCATCATCCCTTTAGAGAACCCCTCCCAAGCTTTCTTAGCCGCCATGACAAACAAAGATACAAAATTGAAACCAACCCCACCACCGTAAGATTATCTATATCCAGGGAACAACATCCAAGAAACTAAAAGAAATTGACGGGGGGGCGGCGTATACGAGACGATGGTTAAGTAGCAGAGGTAGTTACATATGTACAGTGATTACAGTTGAAACAGAAATAAGGTTGGTTTTTAGAGGGAGAATTAAGATGTATTGAGAGAGAAAGGAAGGATGAAAAGAGGAGACGGTGTCTGCGCAATAAAAAGGATAGGAGCCGGGCATGTGGGACCTGTTTGGACTTCGGTTGGGACGGCAATAGTGCTGGTCCAGACCCGAACCAATATACGTGTTATGGGCTGACCTGGACCCACTTCAAACAGGTTTGAAAGCGGGATGGGTCGGGTCTTGGGATCAGCTAAACCCGTCCAGACCAACCCCACTATACATTTTTTTATTGTTTTATAAAAAAAATTAATATTCAATAGATAATAAAGTGTTATTATTCAATTTTATATCAAAACTCGTTTATATTAGAGAAGTTGGACATTTTGAATAGAGCGATAGCAAAATAAAAAATATTTGGTAGCTTAAAAATAATTTTACAACATTTATTATAAAAAAATTACTAGAGGAAAACATGAAATTCAATCACAAAACTCAATTTTTGTGTTTTAAAATTAATATCTAGCTAAATTGTTTTTTAAAAAAACTAGACCAGTGGCGGGTCCGGGTTTTTGTGTAGAGGGGCGGGTCCTGAAATTGGTCAAACACATCCCAAATCTACCCCGTTGCTATCCCTAGACTCCGATCTCATGAAAATTTCTATTAAAAAACCTTTAATATTAATTTTTAAAAAATTAGTTTTTAGCCCAATCTTCTAATTTGATAGCTATTTAGCTTTATCTAACTCAATCTGCCTCAGATAATTTTAAATCATGACTCCGCCCCTGGAGCAGGTTCCCACCCCTTCAAACTATTTTAAAAAATTATAATAATTTTTATAATTTAAAAAATAAATAAACTTTTTTACTTTTAATAGAAAAAAATTACAATAAGGTGCCACACCCTAAGTCACATGATGCGTATGCGTGTGCGCATTCGGAGACATGATGAATTTTTTGAAAAAATTGAGCGTGAGTACGCTTTAATGCGCATATTATCATATTTATTAAATTTATATCATTATTATATTATTTATAAATGTATAATATGAAGTTCTTAATAAATTCGGCATTTGCAGCTTTATCATTTTTTTAAAAAGCATTAAAATTAGACCTAATTGTAATATCTAATGTTTCCAACTTTGTAAAAAATTATGGCTAGTTATAACAGTGTAATTCAAACCTTCTAATAATCATTGTTCTCCGAAAATTTATTCTAGAGAATGAAAAATGAAAATAAAAATATTGATATTATTTTTATTTTAATATATAAAATAACGAATTTGAAAAATTAGACCAAATGTTACATTTGTGTTTCAACATATTTGGTATTAATAATATGAATTTATTAAGAATGACTCGTATTTTTCCTGGATAATTATATTATTACCTTATGAAATTATTAATATAAACATTTAATTTACTAAATAAAAATAAAAGTTATATCTATAAAATTCATTATATTAATTTTCACACCAAAAAGACTCAATATCAAAATTATTTTGTCGTATTTTCTTTTATCAAATATTGCAATCTTTTATATATTATTATATATTTTCATAAAATCGTTAAAGAATAATGAGGACTATTTATCTATCATATATAGGGGTGGATATTTTTATTTGGGTATCGGGTACTCGGCTCGACAGATCGGGTTTTACCTGATTGGATCGGATATTTTATAACCCGAACCCGAAATTTTGTAATCGGGTTGTTGTCGGGTATATTTTTTAATACCCGAACCCAAGGCTCATCTTCTTCTCTCTTGCTTCCAGACTTCCCCTCTCCTCTTATATTCCTCTTGTTTCTTTATATTCATTTCACGCAAAAAATTATGCACTTCAAGCCTTCAATCAAAATTCCAGAGAGGCCGCCGCAAGAGTCCATGGCAGTAGTATGGGCAAGAGTCCATGGCAGTAGTATACTCATCTTCTCGGGGATCCATTTCAAAAATCAGGTTCGCTTTTTCATTTCTTGATAAATCCATAGCAGTACTATGGGCACCACAAGAGGCCGCCGCCGCCGCCACAGGCGGCTTACGGCTTCGTCATGTGTCTGCCTTTTTATGTTAAGAGGCTAGAAAAGTGACTCTGATTTCGGGTACCCATATACACGAACTATTTTGGGTACCCACCTATCCGATATTTCGAGTCGGATTCGGGTAGTCAAAATGATTACTCGACTGATCGGGTGTCTGACCCGTCCTGACGCCCACCACGAATCATATAATATAATTTTCATACCCAACTTGAAACGGCAATAAACTATGAAAATTAAGAAGGTTTAATAAGACTTAGTAGGCCTTAGTGTGCAACTTAATAAACTTTAGTGCGCGAATTAGTAAAATTTAATGCGCGAATTAGAAAATCTTAGTTCGTCTTAAAACGCCGCACGTTCCCTCAATTCGCCAGATCGCAACTGAAGCGCTAATGCATAGAGGAATATAATGATTATGTAACTTAAGACACCCTTTAGCTAAAAAAGTACTTATATCAGTGATACTATAGATAGAAGTGTGAAAATATTTCAAAGTATTAAATATAAAGATAATATTGAGATAATAAAGGGTTGAAATAATAGGTTTGACAAAACATAATGAAAAAACATATTTAATTGTCTTCATCGGATAAATAATAAACAGTTTAATGAATCTTCTAACAATTTTAAACATCATTGTTTTAACAATCAAAATACAATTAATTTATTTTAATAATTAATGTTAGCAATATATTATATAAATTATTTGTAATTTTTTAATTTTTTGGGGCTACTATCCAGTCTCAAAGTCGAGTCATTTCAAAGAAGGATATATATCTTTACCATATGGCTGAGGTCGGATGCTCAAATTATTTGTAATTAAAAAAATGGGACTGGATCATCGGGATAAATAGAATTTAAAGGATCACTTCTTTGTTATGTCTGGATTTGTTATTATTTACTATATATTGGACATAAGATGGGGACTAAATGGACTAGCATAAGGTATTACTGCTATATTTAATGATCCAAGTTTGATTTGGATATGTAGAGTTTATATAAATATATTGATTTTACGTGTTCAAATTAAATTTGGATTATTAAATATTATATGCGGGTAATATCTAGGTCTCACTTCCCTGTTTAAATGATAGTATAGCGCAAGACTTATAATGCCCACGACAACCCACTTTATCTGTCATCTTCACCTGCATCTCTCTCTCAACCCCCAATGGGAGAACCCTAAACCATCTCCAATTCTGCTTTTATCATTAATTTACCCACAATTTCGGTTTCTGCTTTAAGATTCTTCATCCCACTCATAATTTTTCCCCAACCTGTCTTCCGTCAGGCATCCCGATTGCAATATGTTTTTTTTATAATCTTTGTGAAGCAGATGGTCTGAGTGGTTACATTTTTGGGGGGGATTGTTGCTGTCGTTTTCCGGTGACGAATTTCTTCGTGTATTGGGGAAATATTGATTGAGGATACGGAAAGCGACAGAAATATGGCCAACATGGAGTTGCAGATGAATCCTCAAATGGAGCAGATTCATGGCGAAATTCGCGATACCATGCGTGCCCTTGCGTAATTTTTATATTCATGCTTTATTACCGCCTCGGTTATGCATTTTTTGGGGCATTTGCCTTCGTTTTTTATTTATTGCATATTTTGGATGGTTGCTCAACTTAAATTTGTTCTTTATTAATTTTTTGAAGATCTATTTTTTTCTGTTTATGCTGTCCTGTCACGTTCTGTGTTGTCTTCGAATGGAAACATCTGATATTGATTGAAGTCATCAAGTCCTCTTTCTTTGCTTCCGCTCTTCAACCTTTTTAAGACTGCATTCTTAGATGGCTGTGTTTGATTGGTATTAGCAATTTGCACGACCGATATAAGTCTGAAGCAAATAGCCTCCTAGGGAAGCTTCTTAATTGTCAATCGAAATTACCTTATTGGCTCATTGCATGATGAGAAGCTTCTTCAGGTCAATTTCCTTTTAAGTTGCTCTCCTCCGGTTATCTGTATGCATAAATTTTTAGTGACCGTTTTTTTGCTTGCAACATTTTTTAATATTTTTTATTGGTGTTTTTGGGACACTGGCTTGCTGGTTAGATAATTTTTTTTCAATGAGAAGTAAGTTGTGAAAGAGTTATTGCTGTTTATGAGGCCTGATGGACATTTTTACCTTTTACTTTTTTTTATCCATCTGGAGTATTTTTTGATGTTCTAGTGCAAGCTAGTCTCAGTAGTGCCACCTTATTTTCATTAATCTAGACTGTCTCTGATTCCTAACCAGAAATGGCTTTCAAAAGCTGGATAAAATTAAAGACTCCAACAGACAAAGTAAACAGCTCGAGGAGCTTACAGCGAAGATGAGGGAGTGCAAAAGGTATTTATGTGCTGTGGTTTCTCTTTATGGTTGTGTCAGCTTCAGTGTTGAGAAAATTATGTACATACATAAAACACTCATGGGAATACTTTTCAGATTCATCATCGCATTTGCTCTTTCTTGAACTGGCTGTTAACGGTATTGATGCTGCTTTGGTTATCCGGACTTTTCCGGAGTAGAATTTGTTTCTGTGGAACCTGCATGCATTATTCTTTGAAACACTTTGTTCATTCTTGACCGCATGCTAACTGACTAGATTGATTAAAGAATTTGATCGTGAAATTAAAGATGGGGAAAGCAAAAACCCTCCGGAGATTACCAAGCAGCTTAATGAAGAGAAGCAATCCATGGTACGTCTATTAAGAACGTGAGTTTCATTTAGATTCGAAGGTTCTCCCGAATACACCTAGACTGACATGTTGATGTTTTTAGTAGTGGCATTGTTTATGTTTTCAAATAATATATCTCCTCTTCCACATAGTATTCAGAAAATACTCTTAAATATTGAGATGATAATAATTCTTCTCGCAAGGACAATTTTTTATATTAAATATCAAGGAATTCAACAATACCATCCACTTAAGTTTCCTGTTAGTTTTGTTCACTTTTAGGTAGCATATGAGTTATATGGATGGTACCAAGCTGCTGAATACACTAATGATGGCCTTGCATTATTATACACATCATATTATAGCCAGTGCTGAATGGTGGAATGTCATCCATTATTGTAAAAAAATTATTAGTTTTGATTTATATCATGAGCCTTATGTCTTGAATTCATTGGTTTTATTGTTTTAGACTTTTCACAATGTCCTGATATCGAAAAGAACACCTGCATACTGATGCAGATTTCTTTTATCCCGTTATGAAGTTCTTCATTTTATTTCCTTTTTTATTTTCAGATCAAAGAGTTGAATTCATATGTTGCCCTGAGGAAAACGTAAGCACATTTTTTCTGCTCTATTTAATAATTCACTGATTACAGTCTGTTGCTGATCGCAATACTGTCCTTTTGAGTATGCCAAAGCTTTGGAATTGGTTTGGGGTTGAAAATAAATGCTAGTTTTAATCCATTGAGTTTGTCTTATAACTTGTTACATTCATGCAAAATGTTATGTTATTACCAGTTCTGTAAGGTCCCTCCTTTTTTGCTCTAATAAAACATATCTTATTTTTTTAAAGGTGTGGCTATCATTATTTTAGTGAAATTCTTCTAGAGAGATGATAAATTTGGTCTCATCCTGTATCAATTGAATTTTGAATAGATTATTTTCTTATGGTCTTTGTGCTTCCCAACAGGAAGCTGGCACTGTCCTTCATGATCTTTAAGCGTGAATATCCATCATTACGAAATAATTTACCATCATCACATGTTTTAACTACTTGGCAAGCTTGATCTGACACATGTTATGCGATCAACAAAAGTCATGTCTAACTTGATAGGTGGAAGTTGTATTTGTCATATGAAGTCACTTAAGTGCAACAATTTCCACGCCATCTTAATCATCTGAGAGACTATTTGTTTTCAGAAAGTCTCTTCTCATCACCAATAGCTCAAATCATGAGATATCCTTCCAACTGCATAGGTGTTCATTTTTAATGCTTTAAAGTTTCAAAGCATGAATGCATCTATGTATGTTTCCAAAGCGGGGTGATTAAGGAAAGTGATGTTTCAAAATTATATTGCAGTTGTTTTGCTTTATGTGATTGTTCAAAATGGACAAATTCTTCTAAGTGGGAATGAGTAATTCTGACTACCTTCCTGTTGCATCCCTTGTTTTTTTTCAATGGATGAAAGTTTTAAGGCATGAGGCCATCCATATTTACTTCCAATAAGAAGGTAATTAAGGGCAGTGAAGTTTCCAAAGTAAATTGCATTTCATTTTTCTTTATGTACTTGTTTAACCAAGGCAGGAAGTGCAAAGTGAGAAAGAGTAATTTCGATGCATGATGAAAATGATTTTTCTTTATAAACAGTTTTCAATAGCAAATGACTGCTTATAAAATTCTGGAAGTGTTAATGCAATATTTGATATGAATAATGGATTCCCCTGTCCATATCGTCTTTCTTCTTTACTATGTCTATCTTATATGGTGGTGCAGGTACATGAGCTCTCTTGGAAATAAGAGGGTTGAACTCTTTGATATGGGAACTGGTGGCATTGAGCCTACAGCTGATGAGAATGTTCAAGTTACTTCAGGTCAATATTTAGTCTTTCTTATTAGTTGAATTATAATTTGCATTCTTGCAGTTGCCTTTGACAAGCAAAATGGGAGATAGAAGCGCATATTGGGTTTTTTTTTTCCCTTCCGATAATGTATAGACAGTGGTGAGCTGTTAATTTGAAACTGTTTTTGGTTTTATTTTTTATTTGTTATTAACTTATTGACAAACCATTGCCATATGGGGATATCTTATATGTCTCTCGAGTAAAATTGGTATCTTCAGAAAAGATTTAAGTTCCAAGCCTTGATTTGCTTTGATCTTGTGTAGCGCAATGCTCTAATTAAAGACTCCATAAAGCATTTTCTTACTAAAGCTTTCCAATCCATAGCCTCCGTTGGCTTCTATAATCTAGTCTTATAGCCCTGCTTGTTTTCCTTTATTTCTTTGATGAAAATACCTGCTTGTGCTATCATCGTGGCTCTGTGAATCCATTGTTTCGGCATGAGTCATTAATTACCTTGTGCTCATTTTTAATTGAATCTAACCACTATATCCTATAATATTTTGTGCTTTGCCCTTATGGTCCATCATCTAAACTTCATTTATGGAAGAATCAAGAATGTCTTGCATCTAATAGTAGCGGCCAGTTCTCGTATTATTGAAACCAGAGAGGCGGCCCATTATTGCTATTTGGTATGATACACCGTGGCTGTTACTTGATGTGATATGCATTTGATGCTATTGAACATTAATCTGTAATTATTGCTATTCAAATTTGGACCACCTTTCATCTTTGTATCTGAAATTCATCTTCCATTTTCATGAATTAATATCTTCCATTTTCATGAATTAATATAGAAATGTCAAATCAAGAGCTTGTCAATGCTGGCATGAAGGCAATGGATGAAACTGACCAAGCCATTGAACGCTCCAAACAGGTAAATTATGATAACATGATGCAATCTTAGATATAGGGTTGACTCTTTTCTAAATTCTATGATACTTTAGGTTGTTCATCAAACAGTTGAAGTGGGAACACAGACTGCTACTACTTTGAAGGGCCAAGTGAGTGAAGTTTTGTGCATGCTCCATTTTATTGTCCTTGAGTGCTTCATTGCCAAGTCATGTCTATATTTTTTAAAATGTGCAGACTGAACAAATGGGTCGCATTGTCAATGAACTGGACACCATCCAGTTCTCTATCAAAAAGGCTTCCCAGCTCGTTAAGGAGATTGGTCGGCAGGTACCTTATCTGGAAACACCATCTCGTTTTTCCTTGACCGTATCACTTTTATAGGTGTTATATGGTAACACCTTGAAATTTCTATACGAATTAATACTGCCTATGGCCACATTAGAAGCTATTGGTAATTATACGTGCAACAATTGCTGGTCAAAACATAGGAAATTGAAATATTTTGAGATATTGATTGGATTGGTTTTTGTTAAAAACGGTGGTCTACAGTGTAGTTTTTCTAATGTGTGTACTTCATTAGATTTCTCATTCTTATAGACTATATTAATATCCGGTTCACTTGTATTTCAGGTGGCAACTGATAAATGCATCATGATGTTTCTTCTTCTGATTGTGTGTGGGGTTATTGCTATAATTGTCGTGAAGGTATTTTCATCTCTTGATTATAATAAATTTGGCACTCACGTGATATTTATTTATTTTACCATCAATATACAAGTTACGAGTAGGTTTCAATTTAAATGACCCTTGTCAAAAGGAATTTTTAATTATGAGTTATTTTTTATTTATTTTTAGTTCTCATAAATAAGAAATATGGAATTTTTTTCCCTTGTTTATCTTTGTAGACGTGTTATAGTGTCGCATATTCATGACCCATGAGTTTGAAAATTGTCAGTATGTAGTAGCAGTGGTACATCAATTTGTGGTTTCTTCTTGTCATACGTGCACCTTGGCCCATCTTTAAGGCTCAAGGCACGCCTTAAGCATCCCTCAGTTATAGAGATAATGAATCTTACTTGAAGTACCATGTAATAGCATTCACATCTACTCGTGTACTAAATTACTTGATGCTGTTTTTACAATTTTGGTTATTCAATAATTTGTAACAGGCATACTCTGGTATGTGACATAATTTTGTTTACACATCTCTGTTGTAAAATATTATGCTTTAGTGTACTTCGCATTGCGCTTACTCTCTCGGACACATATCAACTTAACGTGTTCTGTGCTTTCATGTTACATCTCTTTTGTTTTTGTCCCATCACCAAATTGGAAGAATAGACAAATCTCGACCTCTAATAAGCTGTTCGCTGTTACAGCAGCTTGTATAATTTTATGATACTGAATCTGAAGGTGTTTTCTTTTCTTTTATCAATATATATTCAATTTGTTCTTCTGGTGTATTGTTTATGTACTCTTCACCAAATATTGATTGCATGAGAATTGTGCATCTTGTAGATAGTAAATCCTCACAACAAAGACATAAGGGATATTCCTGGATTGGCGCCTCCAGCTCCGACAACAAGGAGACTGTTGTATGTAAAGCCTGCCCAGCATTTTTGGTAAATTTTCGGTTGAAGAAGGGTCACAAGACCATCCAAGTTTTCATGAGTTGCCCTCGCTTATTGACGCCATTTGTTCCTTGTATCGCATTTTTCTTCAAGGTTCGTACTTGAGATGTGCATATTTGTATGATAATTTATTATATAGATATATGTATAGCGTGTGTGTTGTCAATTGTTCTATGCTCTTTGTTCCTTTGTGCTTGATTGCTATTTGTCTTGATGTATACTAGAGGAAATGTTGCGGGTGACGAGAACAAATTAACGTTTAATTCTTGTTGAGTTTCCCCTTTTGTTGTGGCATTTTCAGTTGGTAATGGTATAAGCAATGGCGGATTTCCTTAATTTTTCTAAATATATATGCAATATAATGTCTATATATTATGCATGCAAGATCAAAAATAAAAATTGGCCATACTGATTAGGAAAAAAAATGGCTTAAAGGTTGTTGCTGTTTGATAAGACCTTTATTGTTTTGTGATGGACGGTCTTGGATATGCTCGCTCAGTGGGCAATCCACCCTCGATTTAGCAGAAAAAAGAGTGGGGCGGGCGCACACCAGTCATAAGACCAACTACATTGGTTGAAGTTCACCGTAGCCCAGCCTTTGCCGGTTTTCATGATCAACTGAGCAGCTCTGTCTACGTTTGCAAGTAACAACTTTATGCAAAGTCCTATTTAGTGATACCCACCAGCAGTTCAAGCAAATGTTTGTAGTTTAATACACGAACACGTGCTGAATTTTCTAAACTCGAGTCACTCTATACTCAGGCCACTCGTGTTCATTCATGATGCAAGTTCCTCTTGCCTACCCATTTGTACTCACGACATTCAGATTCAGCAAGCAAACTAAAAGATATATTTGGACACGAATATAACAAATTCAAGAAATTTCACAAGCTAGGTGTTTCGGTAGGAGGTCCAAGTCGAGTATTCAACAGTGGCTGGAGAGCTTTCACCACAATGCTCATGTTTGGGCGGAAATCCGATTCATATTGCACACACAAGGCAGCAACGGCAGCCATCTGTACATGTTAACCGAATCGCTTACTTGTTAGATATCAAGGACTATATTCCAAAATTTGATTTAACACAATTAAGATTATTATTTGATTATTATGTAATTCTGAATTGACTCTATGAAAGATGTCCTATGATTATCAATATATTTTCGCCTATATAAAGCTGTGTTAAACGAGTGTCGACTTGCCTTTGCAACTGCCTTTGGAGGGTACTCTCCATTCAGTCTCGCGTCAATACACTGCTTTACCTTGTCTTCGCTAAGCTTTGGCGTGGCCTAACTCAAATTAATTTACAAGTGAATCAATTGCAGTAAGAGAAGTACATGATAACAAATCAGATTGATCACATTTGGAAAGTAATCACTAACATAATGCATGGGCATACCCATGTGACAAGACTCTGCTGTGTCCTAGGTAGTGTATGATCAACTGGTTTACGTCCAGTCAAAAGTTCAAGAAGTACCACACCAAAGCTATAAACATCGCTCTTTGAACTTAGTTGGCCAGTCATCGCATATCTACCACCAAAATCAATTCAAATATAAACATCGCTCTTTGAACTTAGTTGGCCAGTCATCGCATATCTACCACCAAAATCAATTCAAAGACTATCGAAAGACAAATCCACAAGTTTAGTTGTCGACTAGATTAGTCATTCAGCTATAGAAACACTAAGCTTAAAAACACTTTAGCAAGCAAAGCCTTTTAAGTGTTTTTTTTTCTAAAGAAACCTTACAAGCAATTCTCTATATGGATACAACCGTAAAAAAATAATATTCTTATTTTATAGGGAGAAGGTGATAAAAATCCTAGAAGTCACATTTTAAGGGTTCGATTAATTTGCCTTTTAATCCCAGCCAAACATTATGTTTTTTAAAATAAACATGGCATTTTTTCAATCAGGTTTCTATATCCAAGTGTACTTAATTGCCAATGCGTCTATTATGTCCAAATATTGGAATACGAAAGGAAAAGGCTAATCGGTGGGTACAAGAACTAGATATTATTGTCTCTAGTAAACAATCAAAAAACAACATACTCAGGGGCGTGATAACCAAAAGTTCCAAGAACGCGAGTGGAATGAAGCCGAGCTGCCATATCAGGGCCTTGATTTGATACATCAAAATCGGCAATCTTCGCAACATCATCATCAAACAGTAACACATTGCTGGACTTTATATCACGATGAATTATGTGAGGCTGTGCCTTCTCATGCAAGTACTCCAGTCCTTTTGCAGCTCCAACAGCAATTTTAACCCTCTGGATCCATGACAAAACAGGACCTGGCTGTGCTCCTTTCACGCCTTTCCGTCCTGCATTAACAATTAATGAATGGCAAAGCATATACAATTTATAATATCTCTATGATTCTGTAGTCAGATAAGTAACCCAAAGTTATGAATGATGTAATTTGTTCTAAATTCTTACTATACTTGCAGGCATACTATACTTGCAGGCACACCGCACAAGTCATAACTAAGAAGCGAACTTAAAATTCTAAAAAGGAAAATAAAGATCAATACTTTTTGTATTGCACACATATCCAAGTAAATGAAAGTAAAGATTACAATAATAACCATCCATCTTCAACTCGAATGGAATAAAATATTTTTACTGATAAAAAAAAAGCATATGTCCTCAACTCAACATCCAAATTCTTAAAGACATACAGCCTGAAGGTCAACAAAGATGTACCAGCCAAAAGACTTCAGGACATGAAGTCTTATTTGCCGCCATTATCAATAGTTAAATGATACTATCATCAAATTAAAATAGTTCAATTGTTTTAAAAATTTAAAAGAAACAAGAAAGAAGGTCATCAAATTCACCATGAAGAATATCGTGTAAAGATCCATTAGAAGCATACTCATAAGCCAGGACGCGGAGACCACCGTCCACACAATAACCAAGAAGCTCAACCACATTTTCGTGCTTTAGTCTAGAAACAGTTGAAATCTGAAAATGCACATATTAAATAACATAATGTTTGTTGAAAGAATGCTACCAACGCAACTCAATCAACAAGCACCATGTCTTATGGCAAAACCTGAGCTAAAAATTCTTGATCTGGCTGTTTGCTAGAGTCTAACTTTTTTATTGCTGCGGCACGTTCAGTCTTCAAGATGCCATGGAAAACCCGTCCGTATGATCCCTCACCAATCAAAAACTTTGCACCAAAATTATCTGTAATGTCCTTTAATTCATTAACTGAAATGGTAGGGACAGAAATTGGCTGCATGTTAATGGTTTGCTTGTCCTTTTGTGCTACTTCTGTGGCTCGATAACCAGTAGGGTTGCCTGCAGAAAATCTCTGATGAATTAGATAGCGGTAAAATTGGACGTCTGCTGATGATTATTAAAGAAATACAAACAGAGGAGTGAGTATATGGATTCATCAACAGAATACGATTAGAAGAATGTTTAGGCCTCCATATCACATTCGCAAATTTAGATATGTTCAGAAGACAATAAGAAACAATATAGTGTACATCCTATACTAATTAGTTTATATCAAAGTTGCTATGTCTGTACATCGAAATGAAAGATAACTGATGAAGCAACAGGATAGCAAATAACCAAATTTAATCAGCTATTTTGAAACTGTCTAATTTATTTAATTTTTTGCCTATATTTAGATAATCTTAACTTTTTTATATGCTTAGAAACCCATATTACTAACTATATAAATTCATTCAAAAATTATCATCTCCAAGTTTTACAGCAACAATCTAATAAAATGAATTTGGGTTGCACTTTGATTGAAGGATTTGGATTGCTCTTGGATTGAAGGATTTGGATTTGAAAAAAAGATTGGGGGAAGGATTTTAAATTACTCCCTTTTGTGTGAATTTGAAATCCATCACATTTTAATTAATAAGCAAGTTAAAAACGTAAAGAAAGGGATTTCAAATCATGGTTTTCAAGAACAAAAAACAAGTCGGATGGATGTATTACTATGAATCTGAAAATCTTAACTCCAAATTCATTAATCCAAGTGCAAACTTGGTTTATCCAAATAGATTTGTAGTCTCTAATATATCACAGCATCCATGAATTCAAATGTAGTATTGATATTTTATTTTTTATTTTTAAAAAATCTTGAAATTTCTAACCATTTTTGACAAAAGAAATTTTTTTTAACAATTATCAATTGCTACGATTAGAGACGTCATAACACATGAAATATTCTATTTTTCCTTATTATTTTAATTTATAGATACTTCAGTAGAATCTCAATATGTATCTAGTTAAGTATTTGTATTTTCTAAGTACCTGACACGGTCCGTGGATATTGTAAAGAAATTTTAATTTCAATTCCCATTCATCCAACTTATGAAAAGTACACTGGCAACTACTTCATAAAACCTTGAAAACTGGACCGGAAAGAAAACCTGCTGAATGGGTTGTCATATAGGGTCTGTTATCAGCAGCTTTATGCATGTCATCTTCCCCACAACAGCTGAAACAGCTCATGATTTGCTGAAAACCTCGATTAGAAAATCATATGAAGTTGAGATAGGCGGAAAGTGTCTCCATGAAACACTAACAATCACACAAGGAGATGGCAACAGACAACCATGACATAGATAAGGGAAAGGGAATGGGGTATCCTTAAGGAAATATAAGAAGCATTGGCAATCATTTGCATTCCATTATGTGTCATGAGTTATATTGGTCCTCAGTTTATGCACAAAAACTGAACAAAAACAAAAATCTTCAAGAACGAATTCCATCGAGTATATGGTACTTGCGTGGAGAGAGTACGACTCAATGTTTTATTGGACCAATGTTGGCTATTGATAAGGCAAATCTAATGAAACAAGTGCAGTAACAATAAGGCATTTCTTTCCTTCAGAAGTGGATTTACAACTCAATAGAAAGCATTGTGACTTGTGAGACAATGGCCAGCAAGCGAAACCAAAGTATATGCTTCTACTTTTTTAAGCTAAAAGAAACTTGGTAAAGCTTGATTCTTCACCATAAAAGATCACTAGAAAAATCAATTTAACCATTTTACGTTTCTGGAAAATTAAATAATTTGAGGAAGCAAGCAAGTGAGGAAATACAGTGTCAGAGTAAAATCACAAAAATATTGCCCCAAATTCTAGTCAAACGTGCATCTATTAAGATCCACCGAAAGAACCTCAAGAATTTCATACTTATTAACATAAAAGTCTCGCAAATGACAAACAAAATCACCCAAAAATTCCTAGACATGAAGAACAACACACATCCAAGAAAAAATAAATCCTACAAGTAAAAAGATCCAAGCTTTCCCGGTTAATTACCTTATACAGGCAGGAATCGAGGAACCCACAACGAAAAAGGATGATAGCAACAGGCAAAATCTAGTAATAAAAAGCAATCAGAGAACAAAAAATGCAGTCTGACTCATAATTCAAGAAAGTTTCGAATCTTTATTGTTTATTTTAGTATATATTATTATCAACCATTGTATAAAAAAATTTGTTGACTGTTGGCTTGATAGATAATTGAAGGCTAATTTTCTAGAGCAAATACTGAAATTTCACATGGTTTTTCCCCAACAAATAATATTCTATATATATCGTATATATGTGTGAATCATGTATTATATGAGCCCGCTGAATTGATCAATAGCTTTCATGAAATTAAATATATTTTAAAAATATCGTTGTTGTTAATTATAAAATTAGAAAAACTAATTGAAATAGATTGAAGACGACTAATTGGAATAGAGCCAACCTAATCTCTCTTTTAAAAAAAATATTACCCAAAGTATACAAATCAAATTTGAATAGGTCATGTTTGAATCGATGATATTGTCAGAGCTGACAGAGCACCTTTTATAAATTTAACATGAAAATTCTTTGTATTAGAATGAAATACGCAGAGTAAGTCGGGTATGTATTAGAATTATTTAAAAACATAATATTTATTTGTTTTTGAAATACAATATTTTCAATTTCTGATATTTGCTTCATCTTTTTATATGCGTTCTAATATCATTTTGAAAAAAAAAATTAAATAAAGATCACAAACAGAAAAAAATATATTTGAGCAAAATCATTTTTCAAACTATCTCAAATTAATATCGAGAGGTAACTCTTTTATTTGCTGGGTGTCGTTATCTTCACGTCCTCTCCGATTGAGTAGGTGATACCCCATAGACAGTGACAGTGTGGAAAAACAACTATTAAATAATAATATTCACATCCAATGATTGATCTGCCCCTAAAAAACAGTATCAGCCAAACCTACCTCTCCCAACCCCACACATGCTTAGTTGCCCACTTTCTTTGTACACAAGTACATTAAACCCACTTCACAGCTTGCTCAAGTTTGCACAACATAAAATTACTCATTATAATTCAATTATTATTTAAATATGTACATAATTAAATAAGTGCATGTTCTAAAATTTCACTGCATTTTATATCACGTTTAATAACTGATAAGATTTCTATAATTATTTGCTTTTTTTTTTTTAAATATCATTTAATTTTAAAAATTACTTAATGTGGATTTTTCTGAAAAATCATGGATCCTTACATGATATGTTAAGTTTTGACATATAATATGATTTTATACACAAAATTTTTTATACAAAATATTATTATGTTGGAATGATTTTTTCTATATAATTTTGCATTTAATTGTCTATTTTACAATGTCTTTTTCTCATAAAAATAACAATAATGTAGGAAAGAGATATTTGAGGAAAAAAGAGTATATTTAATTATTACAAGAATACAAGGTCTGTAATATTATGAATAATAAGATATGTAACGACAATAAATAAATCTTTAATCTCAATAAATTGGGGTAAGATACATGAACAATAGATAGAATCAAGTCGGTCGGACACATGCGTCAGTCTTCTCCAAACACTTTTATCGATCAGAACATCCTCATTAATATTATGAATAATAAGATATAATAAATAATAATCTTATAATCCTAAAATTTTATAAATATTTAAGAAAAATTTAATCAAACACCATTTAACAACATCAATTGGAACTTTATTAATTAAAAAAACTGAAAGCTAGTAAAGAACGGAAAATTCTATAGTGTATGAGGAGTGTCATTTCTTATGTAGTTTGAGTCGTTAAATGGTGTGTACCGCCAGTGTTTTGAAAACCGGTCCGAACCGACCGGTTCAACCGATTTAACCTGTAATCGGTTGACCCTTCAAAACCACACTGATAAAAAACCAGTGGAAACCGGATTAAACCGGTTCAACCAGTGAACCGGTTGACTGGTTGAACCAGTATGTTCCTTCATTTTTATTTTCTTTTAAAATTTTTAATTCTTTTTTATTTTTTTAAAATTATAAATCAAATTTGTAGAACAAAATATATTATATATAATTTATTGTTATTGAAATGATTACAAAATAATATTGTATGCGTGTTTTTATAAAAAATTCATATAATTCAATAAATGTGTCTTGTATATTATATATAACATGCTTAGTTTATCATAAATTATAATATATGTGAATAATTTCATAATATTTTAATGTTTTATTATAATTTTGGGATATTGATTTTTTTGGCATTATTTATTGTTTTTAGATGTTTTATTATTATTATTATTTTATGTTAGACATTTCATTTTATCTGATTTTTGAAGTTTAACATGTTATGTTGGTGGAACGATATTTTTTTATTGTGAACAACTTGAAACTATAGTAAAATATATGGTATATATATTTTACAAATCTTAAAATAGATATTACACTAATGCTGACGACATCACCGGTTGAATCAATGGTTCAACCGGTTGAATCGATCGAACCTGTACCAGTAAGGCATCGATTTCATGTCTGGTTCGATTTTGAAAACACTGTGTACCACATATATACCATTATTAGTCTAATGGTGATATCCAAACCGGCTGTAGGATAGAATTTATGGTAAATAGAAAATCAAGATTATCATCTCCATTCCATATTCCCACCTACAACACAACATATAACAATTCAGTAAACTATTAAAAATTAACTGCATTTCACATTTTTACCTTTGATACTAGAGACGAGCGATGGATTGTGGGGGCTTTGGATTCCCTGAAGATGGGGTCAAAATTTATTATGAGTTTCTAGTTTCTACTAATGAATTCTTCAACGCAGGACGACTTTTGTTCACCCCACCAATCTCGTTTAACTGTAGTAAGTGGCAAATTTAATAAGAATTAGGTGGTTATTTTCTATAGTGTACTCCAATTTTTTTTACATTTCCTCATTTTCCTGACCCTAATAATAGATAGAAAGCGGAATCGGATTTTCTCTCTCTTCTGTATTGTGGAGCTCTAAATCGCCGGTGATCTTTCGGTCAGAGCTAAAACATCGCAGATCGAATCTCACCTTCGGGTTTATCGGAAGGTTCAATCTTTTCTTATCATCTGTTGTACAGGTAGTGGAAAAAGTAAGCATCCAATATCCACAAGAACTGACCTCAAGGGATAGATAGTGGGTTTTTGTGTATTTGATTGAAGGTAAAGTCTTTTTTTCTTCTTCTGGGCAACAGTGCTGGGGGATGTGGTTTGTCGGTTATGCGGTGTACCAAATTGATCTCAATGATAGATATCCGAGTTTATTTGGCTCGCAGGGTGTTATTGTCTGGATCCATGGATGTGTCGTTGTGCTTTTATTGAATTTATGGGGCTGTAGTGAGGCTGATTGCAAAGTGAATTTAATTAGCTTAGTTTTGCCCTATAGGAAAGATCAAATATTTACCCTTGCTTTTGGTGAAATTAGATTCTTGGAACCCTGGTTTCTTTCCTTTCTTTTGAACTTTGGCTTTTGTGGGTTGGTTTGGATTTTCTTAAATGGAGGCAAAGTTTGGTGGGAAGTTTCATAATTTCTTTGGCCCAGTTGTTCCGGATTTGAAGGCCATGGGAAAAAGGAGTGTGGAATGGGATTTGAATGATTGGAAATGGGATGGTGATTTGTTTGTGGCTGCTCCTCTGAGCTCTGTTCCATCAGACTGTAGAAGTAAACAGTTCTGTCCGGTTGGATCAGAAATTCCAGTGGACAACGGAACCTCCAATGGCTTCTCATCAGGGTCAGATGGAATTGAGGGAGAAAGGACTGAATTGGAGAAACGTAGGAGGGGTGTTGAGGTTGAAACCGAACAGGTGAATGAAGTGCGTGGATCACTTAATCTGAAGCTAGCTGGACAGGTGCATCTTGCTATGGAACGGGATGTAGATAAGTTAGGAGGTAAGAGTGGTAAGAAGACCAAAATTTCGGGAGCACCATCTAGTCGTGCGGTTTGCCAAGTGGAGGATTGTAACGCGGACTTGAGCAATGCGAAAGATTATCACAGACGGCATAAAGTTTGTGATCTGCATTCTAAGGCTACCAAAGCTTTGGTGGGAACTGTTATGCAGCGGTTTTGTCAGCAGTGCAGCAGGTCAATCTTTCATCTAGATATTTTTTGCTAAAAGATTGTTAACATTATCCATAAATCATAGGATCAGCCGTTCCAATCTCACTCTTTACCTCTATACATTTTCACCCCACATTCACTGCTTTGGATATGTTTATTGTACATTTGGAATGCATACGCTCTCTGAAAGTATTTGGAATTCTGGTGTAAAACCAAGTAATAGTAGAACAACTGGTTAGTATGATGGATTATATTTTTCTCCAGGTTTCATGTTCTGGAAGAGTTTGATGAAGGGAAACGGAGTTGTCGCAGGCGTTTGGCAGGTCACAACAAAAGGCGAAGGAAAACTCATCCGGAGAATGTTGTAAATGCAGCAACTCTTATTGATGAGCGGGGCAGTAATTATTTATTAATCAGTCTGCTAAAGATACTCTCCAACATGCATTGTAAGTTGCCATCTGACTGAGCACTTTGTTTTGCAGCACTTTTTTAGCTGTGGGACTGCATTGTATGAGAAATAATTAGCTTAATTCGAAAAATTGATTTAACCGTTGATGGATGATATTCTGGTTGTTGATATAACTTTGTGTTTCTATTTTTGTTGGATAACACATACTTGTTTAATTTTAATGAATTATCGGGATCCATGATAGTAGAATTACATCTCAGAAAAAATATTGTTTACTTGGACTAAGATGAAATAAAAGTAAGTTTCTGAGAATCAAACTTGGTTCAGTCTAAGTTGTGCTATCTAGACGGTGGATGTGGAGAAAAGTGGGTTTACATGCTTTGGAGTCATCATCCATGTGCCTGTCGAAATCTATAATTAAACTTCTACGTAAGTGCACATACCAAACTAGAACAGGATGCCGTTTATGCCTGCAATTATTGTTTTCTTTCCTCGGTACAGTTTCCTTTGTTTTTTCCCTTTTAACAAAATAGGTATTGGCTGAATGGACTAGAAGTCCAAGAAGAAACATTTAGGTCAAGCGGAGATAAATTTTGGCATTGCTACAATCTACACATTAGATGCAAAGTAGTAGTAAGGTTCTAATTACATTTTAGAAGGTATATAGAGTTCAGTTATTGCCCATCACGAGTCAGCTTTCATATGGTATCAGTGAAAGTCAAAGAAATTCACGTGACAGACTTTTTCATTGCTTACGTTAGAGCCAAACGAGTCTAATTACAGGAAGTAACATGATTGTTTGTCTTTTTCAATGAAGTTATATACTTTTGGGTCCACATTTTCACTTTTGCTTCCATGTTTTCATTGTTCTTTTACTTATGATTAATTTCTTGTGTTCTAATCCAAACCTTATTCATTAGCTCTCATTTATTTCTAGCTCTCTCTATTTAAATTTATTTATTAATGGTGTCCTCTATTCACCCAAGTTCTTGCATCATGACTTGTCTCACTCAATTACGTTGCAGCCAATAATTCAGATCAAACAGAGGATCAGGGTTTGCTATCTCATCTCCTAAGAAACCTTGCAAATCATGCTGGTACGACTGGTGAAAGAAACCCTGCTACATTGTTACCTGTTTCTCAGGATGCTCAGAAGGTGGATAAGTCTTTGGAAACTGCTGAAAAGGTGCCTAGGGTCACAAAGACTTAAATACGCCTTGTTTTTTGGTTTGTTTTCTGACTCTGTTTTATCTGCAGGATCTTGGTAGAAGTGCTGGGCACAGTGTGGCCATATCTGCATCTGACCTGGTACAAAAGAAAACGCTGGCTGATAACTCTCAAGTTGGAATTACAGATAATGCATCTGCTTTAATGACAAAGGCTAGCAACTCGATCAAAGCAAATGCTTCTGATACCCCGATAGAAAGAATAAAACTGAGTAACATCGACTTAAATAATGTTTATGATGATTCACACGACTGCATGGAGGGTCTTGAGGACATTGTTGCTCCGGAAAATATCGGGAATGTATCTCCTTCTGGCTCATTCTGGTTGTATAAAGATTCTCAAAATTCTTTTCCTACTCGGAACAGTGGGAATTCTGGTTCTACTTCAAGCCAATCACCATCTACATCCAGTGGGGATGAACAGGTCTTAACTTAATTTATTGTAGAGCTTTTATATATTTCCATGGGACTACATTGAATCTTCTGTGTTAGAACCCGACCCTATTCATCCTTTACCATGACATATCAGAACAAAGATTCACACCTGACTCATTATCCTCGCTCTCATGAGTAGTCAACTCATTTCATGTTTGCAGTTAATTGAAATTTGAAATTCAATGTTGCTTTGATATGACTAGGATACATTTTTTATCAAGCTGTGTGCGTTTCAACTCCAGAATCTATGATGTAACATTTTCCTCACTACAACTTGTCACCACCTAAACTTGTGCTCTATCAAGTGCTAATTATCTTTTGATAACCTTGTTTCGAATTCTGTGTTTAATTGTTGGACGGAAGAAATAAGTATCCTGTTGCATTTTGTGAACAAGTTTCTTCAAGTAGTTTTGAGATACCATTTCCCAATGGTTTATCATTGTGACAGAATTTTCAATTTGATTTGCAGAGTCGCACGGATCGGATTGTTTTTAAACTCTTTGGTAAAGATCCAAGTGATTTCCCTCTTGTTCTACGAAAGCAGGTTTGTTCCTGGCTTTCAAGCTTAAATATTCACACTGACTTGAATTTGCACAATTCTTGGAAGTTTAATTTTACCCAATGGATTTCAGATTCTTGATTGGCTATCCAATAGTCCTACAGAGATAGAAAGCTACATCCGACCTGGTTGTGTTATACTTACGATATACCTGCGTATGGATAATTCCATGTGGGAGGAGGTAAATTTTTAATCAGCACGGAATTTTGGAAGTTAATCATCCAGTTAGAGTGCAGTGAGCCTAGACATACATGAATAATTGAACTGGTTTTAGAAAATGACAGATTGACATCTAACTGTTATAATTATTGTTGCCTCCAGCTGTGCTGTGATCTATCTTCCAGTTTGAGGAGGCTTCTAGATTCGTCCGATGATTTATTTTGGAAAACTGGATGGATATATTCTCGAGTACAGAATCACGTCTCATTCGTCTATGACGGTATATTTAAATTTTCCGTCCAGTAATTTATTTCAAATTATTTTTGGTTACTTAATGAGAAACGGACAAGTTTTCCGTAAATGCAATAATGCTGGAAAGTTTTATATGATCACAGGTCAGGTTGTTCTAGACACACCCTCACGTCTAAAATATGATCAAAGTTGCAGAATATCAAGTATCAGGCCTATTGCCGTCAGTGCCTCAGAGACTGTTCAGTTTTTTGTCAAAGGCTTCAATTTTTCCCTTATAACTTCAAGGTATTCTTTTTTACAAGCATCGGTCTCTTGGCTTAAATGCTGTTGTTTGAATCCTTTGTTCTTTTATGGATTTCCAGTAGATCTAAGGCTGCATTTGGAGGGTTGTGTTTTGAATTCAAAATACGATTTTGAAATCAAAACATTTGAAATTCCATTGGTTTAAAATGAGATATGGTTGACGATGATTTCAAATACTGTAGACAAAATTATTATACTAAGACTTGGAATTTTAGCACCCAATCAATTTTTTTTACCGAAAGTATATGTCCGAGTTGTGTATTTTGAAATCTTAATTCAAAATTCATAAATCCAAACACTGCCTAAAGAAATTCGTCATCTATCACTTATTTTTATCTATCTCAGGTTATTATGCACCATAGATGGAAAATATCTAGCTCAGGAAAATTGTGGTGCTAGAACAGGAGGAACAGAGTCATTCACTGAGCATGACGAGATTCATTCTCTTAACTTCTCTTGCACTATACCAAATGTCGTCGGAAGGGGATTTATTGAGGTGATGTATTCAATAATTTGTTGCCAAGTAAAATATTAGATTTTTGTTGGCCTCATCGGGGGCTTCATGAAATTGCAATCTATAGTTCATTGATGTATCAGCTCACTCTTTGCAAGTACTGAATATCTGTTTGTGCTCATTTATATTAGGTTGAAGACCTTGGTCTCAGCAGCAGCTTCTTTCCATTCATTGTCGCAGAGAAGGATGTCTGCCTAGAAATTTGTACTCTAGAGAGCATCATTGAAGTTACCGATGGAGATGAGAAGAAATTAGAGGCTAGGAACCATGCCTTGGAGTTTATACACGAAATGGGTTGGCTTCTCCAAAGAAGCCGTTTGAAGTTTAGGTTGTGTGAATCCAGTTTCGAAGTGGAACTATTCCCTTTCAAACGTTTCAGATGGCTTATCGAGTTTTCCATCGATCATGACTGGTGTGCTGTAGTTGAAAAGCTTTTAAGTATTCTCTTTGACGGTACTGTGGATTCGGGGGAACACGCTTCCATTCTACTTGCGTTGCTGGACATTGGCCTTCTTCACCAAGCGGTTAGGAGAAATTGCAAGTCCATGATAGAGTTTCTTTTAGAATACCGTCCAAGTGAATCTTTGAACAAAACAGGACCAAAACCGAATCAAGCTGACAACGAGGGCCAGTATTTGTTTAGGCCTGATTCTATAGGACCAGGAGGGTTGACTCCTCTTCACATAGCAGCCTGTCTAGATGGCCGTGAGAATGTATTGGATGTATTAACTGAAGATCCCGAATCGGTATGCACATTGGTCCTCTCAACATTAGTTGTAATACGCTTTCATAAGTACTCACGTCTTAAGAACAATATGCATGCATTTCTAAAGTCAGGAAACCACATTTTCTTTTCAGGTGGGAATTGAAGCATGGAAGAGCGCTAAAGACAGCACAGGATTGACACCCCACGACTATGCATGTTTCCGTGGTCATTATTCTTACATCCATCTAGTTCAGCGGAAACTGAACAAGAAATTGGTAAACAATCACATTGTAGTCGACATTATAGACAACACCATACACGCTAAACAGAAACTCGGATACACGAGTAAGTTGGGTAAATCAGGGGTTGCTTTCGAAACAGAACGTGCTCGACGTTGTAGTGAATGTGAACAGAAAATGGTGGGTTATGGTAGTTGGAGATCATCTGTGAGGATCTACAAACCGGCTATGCTATCTATGGTGGCGATAGCCGCGGTTTGTGTCTGCGCTGCTCTACTCTTCAAAAGCTTACCTGAAGTTCATCCTTGCTTCCGCCCCTTCCGGTGGGAGCTATTGAAGTATGGCTCTGAGTGAATTTTATAAGGCTTGTTATGTTGTAAGAAGTGAATTAATTATCCATCAGTGTGCGTGTATGTATCTTTACATAAATCATTTGACTTAATGAAATAACTTATGTTTTTTTAGTAGTACAATGTACTTATGTTGAAATATTTTTAATATTTCTATTTTGTTTTTTTTAAAAATGAAAAATCATATCTTGATAGATCATAAATCATAATCAACGTAATTCAATCAATCTACCAGTCGGTCAATGAATTGGTTTGAGTTACATTTGGCCGCCACTCCTAACTATCCAGCTGCGGCATCTTCACTCATTAGTCATTACTCGGTATATCTATGCAAAACTTGCTCCACATCTGTGCCATCTTCAGCAGTTAAAGTGTAACATAATCGTGTATTTTGATCTGATGTTCATGGTGGTGTTATCATGTCGCCAAGTTTTCTGGAGGGACTGAATTTTTTGACCATTTTTCATCTGGGTTTCTGTTGTATTCTAATGTGAATGTTGTATTCTTTAGTTTCATGATTCACAATTTCCTAAACTGATTATTCATTCTGAAGTCTGAACCCAATATTATATAGAGGAATTCGATGGTATTATTATTTTTAAATAAATTGTTTTCGCATTTGGATCACAGCCTCCAGGCCAGGTTCCTCTATGGTTTGATTCAAAAACATGCCATCATCTGTCAATTTGACAGGTTTCGAACTCCTCAGAGCTAAAAATTCTGAGTCAGAGTTGCTTGCTGCTTTTTCCGTATGCAAATGGTCCCCTCCGCCCTTCTTGCTGACGTTTTGCAATGCCAAGGGTCAATCTTTTACTGTCAACAAATTCAAGTGAGTCTTTAGACTATGCTGTTCTATGGGTCTTTTCCAACGCATTTGGCGTGCTTTATGTATCACATGAGCTGAAACTTGGTTACGTACAATCATGTAGAAGGATAGCATGGTCTCTTAGAAGTGCAGCCGATGGCAATAGGCTAAGTTCTTCTTCTTCCGCAAATGACTCACGTGCATGGTTTGCAGAAACGTGATGGAGATGGACGTGCCAAAGTTGTTGCATCATAGGTTGCTCTGGAAAGGCGTTACGTAATCGAAAATCGGCGATTTATCGGCGCCATGGAAGATGGAACGGCGGAATGGTGCATCGCGGAACGGATTTGAATAAAAAAAATTTGAATTCTATAAAAGTTAATGTCTTTGTTGAAATTGTGCGTTAAGTCGATTACTTTTGCCATTTTTGGCATGTGTTTTGAACAATCAGAAATCCATTTGATTCTTCATTTGTTTTGTTGAATTCCCTTTGGGTTTGTTCATTTTCTTGAGCTTTCCAGAGCTTGTTGGTGTTTGGGTTATTGAAATTGTGGGGTTTTGTGTAATTTTGAATTTTGTTCGATATTACAATGCCGTTTGTGCGTCGATTGGCTTTAGGATAGAATCTATATTTTTATATATCATTTTAGAAAAGTTGGTATTTGCTTTTTCATTAAGTTAATATACAGAGAAAAAAGTTGTCCAAATGAAGAAGCGATGCATAATTGGTGTAATAGCTAAATAGAGTAAACCACTCGTTCATTAGAGTATTGTCACATTAACCAAAAAAATCAAATTTATTTGAAAATCTTATGTATGATATACTCAACTTTTGACTAACTAAAGCAACAAAAAAAATCCAAAAAACATCAAACTAAATCTATAGTCATTAATATATAAATGATTATATATTAAAAACTCAACTTTTGAAATTTTTAATAATTTTTAAAAAATTCGCAACGTGATTGTTCTGTGAAATGTCAATGGAACTGCAACGGAGGCCTCGGTCCCGGACACCACGACCGCGACGGCGAACCATGCTCCCGTGGTGGAACTCGACTTCTCAAGGAAATCCAAGCTATTCAAGTTATGTGTTAATTGCTAAATTAAAGAAGTTGAGGAAAAATCTTCCCCTCAAATTATTCTTTTTCCTTGTGGGTTTCTATTGTGCAACTGCTTTTGCCACTGCGATAGGACAGACAAGAGACTAAGATGTGCTATCTGCTGCTTTGATTGTGGCCCTTGTGGAGGGGACTGTGGCTCTTATGTGTAAGCATTCTACTTATTTTGTGGACAAATGAGGAACTTGATCATCATATTCAAATACTGGAAGGCTGGGCTCTCGCTTGGTCTCTTTTTGGACTCGTTTAAGCATTAGATATAGCATAACCTTGAATAGAGATTATTTATATTTTCATACAAATTTTGTGAAACCTTAGATCTTCAGCAGGAAAAAGAAACTCAATGCGAAGGCAAACGCCTATTAAGTGACTTACACTTTATCCTAAGTCGATGGAACAAACCCATGGTTTCATGTCCCCAGGTTTACTTCGTTTTGCCTTTTGCTTCTTAATGGTTGTTTTAGGATTTATGTGCCCGGTTCAGTTTCTTTTGTTAGTATTTCTTCCTTGGGGGTGAAATTGTTCTTCATTTAAAATAGAAAACTTAATCCTTTTTTCCCCGGACTTCACTTAATTCGTTCTTTCAAATAGTTGTAATTCTATCACGGCCAATGGACTTACATTTGAAAATATGGAAATATTTGCCAGCTCTTTTTGTGCACTTCGACACATGGATTTGATATGTGATAATGGAGCAGCCAATTCTCATTAAATGGTCTTCACTTTCATATAGAGTGTATCACTGGCCCTATCCAGATACAACACTTAGACTTTGACATGTTACAACTTACAAGTATTAAACCTACTGAATTTCGTCACACGTACGAATTTCCCTTCGTTTATTTGTTCTCACTTTTGCATATGATCCTTACTAATGTCTAGTACTTATACTTATCAAATATAAAAACCATAGATGTTACCCTGATAAAAGTATGGACTCTGTAAAACCTGACTTGAGCAAGACATCTACCCTGGCTACCCCAGGTCGACCTCGAGGAAGACCTCCAGCTCGGCCATCCCAGGTCGGCCCTCCATAAAGACCTCCAGCTTGTCCCTCCAGGAAGACCTCCAGCTCGGCCACCCAGGTCGGCTTCCAAGCACCTTAAAGGCATGTAAATAATGCCCTAGTTGCGCTCTGAGGGGAGTCCTATCCTTTGCTGCAGAAGATGAAAAGAAGAACCGGATGACAAACTTTCGAGCAGCCCCATCACACCTAATGTGGCCCCTCATGCTGGTGTTATACTATGGCTCATTTGTCATGGCCCTTTATAACATGGCCCATTTTGTTACCGCCCATTTCCCTTAAATAAAAGAAGGAGCCGTCATTTTTTAGGGCAAGAGTTTTCTTCCTCTTCAATTCAGCCGCCTCTCCCTCCCGGCAGCCTTGACTCCTCTCCACTTTTTCATTCATGCATTTTATTCGGTCGTAGAAAAAAACTCTGCAATCATTGGTTTACAGTAAAATTGATACTAGACTAGGTCCCGTGGTTTTTCCCTTCGGGGTTTTCCACGTAAAAATCTTGGTGTTCTATCTATTTATCGCATATAAATTTATTGTTACAAATCAAACCAAAAAATAAGGTAACAATTGGCGCCGTCTGTGGGAACTTGAGCTTAAGGCATTGAGATCTGGGAGGAGAATCGTCGTCTGTGTGGAAAAGCTTTTTGGACATGGCTTTCTATATCCTGGAGAAACCAAATCCCAACAAGGAGAGAAAACAGAGAAAAAATTAAATGGGTTCGAGACAGAGCCAAGCTTCATCGAGGTACAGAGAGTCTGGGCGGCAGATCTAAGATTGTCTGTGCGAATCTGGTGTGGTTTTTGCAGTGTCTTCGCAGGCTGGTGGGCATGCTGGGTCAAGCATGCGGCGTTCCTCAGTTCATTCTCCAAGGAGTTTACCCCACACATTTTCTGTCAAAGACAACCGTGCTAACACAGGCAGTACACATTCCATGTATCATCGTTTGAGGTTGTGGGTTTTTTGTTGTGTTCTGCGTCTGTGAATGTGGAGAGTAAGTGAAGTAAGGCTGAGGATGAGTTATTGGTGAAGGGCTGATAGGATCTTGTGGATGTCAGTTCATTCTCCAACGAGTTTACCTATTTCACAGCTCTGTTATCGGGAATTCAAGATCTTTTATCATCATTGGTTTGCGATGGACTTATGCTACACCTCTGACTCGATCTTATCTTAGCTTCGACATTAGCTCCGCATGTGCCACATGAGTTTAACCTCGGCCTCAACTCGGCTACCTTGGCCAAATGAGCTCCACCTCAGCCAAATGAGTTCATCTTTGTCTCAGCTCGGTGACCTCGGTATCAGCTCGGTGACCTCGGCCAAATGAGCTCCACCTTGGCCAAATGAGTTCAACCTCGGCCTCAGCTCGGCCACATCGCCATCAGTTCGGCCACCTCAGCCTCAGCTCGGCCACCTCGTCCACATGAGTTTCACCTCGGCCTCAGCTCGGCCACCTCGTCCAGATGAGCTCCACCTCGGCCACATGAGTTCCACCTCGACCTCAGCTCGGCCACCTCGACCAAATGAGCCCCACCTCGGCCACATGAGTCACACCTCGGCCTCAACTCATCCAACCTTGGCCAAATGAGTTCCACATCGACCTCAGCTCGGATACCTCGGCCATATGAGCTCCACCTCGGCCATATGAGCTCTACCTCAGCCACATGAGTTTCACATCAGCATCAGCTCGGTCACCTCGGCCATATGAGCTCCACCTGGGCCATATGAGTTCCACCTCGGCCTCAGCTCGGCCACATCGGCATCGACATCTCCACTTCGGCCATATGAGCTCCACCTAGGCCTCGGCCTTGGCCTCACCTCTGCCTAACTTCGGCCTCGACCTCAGCAAGGCCTTAACTAGAAGTAAGCCCTTATTCAGGAGCTTGGACATGCAATCTCGCATTAAGGCCTATTCGTCAGCTCGGGATCTTTATTATTTTTGGTGTTTTGGTGGACTTATTTGCTTGGGATGTACCGATGTGGGAGTTCGGATGTGACATATTGGTGGAGTTTGGATGAGATATTCGGAGTAAGCCCAGATAGCGGAGGCATTGGCAGATCATAAGCCCGGACAAGCCCAAGTCCTGACATCTTGATTTCGTATGGGAAGTGCTGATTTTGGAGCTCGGCTATTATTACTTGCTCATATTTATTATATCCGAAGCACAGGTCCTCCATGTTGGCCCTGTCATTTTATTAGCACATGCCCGCCCTGTTGCTCAAGCCTAGGTGAATGAGGCCCTGACATAGACTTACTTCTATGGTCTGCCCAGGCAGAGATTTATTGTCATGGTCCGCCCAGACAAAGATTTATTGTCATGGTCCGCCCAGACAAAGATTTATTGCCATGGTCCACCCAGGCAAAGATATATTGTCATGGTCCGCCCAGACAAAGATTTATTGTCATGGTCCGCCCACGCAAAGATATATTGTCATGGTTCGCCCAGGCAAAAATAAATTGCCATGGTCCTCCCAGACAAAGACTTACTGCCATGATCCGCCCAGTCAAAGATATATTGTCATGGTTCGCCCAGACAAAGATTTATTGTCATGGTTTACCCAGACAAAGATTTATTGCTATGGTCCGCCTAGGCAAAGATATATTGTCATAGTCCGCTCAGACAAAGATTTATTGTCATGGTCCACCCAGACAAAGATTTATTGTTGTGGTCCGCCTAGGCAAAGATTTATTGTCATGGTCCGCCGAGGCACGATTTTATTGCATCATCCGCCCTAGAGTTCAGATCAGACTAGAATCATTCGCTCATATTTATTATCTGGAGTTCAGACCGGACATGTCTTATCTGCTTATATTTATTCTCTGGGATCAAATGAGAGCTTTATTTGCTCAGCATTTTATCAGCTCAAGAGCTTAGGACATCTGTCACTTTGCGAATTCGGTGATTCTGGATTTTGGATAAGCTCTTATTTGATCCGCATATTTATCATCTCTGGAGTTCAACCGAGCTTTATTTGTCATACTTATTAGCTCCGAAGTTCAGATCAGATGAGTTTTATCTACCCAAGACATTTATTAACTCTATGGAATTCAATCGGGATTTATTTGCTCAGGTTCCAGTATGATATAACAGGTCAGCCCTGCGAAGATAACATGTCAGCCCTACGAAGATAACAAGTCAGCCCTGCTAAGATAACAATTTTCATTGCAGGCCAGCCCTGCCAAGATAGAAGGTCAGCCATGTTTACGATACTCAAAATTATTTCAAGTTATTGCAATTCAGCCTTGCCAAGATAACAGCTCAAGACTTTATTAATTCGCGAGTTCAGACGAGCTTTATTCGCTCTACACATTTATCACATTGGGAGTTCGTATATGTTTTATTTACGCCGAATATCGGCCTCAACAATGAGCTCGGCCTCATCCATGAGAGCTCGGCCTCATCTATGAGCTCGGCAACATCGAGCCATCTCACCTCGGCAACATCGGCCTCAGCTCGGCCTCAACAATGAGCTCGGCCGCATCCACCTTAGCTTGGCCACCTTGGCCTCTCTCGGCCTCGACAATGAGCTCGGCCTCATTCTTAGCTCGGCTTACACTAGCATGGCATGTCCAGCTCGGTCTCACTCTCTAGCATGGCTTGTTATCTATAGCCCAAGCGTATTAACCCGTCTTTTTAGTAGCATAGGTAGGGGAGATAGAGCAGGTTTAACATATTCAACTTAGGTCAATCCTCATGACTGAAGATCATGGGACAGTTTGAATAAAGACACTGGCAATTGGCTCAACTTTTGATTATTTGCAAATCAGGTCTTGCCAAAATACCCGAACAATCGAGACATTGTTACACTAGCTCGACTATAGGGGTGATACTGATGTTACCCATGTAAAAGTATGAACTCTGCAAAACCTGGCTTGGGCAAGACCTCTACCCTGGCTATCCCAGGTCGGCCTCGAGGAAGACCTCCAGCTCGGCCATCCTATGTCGGCCCTCCATAAAAACCTCTAGCTCGACCACCCCAGGTCGGCCCTCCAGGATGACCTCCAGCTCGGCCACCCCAGTTCGGCTTCCAGGCACCTTAAAGGCATATAAATAAGGCCCTAGCTGGGCTCTGAGGGGAGTCCCATCCTTTGCTGCAGAAGATAAAAAGAAGAACTAGATGATAAACTCCCGAGTAGCCCCATCACACCTAATGTGGTCCCTTATGTTGGTGTTCTAAGAGGGCTCATTTGTCAGGGCCCTTTATAACATGACCATTTTGTTACGGCTCATTTCCTTTAAATAAAAGGAGGAGCCGTCATAGTTTAGGGCAAGGGTTTTCTTCCTCTTCAATTTAGTCGTCTCTCCCTCTCAGCAGCCTTGACTCCTCTCCATTTTTTCATTCATGTATTTATTCGGTTGTATAAAAAAAAAACTATGTAATCATTGGTTTATAATAGAATTGATACTGGAGTAGGTCCCGTGTTTTTTTCCTTTGGGGTTTTCCACTTAAAAAATCTTGGTGTTCTATCTATTTCTCGCACATAAATTTATTATTACAAATCGAACAAAAAAATAAGGTAACAATAAAGTTAATAAAGTTGACAATTGTCGTACAGCAACAAATCCCCAAATAACCATGTGGTAAAAGCTATTGTCTGTCAATTCAGCATGACTTCAAAGCTGCCAGATTCATAGAATTCAAAGAGAGTCCTGTGTTTAATTGCCATCAATAGCTATGGAGACTGTTACAATTTATTCACATGTATCTGTTAAATTGATGTATGATGATGTCGCTCATGAATTTTAGGATGCTTGTCCTGTTCCTGAGATAAGTGGAAAAGTTTTGGCGTAAATATGAGATGTACTGAATTGACAAGAAATCATATTTCGCTTTCTTTGCTATTCCTTTTGTCAGGTTACGATGTATAGCCCGTCGAAGGACTGCTGATTTTATATCCGAGAAGCAGAAGCATTACTCACATTCTGCTCCCACCCAAGGATGTAAGAATCTCACTTTAGTGGTAGGTATTCATGTACTCCTAGTTGCACCTCAAGATCGACAAAATGATATAAATTTTGTGATATGCTACACTCAAAGATTCTATGAACCATCACGAAATAAATGATAAGCTGCACTCAGATTGGCAATAAGTTTGCTGAATGATCATGAGTTTACTGATGATTGCTACCATGGAAATGTTCAGCTTCATTCAACCATCGATGACAAAAAAATTGAACCATCACGAAATAGATGATAAGGTGTTTCTGCATAACTCACCCGCCAATTACTTCTTGATGGGTTTTTGTTGGGATTAATAAAAGATTTGTAAACTAATTGGGTTTTAATTATTAAAAGCCCAATTTATTGTTAATTTTGTTAATGAGAACAAAATTATGGTAAGTTAATTATGAATAGTCAATTAGGCTAAAGAAATCCCACATTGAGAAAATGATATATTTATGGTTTGTTTATAATGATATACAAATCAATAGAGTGTAGTTAAGTAGTAAAGAGGGGTGCCCCTTGCGCGCCGTCCGTGCGTCCGCTCCGCTCCGCTCGTCTCGACTCGACTCGCCTCGACGCGACGCGTTTGAGACTTTTCACCTACCTGCAGAATTGAAGTCATGTTTAAGTGCGAGACTTAAATCCATATTAATCTGATGTTAAGTGTTGAGACTTTTCATCTACCCCCATTAAACTTTACACTTAATTTCTGAGACCTTTGGAGTGGTCTGCTGCTCAGCTATATAAGCTGCGTCAGCTTTATCCTTTCAACATCCCGAAATTGCATTTCATATCATATCATATTATCTTGAGAGTACTACACACTGTTGAGTGTTCGAGTGAGTCTGTCTGGGTTTCTGCTTCAATCCAAACAGAGATGTTCGGGCGTTGTACCTTGGAACTCTCTTGTCCAGGAGGCCAGAAGTTGTAGGCGGGCAATTTAGAGTTTACGGGCACACAGTTTATTGTGGCCTCGTCCATTTCAGATACTACACAACAAAGTTTTTGCACAGTATATTTAAACTGTTGTTGTAAGTTTCTACTGTTTTCCAAGCAATTTTATTTATAAGCCAGTGTTTGTGAACTTGTGAGTTTTTTCGTCTACTTGAACAAAAAGAAAAGCACCAACAATCGTAAACTCTAAATTTTTGTGTGTGTATCTTTTGTGTTCTGTCAAAACTCAGATTTTCCTCAACTGCACTTTAACAAATTGTTACTGTCAAGTTTCATATTTAGTTGAGATACTGTTTATGCACTGTTCAGAGGTTTAATCATACTGTTTCAAAACTGCTTTGATATTATTTGTGCTCTCCTATTTGTATTCTGTTTTTAGCTTATGGCTGACCAGATTCCAAACCGAGTTGCTGAGAATACTGAGATTCCAATGGTAAAAGCTAGCGGCGCTGAGGTCGTTATGCTAGTTCTGAGAAACCCAATGCCGTTCTCTCAATTTGAGAAATCGGAAAAGGTCAAGGGTTCCAACTTTAAACGTTGGCAACAGAAGATGATGTTTTTCTTGACCACTTTGAACTTGACCAGGTTTCTCAAAAAGGATAAACCAGTGGAGGACAAAGAGGATCCTCAATCTGCTGTGATTATTGAGTCATGGATGAGTGCCGACTACCTTTGTCGTAACTACATACTGAATTCTCTTGACGATGCACTTTTTAATGTGTATTCCCCCAAGGAGACTGCTAAGAATCTTTGGGAATCGTTAGAGATAAAGTATAAAGTTGACGACGCAGGCGCAAAGAAATTTGTAGCCGGGTGATTCCATGACTATCGAATGGTAGATGGCAAGAGCGTTGTTGAGCAATGCGTAGAGCTGCAGCTGATATATCATGAACTTGCTGCCGAAGGTATGGGGATAGATGATGCTCTCCAAGTGGCGATGATGATTGAAAAATTACCGCCATCCTGGAAGAACGTCAAAAGCTACCTAAAGCACAAGCGAAAGATGATGAGTCTCGAGGATCTTATCAGGAGGTGAATATTGTTGGAGGGAACTCCAAAGAATGGTGGGTGGACACTAGGGCTACTCGCCATATATGCGCCAACAAATGGATGTTTAAGACCTATCAACTAGTCAATGATGAGCACTGCTACATGCGAAATTCAGCAGTCTCAAAAGTTGAAGGCAAAGGGACGGTTGTGCTAAAGATGACTTCCGGCAAAGAGTTGACTCTTACCGAGGTGCTCCACGTGCTAGAGATCCAAAAGAATCTCATCTCCGGAGCAGTGCTGAAAAAGAAAGGCTTTCGGCTCGTGTTTGAGTCCGACAAAGTCATTCTTTCCAAGGGTGGTATGTTCGTGGGCAAAGGCTACTTGGCCAATAACCTCTTCAAGATGAGTGTAATGACTTTAGCTCCCAAGGCTAAGTCTAATGTAGAGGTTGTTGTTGATGTTAATGCAGCAAATGAGGCTAGCACAAGCAAAAATAATGTAATGATTGTTGCCAATGTGGCTAATAAAACTTTAAAGTTTGATTATTCTTGCGAGTCTTTACATTTGTGGCATGGTAGATTAGGACATGTGAATTACAAGTCCTTACAAAGGCTAATGTCTCTTAATCTATTGCCTAAATTTAACATCAATCATAAACACAAGTGTGAGACTTGTGTAGAGGCCAAATTAACCAAGTCTTCATTCCACTCAATTGAGCGAAGCACCGAACCGTTAAACTTGATTCATACGGATGTATGTGATTTAAAGTATGTACAATCTAGAGGCGGTAAAAATTATTTCATAACATTTATCGATGATTGTACAAGATATTGTTATGTCTACTTAATGAGAAGTAAAGACGAAGCAATTGATATGTTCATTCACTATAAGAATGAAGTTGAGAATCAACTTGATAAAAAGATTAAAATTCTTCGAAGTGATCGAGGCGGTGAATATGAGTCACCATTTGCACAAATATGTGCTGAGAGTGTCATTATTCATCAAACTACTGCGCCTTATTCTCCCGAGCAAAATGGTATTGCTGAAAGGAAGAATAGAACGCTTAAGGAAATGATGAATGCAATGCTTATAAGTTCCGACTTCCTTATCTACGAATTTGTGGGGAGAAGCTCTGCTTTCCGCCAACTATGTGCTAAACAGAGTACCACATAAAAAGTTGGATAAAACGCCTTATGAATTGTGGAAAGGTCGTGCACCTAGCTAAAAGTTTTTAAGGGTTTGGGGATGTCTAGCAAAGGTACCAATTCCTCCTCCTAAACGGACTAGGATAGGACCTAAGACAGTAGATTGTGTATTTATCGGATATGCGCAAGATAGTAGTGCCTATCGTTTTCTGGTGCACAAATCAGATAATGCAAAAATGCATGTAAATACTATCATTGAGGCTGGGGATGCTTCGTTCTTTGAGGAAATCTTTCCCCACAAAACTCCGACAATGCCTGAAACCAATGTTGAGAGAAATGTGGGGGATAGAGAATCTCAAGAGAATGTATAATCGCCTAGACAAAGCAAAAGAGCGAGAAAAGAAAAATCTTTTGACTCAGATTTTCTAACATATCTGTTGGAAAAGGATCCGGCTACTTTCAAGGAAGCAATGTCTTCACAAGACTCTGATCTTTGGAAAGAATCGGTGAACAGTGAGATAGAATCTATCTTACATAATCATACTTGGGAACTAGTGGATCTTCCTGCAGGTTGTAAACCACTAGGCCACAAGTGGATCTTCAAGAGGAAGATGAAAGCTGATGGTACTGTAGATAAGTACAAGGCTAGACTTGTAGTCAAATGCTACAGGCAAACTGAAGGTGTTGATTATTTCGACACATACGCTCCTGTATCCGAGAAAACGTCTATAAGGTTAATAATTGCATTTGTTGCGTTATATAACCTAGAGATCCATCAAATGGATGTAAAAACAGCCTTTCTAAATAGAGAGTTAGAATATGAGGTTTACATGGACCAACTTGAAGGGTTTGTAGTTCCAGGGAAAGAAACAAAGGTGTGTAGACTTGTAAAATCCTTGTATGGATTAAAACAAGCACCTAAACAATGGCACGAAAAATTTGACAGTGTCATGCTTTCAAATGGGTTTAAAACAAACCAATGTGATAAATGTGTCTACGTGAAAGGAGACAATACAAACTATGTGATAGTATGTCTCTACGTAGATGGCATGATAATTGTTGGTAATAACAATAACATCAATATTACCAAGAAACTGTTGTCACGGAATTGTGAGATGAAAGACCTAGGTCTTGCAGATGTGATTCTTGGGATGAAGATCACAAAACATGTAGATGGATATTCTCTCTCCCAAAGTCATTATGTTGAGAAGATACTTGACAAGTTTGATAAGGGAAATAATACCATCGCGAGAACACCTATGGAGGTGGTGTCAAATCTTTGCAAGAATCGCGGAGAAGGTGTGCAACAACTTGAGTACTCGAGGGTCATAGGTAGTCTCATGTATCTCATGGACTGCACTAGACATGATATAGCTAACTCAGTCAACAGATTGAGCAGATATACGAGTAATCCCAGTTATGAGCACTGGAAGTCAGTAGTTCGAGTTCTTAGATATCTAAGATACACTACTAACTACGGACAACATTATACGAGATATCCAGCAGTAATTGAAGGGTACTCAGATGCGAATTGGATATCGGACTCCAAGACTATAAAGTCCACGAGTGGATATATTTTTAATTGGAGGTGCAGCTGTTTCATGGAAATCATGCAAACAGATGTGCATTGCTAGATCAACTATGGAATCTGAGTTCATAGCTTTAGATCTTGCAGTAGAAGAAGCTGATTGACTTCGGAGTTTCTTGGAGGACATTCCAATGTGGTCAAAACCTGTGCCACCCATTAGCGTGCACTGTGATAGTCAGTCAGCTATGGGAAGAGCACAAAACAATGTGTATAATGGGAAATCTAGATGTTGGAATCGAAGAGGGGGGGTGAATGAGATTCCTTGGCTACTATAGCGTTTTAAAATGAGTTTGTAAAAATAAAATATTTTGCGCTTGCGGAAGCCTTTAGTCAATCGATAAATGCAAAGAATAAAATAAATAAATGCGTAAAGGAAATAAATCAATAAATAACAAAAGGATTTGTTATAGAAGTTCGGCGATGAATCGCCTACGTCTCCTCTTCCCGGTTAGATAACTGTTGAGCCTTAAACGCAGGGTTGCATTTAATATGCTAAATTATCCCCGGTCAATCTTTGAGTTTTGATGATCAACAAAACTTGTGTTTGTTATACTAATGCATCTACTTAGTGTGCAGATTAAGTGATGAAAAGTAGATTGGAATGAAGAATTTCAAGTGTGCACATTCTGGGGAAGATCGCCCCAGGCGATGGTGATCATCGCCCCAGGCGATGGGTGCCAGGAGGGGCATCGCAACGCACATCGACAGAGGCGATGGCTAGGCGAGCATGCGAGACAGATCGCCCCAGGCGATGGTGATCAACGCCTGAGGCGATGGCAGCCACAAGACACTTCGCCCCGCACATCGACTGAAGCGACGCCGAGGCTTGGCGCGGGCATGCGCGCAGGGAGTTCGCCCAAGGCGATGGCACGAACGCCCGAGGCGATGGGCTGGAACGCCTGAGGCGATGTGGAGATCGTTTGAGGCGATGCATGATTTCAGGGTGCTGAAGCTACGGCATTGGGATTTGACTTGGATCGCCTGAGGCGATCCAGCGATCGCCTGAGGCGATGCGTTGATTTATGGTGTCCGTTGGGGCGCGGCGATGGCTGAGGCGATCCAGGAGTGATTTCAGCCTTTTGAAGTGCAACGGCTAGTAGGAGCCTTGGAGGCCTTCTACACTATAAATATTGATGCTTTGGAGCATTTTGAAGTAAGGAACAAGTCTACAACTCATACAAAGTGTTGATCAATTGTTGGTTCAAATTATATCATACTCTCCATACATTGTTGTTGTATTGGAGCTTGTGATTGTTTTCATTTGTTGAGTCTTGTTGTCTTCGTGTGAGTACACCGTGAAGGTGTTTCTGTTGGTACAATTCATTGTAAAGGTCCTCCAACACCAAAGCAAGTTGGAATATTGTAAAGACATCAACAAGTCTTGTTGGTGCAATTGTGTGGCTATCCTTGGAGCCCTTAAGGCCAAGAAGACTCGTGAAGAGTGTTGGTAGCTCGGGAAGAGCTTTGTATACTCGTGAAGGGTATTGTGCTCGGGAAGAGCGTTGTGTACTCGGGAAGAGTAGTGTGCTCGGGAAGAGCGTTGTAAACTCGGGAAGAGTTGTTGTGTGGCTAACTTGGAGCCCTCAAGGCCAAGATCTATTGTTCTAGTGGAACCTCGGTTGGAGGTTATCTAACCGGGAAGAGGAGACGTAGGCGATTCATCGCCGAACTTCTATAACAAATATCCTTGTCATTTACCGCTTTATTTCATTACGCATTTATTTATTTGTTTACTTCTTTATTTCTTTTATTTATCGATTGACTTAAGCCTTCCGCAAGCGCAAACTTTTTTATTTTGCAAACTCATTTTAAAAAGCTAAAGTAGCCAAGGAATCTCATTCACCCCCCCCTCTTCGATTCCAACAATAACCTCCAACCGAGGTTCCACTAGAACATAGATCTTGGTCTTGAGGGCTCCAAGTTAGCCACACAACAACTCTTCCCGAGTTTACAACGCTCTTCCCGACCACACTACTCTTCCCGAGTACACAACGCTCTTCCCGAGCACAATACCCTTCACGAGTATACAAAGCTCTTCCCGAGCTACCAACACTCTTCACGAGTCTTCTTGGCCTTAAGGGCTCCAAGGATAGCCACACACTTGCACCAACTAGACTTGTTGATGACTTTACCATTTTCCAACTTGCTTTGGTGTTGGAGGACCTTTACAAGAAATCAAACCAAAAAACACCTTCACGGTGTACCAACACGAAGTGAACAAGACTCACACACAATAAAAGAATTACAAGCTCCAATACAATAACAATGTATGGAGATTGCAAAGCTTAAATCAAATAATAATTATCAAGACTTTGGTATAAGTTGTAGGCTTGTTCATTTTTCTTCAAAATGCTCCAAAGCATCCATATTTATAGTGTAGAAGGCCTCCAAGGCTCCTACTATCCGTTGCTACTCATAAGGCTGAAATCACTCCAAGATCGCCTCGGACATCGCCTCGGGCGATCACCATCGCCGCGCCCCAACGGTCAGCAAAAATCACGGATCGCCTCAGGCGATCCAAAGCCAAAATCAAGGCCGTAGCCTCAGCTCCTTCAAATCTTGCATCGCCTCAAACGAACTCCAGATCGCCTCAGGCGTTCGTGCCATCGCCTCGGGCGTTCAGCCCATCGCCTCGGACGATCTCCCTGCGCGCATGCCCGCGCCATGCCTCGGCGTTGCTCCAGTCGATGTGCGGGGCGAAGTGCCAGAAGGTTGCCATCGCCTCAGGCGTTGTTCACCATCGCTTCAGGCGATCTTCCTCGCATGCTTGCTTAGCCATCGCCTATGTCGATGTGCGTGGCGATGCGTGGCCTGACACCCATCGCCTGGGGCAATGATCACCATCGCCTGGGGCGATCCAGGCCAGAATATGCACACTTGATTTTCTTCAAACCAAAACACTTTTCATCACTTAATCTGCACACTAAGTAGATGCATTAGTATAACATACACAAGTTTTGTTGATCATCAAAAGATTGACCGGGGATAATTTAACGCATTAAACGCAACCATGCGTTTAAGGCTCAACAATAGACATATACGTCGGAGACATAAATCCGTGAGAAATCTACTGAAATCCGGTGTTATTTCTCTAGATTATGTGAAGTCTAAAGAAAACATTGCGGACCCATTTACGAAAGGTCTAACGAGAGACCGAGTAGAGATTTCATCGAGGGGAATGGGATTGAAGCCCATGAAATTGATTTCCAACCATGGTGGCAACCCAACCTGAACTGTAAAGTCCAATTTGCAGGTTCAATGGAAAAACCGAATTGTGGGGGGGATCGAACAAAGCACTCGGGAAATTGAGTTCCTTACTTATTCCTATGATGAAAGAGTGATAGACCTGTACTTTGGGAAGGCTGAGCTCATGCTCTTAATGATTCTTCTATCTCGAGATGATAAAGTGGGGTATTACAGGATACTCTTTAGGAGAAATCGCATATATCGAATGTGAAGGGGCCGCTTCTATGAGATGACCTGAGGGCTAAATCTCTAGAGCATTCGATGAAACATCAAAGGCAGTCCAGGGCCAAAATGGACAACAACGAAAGAACTAATAATAGTGTGGAGATGAAGCTGTGTGAGTATTGTTGTATTGTATTACATAAAACGTCGAACAATTCAAGGCATCACGTCCACTGGTTGACAAGTATATCCGATAATACTTTACTAAGGAAGGTTCAAGGTTAACCACCACCTATGGTAGTGGATTCTCAAAGTACTCTCAAATCTTCATCTAGGTGCATTGTGTTATTTTTTCGCCATATTGCATTCATGTGGGGGATTGTTGGGATTAATAAAGGATTTGTAAACTAATTGGGTTTTAATTATTAAAAGCCCAATTTATTGTTAATTTTGTTAATGAGAACAAAATTATGGTAAGTTAATTATGAATAGTCAATTAGGCTAAAGAAATCTCACATTGAGAAAATGATACATTTATGGTTTGTTTATAATGATATACAAATCAATAGAATGTAGTTAAGTAGTAAAGATGGGTGCCCCTCGCGCGCCGTCCGTCCGTCCGCTCGACTCGTCTCATCTCGTCTTGTCTCGTCTCGACTCGACTCGCCTCGCCTCGCCGCGTAGCACGTGTCGCTGCCGCGAAGGCAGCCTTGAAGTCAGATTTAAGTGTGAGACTTAAATCCATATTAATCTGATGTTAAGTGTTGAGACTTTTCATCTACCCTCATTAAACTTTACACTTAATTTCTGAGACCTTTGGAGTGGTCTGCTGCTCAGCTATATAAGCTGCGTCAGCTTTATGCTTTCAACATCCCGAAATTGCATTTCATATCATATCATATTATATTGAGAGTACTACACACTGTTGAGTGTTCGAGTGAGTCTGTCTGGGTTTCTGCTTCAATCCAAACAGAGGTGTTCGGGCGTTGTACCTTGTAACTCTCTTGTCCAGGAGGCCAGAAGTTGTAGGCGGGCAATTTAGAGTTTACGGGCACACGGTTTACTGTGGCCTCGTCCATTTCAGATACTACACAACAAAGTTTATGCACAGTATATTTAAACTGTTGTTGTAAGTTTATACTGTTTTCCAAGCAATTTTATTTATAAGCCAGTGTTTGTGAACTTGTGAGTTTTTTCGTCTACTTGAACAAAAAGAAAAGCACCAACAGTTTTCTCATTGAAAAAGGCTCATCTCAACTTCTTCAAGCTGAGCGAGTAACGTTGGCTGCTCTTTTTTTTTTCCAGATATTGTGGCTGCTCTTGTATGGGAAGCCATTAGACGGTAAATTTAGATTAATCTGTTTTTATGAATATGCAAAGCTAGTTTTCCTCGTATTCTAGATTCTTTCAGAAGATGATTAACATTTGCCAGAGATTGATGTTTTAGATATTCTCACCTCACTTCTTTTATTTTTTTAAAAAAAATTATTTTATGCAACTTTTGAAAAAGCAGGTCTTATTATGTATGGAATACTAGCACACGTGAATCTAAAAGAAGTTTACGATCTTACGAGGACATCTTATTACAAGAATAAGGGTATTAAGTGTCACGCCCTGAGACCGGAGCGCGTGACACCGGCGTTGAATCCAAATATAAAATTCGAATACAACAAGCCTCGTATACAGATCTTTGATAAAACCAGTCTATTTATTCCAAAATCATTAAATTGTCCTTACAATTGCTATTACAAAATATTATTCTCTAGGATTAAATCAAAGATGAGGAAACGTAAATAAAACTAATAAATTTCCTTGAAGGTTCTCTGTGGATCATCATCTCCAAAAATTATTCTTGTTCTTCTTCCTCGATCTCTTCTTTTCGTCTTTTTCTGGGAGGGGAGGTAAGGGGGTGAGCGTTTGGGAAAAACACTCAGCAAGTAGGGGATGATTGAACATAGTAAAATTATACATATAATCATAGTAAAAGTCCTTTAATATTTCTTTGTCAAATCACATAGATCTTGGCACATAAACACATTTCTTACACATAAACACATATCTTGCACATATCCACATAACGAGTTATTTGATTTAAAAACATACTTTTCATAGGGTTGTTCATTCGAGATTTAAAACATACATAATGTTTGAAAACGAATGAAGTTGTAGCAAAAACACACTTATTGTTATTGAAGATTTGAAGTATGTATGCATGGAATCCGGGTTGTGAAAAATAGCACAAAAGCTCTTCTCCCTTGCCTTGAGATTTTTGAAAATGTGTGTTTGATGTGTGTGTGATGCTTTCGAAATTGCTAATTGTATAATAGAGGACTTTTTTTCTTTCTTAGGGCATGATATATAATGGGTTTTAATGTGGTGGGGGTGGTTTAGTTTAGATCCACCTTTTTGGTACAAATTGGCAAGATTCAAGGTAGGTCATAATGTAATATTTTAATTGGATGATAATAATTGTATATTCATTTCTTTAGCCTTCTAATGACAAGATTGGAGCTAAATAATAATTGGATTGCTTTATGATAATTGGATGCTAATGGTGTGGTAATTAAGTGGGAATACAATTAGGAGTAAGGTGATTCAATGTAGGAGGATTTCCTTAACAATTTCCAAAACTTTGCCATGTAATGAAATGATTTGAGCATGAAATGAATGTGGTCAATCATTGGTAATGTATGTAAATAAATTTACCAATTCCACAACTTTGGTCTTTTATTGATAAGATTGGGGTTAAATAATAATTGGATGTCATTATGATAATTATGATATTATTGATGTAATTGAATGGGTTTATGAATGGTCATTACTTTCATAATTCCGGTCGCAGGACTGAGGTCACCTTTGAGGTATTTTCTTCTTTGAGCAAACACAATTACAAAACTTTGGCATCTAATGACATGTTTTAAGCAAATCATTAATATCATTATATGGGATTGAATGGGCTTGAATGATGGTTGTAAGAGATTGAATGGTGGCAAGATTTGGGTTAGACACTTAAATGTCATTGAATGACTTATGACAAGGTTTGGACAAGACCATTGAATGGTTTAATTATGCACTTTCAAAAATGTGGGATTAGTGTAGGAATTATAGTCCATAACTTTTATCTATTCATTGCAAGATTTAAGATTGGTTATTATTATCATTATTATGTTTCAATGATTTCTTAATTATCTACAAACTTAGAATTATTTAAAGTCTACAAGCTAAACTCATATAACATTGGTATTATCTCCTACACAAACTCTAATAAGTTAACTACTAAGTTATTTAAAGTCCACAAGATTGAATAATATAACTAAATTCATCCATAATGTAAATCTATTATTTTTATTTACTTTTCAATATAATCTCGGTATCACGTAATTTGTTTGACCAAAATTCCGGGTCTTCACATTAAGGATGCTTGTAGCCTTAGTGTTCTCTCAAAGGAATCAGCCATTAAGGTAGACACTGCAAGGTATGAAGATTTCGTAATCAGGCTAAGGTCCGCACACGATGGTTATGTCTCAAACTAGCGCTAGTATATGATGATCATGTCTTTTATCTGCCTCCGCATACGATGGTTGTCTTTTATCTTAATCAGTCTAGCGTCCGCATACGATGGTCATGTTTTTTATCTGCTTGCTTTTATGGCTTGCGTGGTAGAATCTATCGTTCTCATATCTTGCATTTTCATGAACTTGATTTAGTTAGAAATTTCATAATCTTTGCCAGCAATCATCAAGAAGAAAACATCCACCAGGTAAAGGGCGCAGTAGCCTCATCAGCTGCCTTTATGTTGAGGGAGGTATAATGGCAGAGAAATAGATTTATTAGCATCTTAAAGGCAATAGATTCCAAATTTATGATTTCTGTGTTTCTAGTTCCTTTAAGAATTTGTCGCGTAAATTATACCTTCGAATATTCCTACTATAAAAATAAAATCAAGTTTTTCATTAAAAGCATGCAACTCTAAACATGAATGACAAAATAATAGGCAAAGATGTGCCCGTCTACAAATAGTGAAGCGCAAAAGCATGAAGAATGTGTAAACACAAACAATAAATAGAAGCAAAACCCTTGAAAGCCAAAAGTAGTTTATACTGGAGGGTAAGTACTAGTATTCCAATTCTGATTTAAGCTTAAGCTTGGGTCTTGTCATACTTGAGAGGCTTCACCACTTCCCAAGTGAAATCGGGGTCATCTCTACCAAAATGCCCATAAGCAGCAGTCTTCAAGAACCTATTGCCGGAACCCCTCTTGAGATCCAGATTAATAGAAATCATACCAGGCCTGAAATCAAAGTTCTCCTTCACAATATCGAGAATTTCTTTGTCAGGGATCTTTCCAGTTCCGTACGTGTCTACAAACACCGACAATGGCTCGGGCACACCAATGGCATAGGAAACCTGAACTATGCACCTCCTAGCAAGTCCCCCCGCCACAATGCTCTTTGCGGCTTGTCTAACTATATACGCACCACTCCTGTCTACCTTTGTGGGGTCCTTCCCCGAAAAAGCACCGCCTCCGTGAGCTCCCCAGCCTCCATAAGTGTCGATGATGATCTTGCGACCAGTAAGACCAGCATCACCATGGGGGCCACCGATGACAAAACGGCCGGAAGGGTTGAGGTGGAAGATGGTCTTCTCGTCGAGGTACTTTTCGGGAATCACCGGCTTGATGACATGCTCCTTTAGGTCGGCAGCAATCTCATCGTTGGTCACAGTCTCATCATGCTGAGTCGAGATCAGAACAGTGTGAACACGAATAGGAACCATGGCACCGTTCTCGTTGTAGTACTCAACTGTCACTTGGGTTTTACCATCGGGCCTCAACCACGGGCAAGTACCATCCTTTCGAACCTCTGTAAGTCGAGCACCAAGTTTGGTCGCAAGAACATGGCTAAGGGGCATCAATTCAGGGGTCTCATCTGTGGCGTAGCCAAACATATGGCCCTGATCACCAGCACCAATCTCCTCGGGTCGCTTGGTAAGATGACCATGGACACCCTGAGCAATATCAGGACTCTGCTGCTCAATGTTAACTAGAACCTTGCAGTTGTCGGCATCCAAACCCACGTCATCAGATACAAATCCGATGGCACGGCAAGTGTGACGGACTATTTTCTCATAGTCAACATTGGCCTTGGTGGTGATCTCACCAAACACCATGACCATATTAGTCTTGGTGCAAGTCTCACAAGCAACTTTGCTCTCCGGATCCTGGGCAAGGCAGGCATCAAGAACTGCATCGGAGATCTGGTCGCAGAGCTTGTCTGGGTGTCCCTCATTCACAGACTCGGATGTGAACAAGAAGGTCTCCATCTCTTTCAGCCTACATCACATGTATACAAAATTAAAACATTTGCTTAAGCTACAAAAAAAAAAAAACAAAGCAAAATTGTAGGAAAAAAGTGTAGATTGCTGAATTATTTGTTCTCGTTATCATCACACTCCATTGAACCTCGTAAATGCTTAAGAAACTAGCTCAGATCTGGACTAATATCATAATAATTAGTAATATAACATCTAGACTGCCTTTCAAAACAGAAATCCCACTCCAAAAATTCAATAATTTCACACATGTAAAGGATTGCAAGTACTTAGACTTTCGAGAGTTGACAAACCATCAAAATCCACAACGTATATTCAGCAGAACCACCACATAACAATCATTTCCCCCAAAAAAATACAACATTCAAAAAGAGAAAACAAAAAAAGATCGCCAATTTACAACAAAACACAAGACCTAATGCAAGTAACATGTCTCGATTATCAGCAAATGAAACAAAAACTAAGGAAAATTGGGAGACAGAGAGAAAGAGTGATACCTTGGATTAAAATGGGAGACTAGAAAGTGCACAACGGGCAGAGGTGGAGTGAGAAGTGCGACGAAGGGAGTGCGGAAATTGGTAAATATATAGAGACCAAACAGCGAGGCTTCGGATGGAATCTTAGTGTAACTTCATTCATTCGCCGAACACGGAATCTGAGTTGGATACAGCTCGCTTCTTACAAAATCAACCTTATTATTTTTTTTTATTGCACCCAAATATGAATGGACACATCAATATTTTGAAAATTAATTTAATTAATCGATTATTTCCTATATTTGTGATTACATAACAATTTTTTTAATTTTATAACTAAAAACATTTATTTAAGGTAAACAATTTAAAAGCGTTAGGATTTGTTTGTTTAAACTAAACATATTTTAAAATTAAATAACTAATTTAAGGATAAATTTCATAGGAGTAGATATAAGGGAAAAATTATCCAAATGTAACTTTGCTCGAATTAGGTTGAATCAAGGCTCGAGTTCGAGCTCAGCTCGAAACATTCGAACATGTTCGCGAACTATTCAAACTATTACTTGAAAACAAAAGGCCCGAAAGACTCGAAATATATTTATTTAATATATAATTATATTAGATTAATAAAATATTAAAGCTTACAAGGGGCTCTAGAACTATCAAACAAAATATTTGGGCTCAAATTCAGCGTTAAAAAAGGTTGAATACATTCGACTCGAATTCAATAATTTCGAACATCAATCAAATATTTTTTTCCTAGCCGGCTTGAAAAAGTCGAGAACGAACTCGATGAACATGAGTCCAAAGAGTGACAACGCAATGACACCCACAACGAGTTAAAATTGGCACACACCGACAGTCTTCCCCAGCTTTACTCGCCAATATGGGGACATCACGCCCATGTGAGTGATAAAACAATTTTAAATTGACTTCTTGTTTGAAAACCTGAAAAAAAAAACGAAGAGAATAATTGATTGTTTAATTTTTTTCTCATTAGTAAAACTTTGTGTATCGGTTCAATCGGTTCGATTCTTTGTTTTCACTCAAAAAATACCGGTTAAAAATTTGTGAAAATACAAATATATGGATTTTTTTAAAATTGATTGTTTAATTTTTTTCCTCATTAGTAAAACTTTGTGTATCTGTTCAATCGGTTCGATTCTTTGTTTTCACTCAAAAAATACCGGTTAAAAATTTGTGAAAATACAAATATATGGATTTTTTTAAAAAATCAACGATATTTAATTGGTTCGTTAAATCGGTTGTTTAAAAAAAAAAGTGGTTTCTGTTAGTGATTTCTTTATGATCTAACCACTTTGTTAGATCAAATGCGGAATAAAATGGATTAGTAGTATACCTCCAGCCATTGCTCTTCTTGCTTTGGTTTATTAGGTCTTCTAAACCTTCACAATCTCCCTTAGATGGTGTATATGGTACTAAATGAGATTATTAGATTTAGGGACCCAACCATATGTATTTATAGGCTCAACCATCATAGAGCTTTCTTTCATCGGTTATGAAGCATGGGGAGATGAATTGAATGTAAATACTTAATGTAAAAGTGTTATGGACCATAAATGAAGGTTTTAATGAAGTGTTAATGAAGTTGTTACCAACATTCTCCCACTTGGTCCATACATTTCATCATTCACCACAGTAAGAAACAAAAATACATGAATCATGGCGATATGTTCTCTTAATACGAGTATTATCTTCCATGTATCACAATGCATCATGTTTCTCAAATCCCAGCCCATATTACTTATTGAATAAACCATATGTTTATTCAAGGTCCAAACATCAATGATATTTCTCAAAATAAATGTGTACACAAGTCAAAATATGAGAAAATATCACAAACAGAGTTTCCCAAACATTCGTTCTTATAACGAAATTTACATAGAGGAACGAAGTCCCATTCTTTCTACATGATCCTTAAATTTTAGTGGTGGCATGCCTTTTGTCAAAGGATCAGGAATCATTAATTCGGTACTAACGTGTTCAATAACCACTGTTTTATCTTTAACACGTTCTCTTATGGCAAGATACTTGATGTCGATGTGATTGCTTCGACTACCACTTTTATTATTCTTAGCCATAAAAACTGCAGCCGAATTATCACAATACATTTTCAAAGGCCTAGAGATCGAATCAACGACTCTAAGTCCAGAAATGAAACTCTTCATCCATACACCATGTGATGTAGCCTCAAAACAAGATACGAACTCAGCTTCCATAGTGGAAGTAGCAGTCAATGTCTGCTTTGCACTTCTCCAAGATACAGCTCCACCAGCAAACATAAAAATGTATCCTGATGTTGATTTCCGTGAATCAACACAGCCAGCGAAGTCCGAATCAGAGTAGCCAATCACTTCCAGATTATCGGTCCGTCTATACATAAGCATGTAATCTTTGGTCCCCTTAAGGTACCTCATTACTTTCTTTGCAGCTCTCCAGTGGTCCATACCTGGATTACTCTGATATCTTCCTAACATCCCAACAATAAATGCAATGTCAGGTCTTGTGCAGACCTGAGCATACATTAGGCTTCCAACGGCAGAAGCATAAGGAATGTTCTTCATTTGTTCCCTCTCAAAATCATTTTTCGGGCACTGGTTCAAGTTGAAACTGTCACCCTTCACAATGGGCGCTATACTTGGTGAACAATCTTTCATCCGAAATCTCTCTAAAACTTTGTTGATATAGGTCTCTTGAGATAGGCCCAGAATTCCTTGAATTCTGTCTCTATGTATCTTAATGCCTATGACATAAGATGCATCACCCATATCTTTCATATCAAAGTTGTTAGAGAGAAATTGTTTCACCCCATGTAGCAAACCCTTATCATTTGTTGCAAGTAAAATGTCATCCACATACAGAATAAGGAAACAAATCTTACTCCCACTGACCTTCTGGTATATACATTGATCCATAATGTTCTCTACAAATCCAAATGAAGAGATTACATCATGAAATTTCAAATACCACTGACGGGAAGCTTGTTTCAATCCATATAAAGATTTCTTGAGCTTGCACACCAATTGCTCACCACCACTAGAGGAAAATCCTTCTGGTTGTTTCATGTAAACCTCTTCCTCTGGATCTCCATTTAGAAAGGCTGTTTTCACATCCATTTGTTGCAACTCCAAATCGAAATGTGCAACTAATGCCATGATGATACGAAGTGAATCTTTCTTTGATACAGGAGAGAAGGTCTCCTGTAGTCGATTCCTTCCTTTTGAGTAAATCCTTTAGCGACAAGTCTTGCTTTATATCTTTCAATGTTGCCCTTTGAGTCCTTCTTTGTTTTATAGACCCATTTACATCCTATGGCTTTTACACCATCAGACAACTCAACCAGACTCCATTAGATGCCATAGAATTCAACTCATCTTTCATGGCATCATACCATAAACTTGATTCTTTACAACTCATGGCTTGTGAAAACGTTTCAGGATCATTTTCGGCTCCAATATTATAATCCGCTTCTTGTAAATACACAACATAATCACTAGGTATTGCTGATTTCCTTACTCTAGCAGATCTCCTTAATGTTGTATCAACATTTTCCTCAGGATCATGTTGTTCAACTGGATGTTCAATAATTTCTGGCAATTCTCGAACATCTTGATCTATTGGAATATTATCAGCGGCTTGTGGAACTTCAGTGATTGGTTGTCCAACACCCGTTTGAACTTGAGGAGTGTTGCGAATGATAATCAATCTATCACTTGGAGTGGAAATTTGAGCGTCAATAAGATTTCTTTCAGAAACAATGTCCTGAAATCGATCGCTCCCACTGATCAAGTCATTCTCAAGAAACTTCGCATTTCTTGATTCCACAATCCTAGTGCTATGAGATGGACAATAGAATCTATAACCCTTTGACCTTTCGGCATATCCAATGAAATATCCACTAATGGTCCTTGGGTCTAGTTTCTTCTCTTGTGGGTTATAAACTCTTACTTCAGACGGGCATCCCCAAACACATATATGTTGCAAACTTGGTTTCCAACCTTTGAATAATTCAAATGGTGTCTATGGGACAGCCTTAGTTGGAACTCGATTTAATATATACACTGCCGTTTTAAGAGCATCAGTCCACAAGGATTCAGGAAGCTTGGAGTTACTTCGCATACTCCTCACCATGTCCATTAAAGTTCGGTTTCTTCTTTCTGCTACACCATTTTGGTCCGGAGAACCAGGCATAGTGTATTGAGCAACTATCCCATGCTCTTGAAGAAACTTCGCAAATGGACCAGGTGCTTGTCCATCCTCAGTGTATCTACCATAATATTCTCCACCTCTATCTGTTCTCACGATCTTAATTTGCTTTTCACATTGTTTCTCTACTTCGGCCTTAAAAACTTTAAAGGCGTCTAGTGCTTCGTTCTTGTTATGAAGCAAGTAGATATACATATATCGTGAATAATCATCAATGAAAGAGATGAAATATCTCGGACCATGCAAGTCCGTTACTGGACTACAAATATCTGAATGTATGATCTCTAATATGTCTGTACTCCTCTTAGCACCTTTCTTCGACTTGTTGGTCTGCTTTCCTTTAATGCAGTCCACACAAGTACTGAAATCAGTAAAATCCAAAGTACTAAGTACTCCATCATTCACTAATCTCTTAATCCTATCTATGGAGATATGACCCAATCTCCGGTGCCACAAAATAGAGAAATCCTCATTCATAACACATAGTTTTATACCAGTGTAAACATGCATAGTATCATAAGTAGCATTATTTTGTAAATCAATAGAGAAAAGCCCATCAGACAATGTACCGTTCCCAACAAGATCAGATTTATAATATAAACTGAAAGATGTTTTTGAAAATTTAAAGGAATAACCAAACGGTACAAGTCTTGAAACTGAAATTAAATTCCTAGAAAAACTAGGAATATAAAATGTCTTTTCTAAATTCAAAACAAAACCACTGTTTAAAACTAGACTACATGTTCCAACAGCTTCCACATGTGAGCGCATTTTGTTTCCTGAATAAATGCATTGCTCACTTTCCACTGGTTTCCTTAGGTTTCGCATACCCTGCAAGGTATTCGAAATATGGATTGTAGAACCAGAATCAATCCACCATGTGTTATAAATAACATCAACCATATTAGATTCATAACAAACAAATGAGATTGGTTTACCTTTTGTCTCAAGCCATTTCTTGAATTTGGTGCAATCTTTCTTCATGTGTCCCTTCTTTTTACAGAAGAAACACTTAGATTCCTTTTTTATTCCACCTTGGGGTGGTATTTTACCTTTCCCTTTCCATTTGGCTTGGTTTATGTCCTTTCTTTCCGTTGCCATAAACACACTTTCACTCTTTTCCATGGTCAATCTTCCCTCCTCTTGAACACACATGGTCATAAGTTCATTAATTGACCATTTATCCTTATGTGTGTTGTAGGATATCTTAAAGGGTCCATATTGACTTGGAAGAGTGTTCAAAATATAATGCACAAGGAAAGATTCAGACATCTCAACCTCAAGAGTCTTTAGTTGAGCCGCAATGTCCCTCATTTGCATGATATGCTCACGCACACCTTTCACAGTAGTGATCCTCATAGATGAAAATTTCATAATTAGGGTGCTGACTAGTGCTTTATCTGAAGTCTCAAACTGCTCATCTATAGCCTTCAGTAGAGCCTTGACATTTTTATATTCTTCGACGGAACCTCGAATACCAGCAGAGATTTTAGTCTTTATGAACATTACGCAGAGACGATTAGATCGCTCCCATTTTTCATAAAGATCAACCTCATCAGGAATGCTGATTTCATTAATCGGAGGTGGTTCGTCTTTCCTTATGGCATAATCAATGTCCATCCACCCTAAATGAAGAAGAATTCTCTCCTTCCAAACTTTATAGTTATCACCCTTTAGTTCGGGAATATCACACTTAACATCAGAGAAATTCACAGATTGCATAACTGCATAAAAAATCATCTTACATGCTTAGAATCCAAAATTTGAGACTAATTAACATAATTCATATTTTACCAATGTAAAATCATGCTTAAAAATATATGAATCTAGTGACGTAAAACTTGCATGTGGGCTAAGGTCTTACTCAATTAGATTCATAATAACTATATGATAAAACTATCAAATTATGTTCATTTTCCTAATTCCTGTGGGTAAATAGAAAATATAATTTGATATTATATCCTAATTAATCATACAAATATAATAAAATTTCCTGTGGGAAAATCTATTATATTAAATACGACAAATTACAAGTAATGTTATAATGTGATCCCAAATCACTTAATATATAATTTTGCATAATTAAAGATGCTGTGCTTATTCCTTAATTAATTAAAATTATATAGATCACACAACATTTAATTCACAAAAAAAAATGTGTTCATAAATTGCACAAAACCATAAGCAATATGAACATCAAATTTAATGTACTAAATTATTTAACTCAATATTGCATGTATAATTAAACAATACAAATTATACATACAAAAATAATAATAATTTAGTACTTAAAATTAAACCACATTATATATATATAATATACGTAAACATATATACACATACTATATAAAGGAAACCAAATTATAACATGCTAATTAATGTTATAAAATTCTAACTGCATGTTTCATGATAATTAACACACTTAATTTCATAAAACGTATTAAAGAAGCCAATTGTAAGACATGAAACACATTTCAGAAAATAATTGTTTTTTTTTTAAATATGTAACTTGTCGTGTATGTTTGTAAGCATTTCTCAATATTTATCATTAAAAATGATAATTAAAGCTAAAAGTACAAAACTCGATGAAATAAAATTTCAAGTCACGACAGGAAGCAAATCGTAGCAAGGCAGAGGTAAAAACCATGCTCTGATACCAACTGTTAGTGATTTCTTTATGATCTAACCACTTTGTTAGATCAAATGCGGAATAAAATGGATTAGTAGTATACCTCCAGCCATTGCTCTTCTTGCTTTGGTTTATTAGGTCTTCTAAACCTTTACAATCTCCCTTAGATGGTGTATATGGTACTAAATGAGATTATTAGATTTAGGGACCCAACCATATGTATTTATAGGCTCAACCATCATAGAGCTTTCTTTCATCGGTTATGAAGCATGGGGAGATGAATTGAATGTGAATACTTAATGTAAAAGTGTTATGGACCATAAATGAAGGTTTTAATGAAGTGTTAATGAAGTTGTTACCAACAGTTTCAATTATTAATAAAAGTTTGGTTCGATGGGTAATCGAATTAAGCGGATGTTCACATCTTAAAGAGATCATGTTGCATGTCAATCCCCCACCGACGATAGTTTTAGTGTTTATATTATTTTATACTATTAGACTAATTCTAAGTGAACAGGCATGGCTTAATTATGATATTAAATTATTTTATATTCACAAGAGGTGTCTAAATTAAGTAATTACTCACGATTTCTTTAGCTTGTCAGTTTTTTATTTCAATTTATAAAAAAATACCTTTTTATACTATAATCTCTTTATTTGTCTGCATTCCGGCACCGACGACGGTAAGACAGAGGCTTACGGCGAGTCATGGTACTTGGAGAATCGCTACACATAGGATTCCGCCCCCTTCGATTGGTACAAAAAATATGTTGAAAATTTGAATTGAATTAAATGGTGTGTCCATTAATGTTGGGTTGCATTTTTTCATTACTATATGCTTCCAAATTAAATGGTGTGTCCATTCATGTTTGGGTGCAATTTTTCATGATTGGATGCTTCCAAATGATGTCTTTTGATGACACCACTTGGTATACTATATAAGAAACAATCATTGAATGAATTAGACATGAAATTTTAGAAATTCACATCATATAGGAGATCAAAATTTGAGTAATTTTGTAGATCTTCATCCTTGTTGAATATTAAGCGCTTTTAAACCTTTGTGGTTTAAATGATTTGTGATTTAGAGTGCTCCTATCACAAATCATAGTCGTTGTATATTGGGAGACAAATTGTCAAAGTAAATCGTTAGCATCGTAGCGTGGTAATATTGTATTAAGGACAGAGATTATAAATCTCGCATCGACATTTGCTTGCTACTTTCCTAACATACACGTCCATAAACTTTGTACAACAAAAATGCCTCATCGCTAGGGCTGCTTAACGGGCTGGGTCAATCCGGACTCGGTCCAAAATCGGATCGATTAGCCCAGTCTGGAACCAGAACCAGGCTAACCGATTCCGAACCGATCCGGAACCGGTAAGATGCCGGTCGGATACCTGTTCTATCATTCCGGATCCGGTATCTTACCGGTTCCGTACCAAACGGATCTGGTTCCGGGCTGAATCGGAACCGGTCCGTTATTTTTAATTTTTTTTATTTAGGTGAATATAACCTCGATTTTTTGGAAAAGAAAAAAGAAAAAAAGAAAAAAATAAACTATTCCGGATTGGAACAGGTCCAACCCAGAATCGAATTCGATCCGGTTACTTAACGGATCGGACTGGTTCCAGAATTATCGGATCCGAAACCGCCGGACCGAACCGGATTAATCCGTTTACCAGCCCTACTCCTCGCTCCTCTCATCCGCCTCTACATCCCCCGTCACCACCATGTTCTCGTCGTTGGCTGTGGAAGTTCCGGTATTTCCCCCGCTTTAACACTTATCCTCTACGTCTTTTGAGTAAATGTGTGCCAGTTTTTTCGCTTTTAGCTGTTGACTATTATCTAGGTTGGACAAACGGTTTCGAGATGATTCATCTAACATTATCTTGGTTATACTCGTGAATGATATTTTTCTCCTCATTTTTTTGAACTTGTTAGCTATGTTTAAATTGGTCATCAAAGTTGCTTCGCGTCGCTTGTATCTATTCGTTGTTGATCGAATTTTTCGATATAAATCTCAAGTGTATCCAAATCTTTGTACTTCTTGTTCATTTTTTTAATTGAAAGAAGTGTGACATGCTGCTTATTTGCCTACGACTCCCTCGAGCATTGCAAGAACAAGTCCTAAAAATGCCAATCTTGAGTTGCATAAACTCATTTACTGCTCCATGCTATGTTTCGGCTTCTAAATTCTGGCATGCATGGATCTAGTACTGAATATTATTCTCTTTAGAAGAATTGGTCGCTATGATGTCCAACTTTTACGTTGACAAGTTTCGTCTTAATTATGCATGGTCTTTAAAAAATTTATTTTCGAAATCATATTTCTATTACCTCATGAAATGGTGATTTTTCTGATGTATTGATTTACTGTCTTCAAACTATTTATGCAGAAGAGGGTCATGAAGAGTAAATATGTGAACTTACTATGGAGGAACGGAAAAACAGTTTACAGGTTCAGATATAAAATGGTTCCAGCTGTGGGCTGTGGCAATTAACACATCTGTATATGAACAAATCAGACAGAATCTCAGGAAAAGAAATATCGTATCAGGACAAGGCGGAGATCTATGTATTTTATGCCAGGAAGAGGAAGAGAAAACACAGCATCTGTTGTTCATTTGCCAAGATTCTCATAACCTTTGGATGAGATGTTATCAATGGCTAGGTTTCAAGGTGGCGCTACATACAGATATGGTGTCAAATTATCTTCAACATAAGGTCTTTGGAAACAGAAGAAGGGAAGAAAAGGATGGTTAACTGTTTGGACGACTCTGGTGTGGACTATCTGATTACATCACAATAAACTTTTCTTCAACGGAGCACAATATTCTGGGGAAGATCTTTTTGAGCTAGTCTTGTTTATGTCTTGGTTTTAGATTCATAATAATAAGGGTGTTAAGTTTAAGTTTATGCTTTTAGATTGGAGGAACTATTTTTAAGCCGTTTGTTCTAGCTTATGACTTCATTTGTACTAACTTTCTAGTACCCTGGTACTTATTTATCTATATAAATCATTTTGCCTCACTTGGTAATAAAGTCTAGCCAGTATATCAAACTATAACATTAAATTGGGGCACCATGACTGTTGAGTTGTTGGCCCATTACCTATACTTGTCCAAATGGGCTTTGGCCCATCTCCCTTGATCCCATAACCGAGCCCCATTCTTCAGCCCTCTTTCCCCCCTTGCAGCCATCACCTCTTCGGTGCCCTAGCTCCAGAATCTTCTTGCCCGCCTCTTCAGCTGGTTCGTCCCTTCGGAAATTGCACCCATCTCTTCATCTCCCTCTTGCCTTTATGTATGGTATGGTTTATGATGAGTTGGTTAACCCTGAAACCCGAAAATACTCTGTGGATTTTCGCCTACCCCTACCCCTTCGTTTTCTGTTCCGACGGTGGCTGGCCGTGGCTTTGTGCTCCGGCCGTTAGGTGGTTTTCCGATTGCTTGCCGTGAGAAAGCTTGGTGCTTTGGTGCTGTGTGTGCTCGGCTGTGCGTTGGCAGATCTCGGGCAGTGCTCGGCCGTGTGTTTCGGGCAGCGGTCTAGGGCAGTGTGTGTCTCCATCTGTTGGATACGATACCTTGGTTCCCCGGTGACGACGTGGATTGGATACCCAGCTCGACCTGAGCCCTAATCCTTTAATCTTGTTTTCATTCCAGTTTAAATTTATATATTGGAATTGTATACTGTGATTTTGTTTGTTTCTTGATTGCAGGTTGTTGATCGAGATTGAAAGCGGGACGTAAACATTACAGTGGTATCAGAGCGTTCCGTGCCTGGTGGAGTGTTCGATTGACCTCGGGCAGAGCTGTTTTGGACTCGGGAGTGTTCGGGCAGACGTCGGGCAGCGGCAGAGGACTTCGGGCAGCGGCAGAGGTCGTCGGGCAGGAGCTGTAGGCTTCGGGCAGACCTCGGGCAACGATTGGAGTGCTCGGTGGTTTGGGGCAGAGCTTGGCAGGGCCTCGGGCAGCAGCTGTTGGCTTCGGGCAGCGGGCAGTAGTGCTCGGGCAGCTTCTGGAATCTCGGGCAGATTCCGGGCAGGCGCTTCGGTGCTTCGGGCAGCGTGGTTTTCGTCACCCCAGAGCTTTGTCTCTGGGTTGTAAGTGATTTTTTCAACCCTTAATCATTTTACTATCGTGTTTCTAGGTATAATTGTGTCCCTTACCCGTAGGAAAAATCCTATCTGAAGCCCCATGCTCGTACACCGTTGAGTGTATTGTGATCTTGTGAGTGATAGTGATTTTTTCCTTCCCATAGCTTGTTTAATTCTTTCATTGTGTTTTGTGTGCCTTTGTGGTCCTTGCTTCTGCTGTTTGGTTAGAGAAATTGTGTGTGCCTACTTGCTTATGTGCGATGGCTTCAATTTCTGGATATAACCTTGAACCGTTTAATGGAAAATCTGATTTTTCTATATGGCAACAAAAGATGAAAGGAATTTTAATACAACAAAAGGTATTTAAAGCTATTGATGGTAACTGGGCTGAGAATATTACTACTGTTAAGAAACTTGAAGATGACGAATATGCTTATTCTTCTATTATCTTGAACTTGTCTGACTCTGTGCTCAGGAAGTGTGGTAAACTTTCATCTGCTAAAAAACTTTGGGAAAAATTAGAAGAGATGTTTACTGAGAAATCTTTGCCTAGTAAACTTTTCTTGTTGGAAAAATTTTTCAGATTCAAGCTAGACTTGAACAAAGATGTAGATGAGAACTTAGATGTGTTTACTAAGTTAATTCAAGATATTAAGTTGACAGGAGATAAGAACATAGACGACTATTCACCTATTGTCCTTCTAAATGCTATTCCTGAAACTTATAGTGATGTAAAATCCGCCATTAAGTACGGTAGAGATTCTATTACATTGGATACTGTAATGAACGGCTTGAAAAGCAAGGAATTAGATTTAAAAGTTAACAAAGGTAATAGGCATTCCTCTGGTGAAGTTATGCACGTTCGTGGTAGATCACAACATAGGCATAATAACAATAACCAATATCAAAAGGGTGATAAAAGAGGAAAGAGTAAGACTAGATCGAAATCTAGGTCTAGTAAGAGAAAATGTTACAATTGTGGGGATCCTAATCATTTCATAAAAGATTGCCCTAAAAAGAAGAACCAGAATAAAATTGGAAATCAGAATAGTGAACAAGCGAACATTGCTTCTACCTCTGGGGAAAACATGGGGGATATTTTTATGGTGACTGAATTATGTGATTCTGTGAACTCTGTGCTTTCATTACCTGTGTGTGAAAATGAATGGCTTGTAGATTCAGGTTGCACTTATCACATGACACCACTTAAAAATTTGTTTTCTAGCTACAGAGAAATTGAGCATGCTTCTGTTTCTGTGGCCAATGAGAAATTGTGTAAAGTTTCTGGTATTGGTGACGTTTGTCTGAAATTTGAATCTGGTTATTCTGTGACTTTGAAAGATGTTAGGCATGTTCCTGCTTTGTGCAATAACTTGATGTCCTGTGCAGCTTTAGAGTCTGATGGTTATGAGGGTAAATGGGGGAAATGGTTGCATGAAAATTATGCGGGGGTCTTTGGTAGCATTTAAGGCTGAGAATAGGAGAAATTTGTATGTTTGCAAAACAATCTGTGATAAAATCTGTGCTAATTCTGTGTCAGATGATTTAACTGATTTATGGCATAAAAGGTTAGGTCATATGAGTGCTAAAGGATTAGAGATTTTACACAAGGATGGTTGTTTTGGTAAGGATAAATTGTCTTGCATGACTTTTTGTGATTCCTGTGTGTTAGGCAAACAGCAAAGAGTTAAATTCCCTATCTCCCCTTCCCCTAATGTGACTAAGTGTTCTGATATACTTGAATACCTGCATGCTGATGTTTGAGGACCTTCACCTGTCCCAACTCAAGGTGGTAATAGGTATTTTTTTGTCTATCATTGATGACTACTCTAGAAAAGTGTGGATTTTTCTAATGAAAAATAAATCTGATGTTTTTGATAAGTTTAAAAACTGGAAGATTTTGATTGAAAACCAAACTGGAAAAAAGATTAAACGACTTAGGACAGATAATGGAATGGAATTTTGCAATATCTTGCTTGATGACTTGTGCTGTGAATCTGGGATTCTGAGACACAAGACTGTGCCCTATACTCCCCAGCAAAATGGTGTTGCTGAGAGAATGAATAGAACTTTACTCGAGAGAGTTAGAAGTATGCTTGCATCTTCTGGACTCTCAAAGAAGTTCTGGGGCGAAGCTGTCGTTACAGCTTCTTATTTGATAAATAGATCCCCTTCCGTGCCTTTAAATGGTAAGTGTCCTGAAAGTGTTTTTTCTGGTAAGCAATTAGATTTTTCAAATCTGAAAGTGTTTGGTTGTTCTGCATTTGTGCATAGGAAAGGAGACAAACTTGAACCTAGGTCAGTTAAGTGCGTCTTTCTTGGTTATCCTGAGGGTGTAAAAGGATATAGGCTGTGGTTAAGATGTGAACCTGGTTTTAAAACTATTATAAGTAGGGATGTCATTTTTAATGAATCTGAAATGCCTTGCTTGCTTCCATCTTTGCCTGAACCTGACTGTGTGTCTGAGTCTACACCGAGCAAGGTGGAGTCTTTGCCTATTGTTACCCCTGTTATTGAAAACGATGTGCTCCCTAATATGAATCATGAGAACTTGCCTGTTAATGAACCTGATTTGCATGAAAATGTTGACGAACATGTGCATAATGAATTGGTTGCTGATGAATATGAAGATCTGCATGATTATATGTTGACTAGGGATAGAGTTAGGAGAAATGTGAAACAACCTGCTAGGTTTAATGATTTTCACCTCACATCGCATGTTTTCAATATGTTTGAGTCTATAGATAATTGTGAGCCTAAGACCTATAATGAAGCTTTGAAATCTAAAAATGCTGTGCATTGGCTTAGTGCTATGAAAGATGAGATGCATTCTTTAGTTGTGAATCATACGTGGACTCTTGTACCTAAACCTGTTAATTGCTCTTTGGTAGATTGCAAATGGTTATTTAAGGTAAAGAATGAAGGTGATTCTGTTAGATATAAAGCTAGGCTAGTTGCAAAAGGTTTTACACAAAGAGAGGGTATTGACTATACCGAAATCTTTGCTCCTGTTGTTAGTTTACTACTGTGAGAATTTTATTATCACTTGTTGCTCACTTTAATTGGGAACTTAAACAGATGGATGTTAAAACCGATTTTTTGCATGGTGACTTAGATGAAAAGATTTTCATGAAACAACCTGATGGTTTTGTTGACTCAAAGAACCCTAATCATGTTTGTTTGCTTAATAAATCTTTGTATGGCCTAAAGCAGTCACCTAGGCAATGGAATAAGAAGTTCGATGAATGCATGCTTACCTTAAAATTTAAAAGAAGCTCTTTTGATCATTGCTTGTATTTTAAGGATAAAATGCCAGTGCCTGTTTTCTTGTTGATTTATGTGGATGACATGTTGATTGCTAGTCCTTGTCTGAAATCCATAGAGCATATTAAGAACTGTCTAAGTGATAAATTTGATATGAAGTTCTTAGGAGATGCTAGTAGAATCCTAGGCATGGACATTGTTAGAGATAGGAAGGTATCTACTCTCTGGTTGAAGCAAACTTCTTATGTAGAGAAAATTTTAAAGAAATTTTCCATGTTTGATGCAAAACCTGTTAACGTACCCTTAGCTGCTCATTTTGTGCTAAGTAAAGATCAAAGTCCCAAAACTGATGCTGACTTTGATGTCATGAAAAATGTACCGTATTCAAATGCTATTGGGTCTATAATGTATTTGATGGTTAGCACTAGACCTGACATTGCTTATGCTGTTAGTTGCTTAAGTAGATATATGTCTAATCCTGGTGTGGTACATTGGAATGCTGTTAAGTGGTTGTTGCGTTATTTGAAAAACTCTATGCATTATGGCTTATGTTTTTCTAAATATGCTGATGGTGTTAAGTTGAATGGTTATGTGGATTCTAATTATGCGAATGATAAAGACAATAGAAAATCTACTACTTCTTATGTGTTTACTTTGTGTGGATCATGTATAAGTTGGAAATCGCAGCTACAACATATCGTTGCCTTGTCGACAACGGAGTCTGAGTATGTTGCTGTGACAGAAGCTTTGAAGGAAGCTGTCTGGCTGAAAGGTTTGATTTCCGAACTTAGCTTGCTTGAAGGTAACGTAGAGGTATTTTCTGACTCTCAGTCTGGTATTCAATTGTGTAAGAATCCTGTTTTTCATGACCGCACTAAGCATATTGATGTTAGATTTCATTACATTAGGGATGTAGTGGCTAAAGGATTAGTTAATCTTGAAAAGATTCCTTCTGAATATAATCCTGCTGATATGGGAGCTAAGTGTTTACCTATTTCTAAGTTACAATCATGTCTTAAAATTTTGAATTTTGATACAGGTGATTGATTACTAGGTGTTAACTATTTTTGATTAGTATAACTGCTGTGTGCGTGTTATATGATTGTTACCCTGGTTATTGACTTTAACCTCTTTGTGTTGGTTATTGTCTGTGTTCTCTGTCTGTGCTGTGTGCTATGACAAGAACTTGGTCCACACAATGCTTTGTGTGTTGTGGGGACCCTTTGGGCGATGATGAAGTCATCTATTGGGTTATCCTTACGTCGAGGTGGAGCCGGTATTGTGCCAAGGTGGAGATTTGTTGAGTTGTTGGCCCATTACCTATACTTGTCCAAATGGGCTTTGGCCCATCTCCCTTGATCCCATAACCGAGCCCCATTCTTCAGCCCTCTTTCCCCCCTTGCAGCCATCACCTCTTCGGTGCCCTAGCTCCAGAATCTTCTTGCCCGCCTCTTCAGCTGGTTCGTCCCTTCGGAAATTGCACCCATCTCTTCATCTCCCTCTTGCCTTTATGTATGGTATGGTTTATGATGAGTTGGTTAACCCTGAAACCCGAAAATACTCTGTGGATTTTCGCCTACCCCTACCCCTTCGTTTTCTGTTCCGACGGTGGCTGGCCGTGGCTTTGTGCTCCGGCCGTTAGGTGGTTTCCGATTGCTTGCCGTGAGAAAGCTTGGTGCTTTGGTGCTGTGTGTGCTCGGCTGTGCGTTGGCAGATCTCGGGCAGTGCTCGGCCGTGTGTTTCGGGCAGCGGTCTAGGGCAGTGTGTGTCTCCATCTGTTGGATACGATACCTTGGTTCCCCGGTGACGACGTGGATTGGATACCCAGCTCGACCTGAGCCCTAATCCTTTAATCTTGTTTTCATTCCAGTTTAAATTTATATATTGGAATTGTATACTGTGATTTTGTTTGTTTCTTGATTGCAGGTTGTTGATCGAGATTGAAAGCGGGACGTAAACATTACAATGACCAATCTTTTTTTAATGCTATGGAATAAACTATGCCTCTACTATTGAAGGCATTTTCAAGCAAAAAAGTTATGCTATTTTTTGAGCCATTCAAAGCTAGCAACATAATATTTCTTTGTGATTTTTTTCCTTAAAAAAAATTGTCCTCTGATTACCATGGTTTCTTTCTGCAGCCTTTAGTGAAAGCATGGTTGCTGATGGATACAATGAAGTAGTCAACATCGATGCCTCCTCTGTGGTGATTGAAGCAATGGAAAAGAAGTATTCCGATCACTCAAAGATGAAATGTATCATTCATTACATAAGTAATAAGAATGTAGCAGTTAGAATTGCCATCCATGGTATTAAGTATTAACCACACTGCTGTTATACCTGTACCATGCTTGCTGCTATAAAGTACAGAGTTCAGGCACCAGTTCCTTAATGTCTGAGCAGATATGAAATGGATGTCCGCGATATGAGTTCAATTAATGCAAATTCCTTTGATGCTGTTGTTGACAAAGGTACTTCTATTTTACCTGTGAGTTTCTGTGAAATAATTCTCTTCACAACAGTTGTTGATGCTTTTTAATATTGTCTTCCAGGAACACTGGACTCTCTTTTGGTGGGTAATATGCGTCACATTATATGTATCTGCGAGAAGAATGGATTATTTTTCTCCTATTTCTTCAACAATATATTTTGGTAGTTATACATTTACAGGGCTAAAGAATGGACACTAAATTCCCTAACTACAAAATCCCAAGATTTTGGTGAAGTTAAAGACACACAACACAAATCAAAGATACACAACGTCATTCTGAGATACACAATATCAATCTAAGTGATCTAGACAGTCTGAAAAATCATGAGAAAAACATATCACGATATCCGTGATTTCGAACATTATCTTAGTAAACTGATTGCTATGTTGATTATTTCTTTTTCTCCCTGTAGTGTGGTCAAAACTCACTGCAAAATGCAGCTAGGACGCTTGAAGAAGTCTGGAGGTAAATAATTGCAACTTATTCTGGACATTTTTTCTAGTTTGATACTGCTTCCTCCGGCTCACTTTCTTCCGTAAGTTAAAGTGGTTGGTGATAATTATAAGGGGAGTATATATATATGTATTTAACCTTTATTTATTAGTAGGCTGTTTCTTTGTTTTTTAAAAAGATGAGTATTAAGGGGCTTTGGGCGACAAACCCCCAGAAGTGCAAGCATCAGATTCCTTTTTTTGTTATCATTGCATATTCAAAGCTTACTTGTGCTTTGCATCTACCCCTTACTTAGATTTACATGATTTATAGATTTCATATGGTTCACCTGTTTACCGACTTTCATTGTTGAGAGATTCATGCTCCTGGGCAATTAAACTTCACACTATAGGTTTGCAGATCTTTATTGGGGTCTTAATCATAAATTAGCTTCAAGATTTATATGAGTTGTGCACGCCTGCTCCTGGTCATGCTTATGTTCACATTTATGCTCACGGAAATTAATTCAATGCAGATAAACTTGCATCTCAAAACAGTTCAGATGATCAGAACAAGGATCTGATGGTTCCAATTTCATTAGATGCTAAAGGAGAAACTGTCCTCGGAAAGAACACTGATGTCCGTTGTATATATGTTTGTGTTAAGGTAAGAATCGGTTTTCAATCTGTGTCACATTAGACAGATGAACATACTTTACGTTGCAACCGTTCCTGGAAAAGGGGGTGGACTGCTTTGACATTTGCTCCCATTGTTTTCAGGATAACCACCATCACAACAAAAGTACTGAAGCATGCATGATTCAGGCACTGAAAGGATGTGGAGAACCTGTTCAGCAAACTATGCATCTACATGTATGAAATATCTTTTATTGGTATCCTCCCGCCTCAAACCTGATTATTTCATTGTTTTTTGTTACCAATTTATTATAAACTAGTTGCATTGGTTTGGGTGAGAGTGACTGGTGCTTATGTAATTTGATTTTAGTTCAGGAATTAGAGGTTGTGGAAGCTGGATTAAATCAACTGCTGGTTGGTGATTTGAATGAAACAATTATATCAGCCATCTTTCATGAATTGTTATGCTAATAGATATCTCTGTGAGATGTTGGTTTTAACCTATTTGAAAGATAAATGGATACTTTGATGAAAGTATGTTATGATCAGTGCAGTGTTTTTATTCATTTCAATTAATTTAATTTAATTCTAGGTGTGCGTAATGCAGTAGTTTGGACACATATTTTGACCCTTTCCTGGGATTCAGAGACGCAGCTTTGGCCGAGTAAGGAATTAGAGCATAATTTAGAAGATTGAAGACTACAAGATACATTTCTGAATACATCCAACATTCCCTTCAACTACTTACAAATCAAAGTAACGTAACTTTCCGAAATATAGGGATAAGATAAAAGCTTTCTTTGCAACTCCAGAAGTTCAAAATTTCTTGGGACCATTGCCTCTACGGATGGATTAGGTCAAGCCCACCAAAATCACCAATCAATCGACCAATGTATTTATCAATCTGCTGTACGTTGATGATCAACACATGAATTAGGGATTCTGCTTCGTGCCAAGAGTCGAACTGACCTTTTTTTGTATAATTGACAACAGTCCTACACCATATCATAAATCTTCTCGGTTACATAAACCCACCATCTACCTAATTGTTTTTATCTTTACCACGGTTCTCCAGTTTGTCTTCAGGTCTATTATGATACTGAGAAAATTCGTTATTGATCCTTGAAAGAACTTTCTGTGAACGTGCCAACCTCTCGTCGAGATCTAACTCAAATGGCCACCTCAACAAGCTATTTGTTTGCTGTTGACAATGGTGTTGACCGTCTTGCATCCTCAGTAGCTTCTTCACCATTTCATCTGATTCAGTAACCTTCTTCTGTAGGTTACTTTTGTCCATCTGCACAAATATTATTAATAAAAAATTTGGTCTCATCACATCATTTGACAACATTATATAGTAATGTATGCCTTCAATGATGAAATTGGGATACATAGTAGCAAAACCAGAACATTCATTTGGGGAGGGGTGAAACTAGACAATAAAAGTTAAGGGAGACGAAAGTATATTAAATATTATATATGGACGTTAGAAAATCTAAGATGGAGGAGAGTGGCCCCTTGTCGGCCCCCATCCTATCCCTCCATCACTAAGATATACATAGTGCCACATGTACCTTAAGCATATCGTTTTGTGCAATCAACATCTGATCTCGTTGTTGTAGTTGTTCCAGAATAATCTGCAAACCAAGTTGGTCTGCTCTGCTTTTATTTACTTCTGTAATGCATCTGTAGCAAAATATTGTCTCGACCTTATCAATGTCATGACCACATCAATGGTAGTAATCCTAGCAATTGTTTGTTAAATAAAATAACAATGTAAAGTAGAGCATTTCCAATGTGAATGGCAAACAGCATGAATAACCTTTCTTTATCTTCATGTAATTCATTAATATGACTCCGCAGGTTGACAACTTCTTGCTCCTAGTGACAGGAAATATACATGTGAAGCTTGAAACATTTTTCTCTAAAATAAAACTAAAATATAGTACCATCACAGCAAATTCTTGTCTCTGATGTTGAGCCTCTTTAATAAGCTTTTGAAGTTGATGTTGGTCAACTATATTCTGTAACAAAATTTTTGAAAAAAATATTATATTGATAAAAGAAAACATGCACCATCATTGCATGGGCCTGAACTCACAGAGTAATTGGTGATGTCCAACTTAACACTCAGTAAATCCCTGATGACATCATGTGTCATGCTTTCTGCAGTGGCCAGTCTAGCATTCAGCATACATACCTGGATCAGTATACATTAGAGGCTACAGTGTTAATGGACAAAATACAGGAAATAGATTCCAAAAAATGGAGAGTATGACAAAATTTATTAAGACTAACACCCAGATAACATTTAACAGCATCCAAAACGATCAGGATAAAACGTGAAGCTCAAATGCCACCCGATAGTAAAGGGAAAATGGCTAAAAACTGCATCAGCTAAAAGTGAAATAAATGAAGATATCATGTACTACATCAAACTGTTTAGATATCACTTTAAAATTTAATTTTTATGACTTATGTTGATAAAAGGATATTGCTGACGGCACCATCAAATATCTCTCACGAACAGCTGTTTGACATCTTAGATAGGCAAACTTCAAAATAAAATTTCGTATGTATTTACCTCTTTATGCCTACTGGCTACCAGTGCTTCAAGCTCTTCAATATGAAGTCTAGCATTTGACAGCTCTCGATCCTTTTCTTGATTCACCTGCTGGACCAGACTAGCAATGCATCTGAATGGTGAACTAGAACCCCTTGTTTTTGTTGAAATTTTATCAGCACCTCCTAAGGTTTGTGGCATGGATACAAATGATAAATCTGGTTTAGCTTCACAAATCATTGCTTCCAGGTTCTTGTACTGTTCAAAATACAGAATGTGGTTGCTTGTAATTGACATTATTAAAATTGAGAAGTATCAAATAACAACCAAATCAAACGTAAATATCGTTCTGTGTTTATTAGATCAAATGGGACAATAACAAAAACTTATATTTTAACTCTCTTCTCCTTTGCACTAACATTCCAGACTTATCTTTCAACACTCGGAAAATTTGATACCATGAAGTGAGTTCTAGGCCATTAGTAATGGAATGTCACAAGTTGAAGCAAAAACAAACAAAACCGATCATGCAGCACCATGTTGTGTAGAATAATTGAAGATTTGATAAATATTTCATATATCTTCTATATTTATGATAAGATTTGGTTCTTCAAATCTAATATTTTGGTATAGCCATAAAATTAGGGATATCTTATGTCCTATAAATATAAATATAGGACCACGTATTGTATCTTGTATCATAAAAAAAAAAATTAATAAGAATTCTGTTATTCTTATGTTTCTGCTCTTTACTTTCATGGTACCAGAGCTATAGGATTGTTCTCGATCCTCCGAATCCTTCGCAAGTAACTGTTCACCGGTATTGTTCATATCGCGTTATTGTTCATCGCGTCACTGTTCATCGAATGGCTTCGGGTTCATCACGCGATGAGAAGACGACGGATTCCCCACCACAGCCTCCATCTGATTCTGTTTTACAGGGTGGAGGTGTGGATAATACCCCTATCCACCCTACCGTTCACAAATTGAATGGTAAAAATTATTTGAAATGGACGCAATCCATCAAACTCGTAATTGATGGTAAAGGAAAATATGGATATTTGAGTGGGTGGTGAAACTGCTGAACCTTCTCAAAAGGATTCTGGTTGGAGGTTGTGGAAATCTGAAAATTCTCTCCAAACACGGACCACAAACCATATATTTGTGTATTTTCCATTTTGGGCCCACAGAAGTGTAATATGAGAGGTAGGAGACCCAAAAAAGATCATTACTAGATTGGGAGGGGAATTCCTTTAAGAAAATGATTAATATACTTAATATTTGATTAGATATAGACGTCAGGAAATACTGGTGCAGAATATATAGGGTTTGTGGTCCGTAATTTCAAAAATAAGAGGGGCCCCATACCATATACGTACTCATACAAATCTAATATACGTAAGCACAAATTCCGAAAGAGGGTTCAGGAAGCGGAAGGGCTTACGACCTTTCCTTGTAGGTCACAGAAAATCGCCGATGTGTCTTCGGCGATTGGCATGGCTTATCAATTCCATGGATGTTGCGATTGGTAAACCATATTTATTTCTTCCCACAGCCAAGGACGTCTGGGAGGTTGTCAAAGAGACATTCTGATTTAGCAAATTCTTCTCAAATTTTTTTTATCTAAAGACACGGCTTTGGCAGATTAAACAAGGGGAACGTGACATAACTAAATACTATAATGAGATTCAGACTTTGTGGCAGGAATTAGATCTGTGTTATGATAATACTTGGGCTTGCACATATGATAGCAGCCGCTTCCTCCAACGACAGGAGAATGATCGAGTGTTTGAATTCCTTGCAGGCTTAAATCCAATTCTAGATGAAGTCCGGGGTAGGATCCTCGGTCGCAACCCACTTCCTTCAATTCGCGTCGTGCTTGCTGAAGTGAGACGCGAAAAAGGACGCAGAAAAGTTATGTTTCATGCTAAAGGTTCTGATAATGTATCTGCCTTCATCACGAAGAATCACCAGCCCTTCTCCCAAAACAAATCGCGACAGCAAAGAAAAGGAGAACGAGTCTGGTGTGATTAATGTAATGCCCCCAGACATACAAGGGAAACATGTTGGGAATTGCATGGAAAGCCCCCTGATTGGAAGCCACGATCATTCCATCAAACCAACCGTGATCAGAAGGTGTCTAAGGCCAACACTGAAGAGTCCAGTGCCCCTCCTCATACTAGTGCAACCCCATCTTTCACCAAGAAGCAATTGGACAAGCTGTATGGGTTTTTTTAGCCCACACAATTTTCTACAGCTAATTCCTCATGTTCATTAACCCAAACAAGTAATTTCTCCAATGCCACAGCTCTACACACTTCGTCTAGCCTTTCCTCCCCTTGGATCATCGACTCTGGAGCCACCGATCACATGACAGGTTGCTCTAATTTGTTTTCCTCCTATAACCCATGTGCAGTAATCAGAAAATTAAAGTAGCCGATGGATCACTCTCAGCAGTGGCTGGGAAAGGATCCATCACTATTTCTGATCACCTCATTGTTCATAACATACATCATGTCCCAAATCTGTCTTGTAACTGTCTGTTAGCAAAACTCACCTGTGATTTAAAGTGTTATGCTAACTTTGTTTCCAACTACTGTGTTTTTCAAGATCTGGAGTCGGGGAAGGTGATTGGCGATGCTAAGGAGTATGATGGTCTCTATTATTTTGAAGATGTGCATTCCTCAAGTGCTCACACTCTAAATTCTGTTTTGGATCATTTAGGATTAATTCTGATGATGATATTATGCTTTGACATCGTAGATCAGGGCATCCAAATTTTCAGTATTTGAGACAATTATTTCCAGCTTTATTTCGTAATAAAAAGTTACATTTATTTCAATGTGATGTCTGTCAATTAGCTAAACATCATCGTGCATCCTTCCCAGCACATCCATATGTGGCATCAAAATCACTTTCATTGATGATCACACTCGCTTCAGTTGGGTATATTTATTAAAAGAAAAATCCGATGTGGAACATTGTTTTAAAATATTTTATCAAATGATCGAACACAATTTCAAGCAAAAATCCAAATGCTTTGATGTGACAATGGTAGAGAATATTTTAATAAAGTCTTAAAATCTTTTTTTGACGAAAAAGGCATTATTCATCATAGCTCTTGTGTTGACACTCATCAACAAAATGGAGCGGCAGAACGTAAGAATAAACATCTCCTTGAAGTAGTTAGGTCACTAATGTTCACTACAGAGGTACCTAAATATTTTTGGGGGAAGCTATTCTTACCGCCACTTATCTTATAAACCGCATGCCATCACGAGTTCTGAAAATCCATTGTCACGACTTACCTCCGGTTTACCTTTAAAAGTGTTTGGATGTGTAGCTTTCATTCATGTTCATAATCATCATAGGGATACATTGGATCCTCGTGCCATAAGATGTGTCTTTCTCGGTTACTCTCCTACCCAGAGAGGATATAGATGCTTTGATCCTAAATCAGGAAAATTCTTTTGTCACCATGGATGTCACATTTTTTGAATCCCAAATTTTTTTTTGAAATTACTCTTGAGGGAGAGATTGATCTCCAAGAGTCAAGGGACGAGAAAGAACAATGATTTTTGAAATAACTTCCTCCTTCCACCTAGCGAAGGGATGAAAATTAATGACGACGAATTAGGGTCGAAGAAAAACAGGTTTGGACAAGTTTATACCAGAGGTAAAAAGACTCAAAATAATAACGATACCTCTACGCTTCCGCAAGACCAAGAGCATGTCCCCAATCCAGATCCAGAAACCATGGAAGTGTTCGACCATAATCCCTGCAACACTGAAACTACAAATCTAGGTAGAGTTTCTGAACCCGAGAGCCTTCCCATTGCACTTGGGAAAGGAATTAGGACCTGCACACAACATCTGCTTCCCAATTTTGTTTCCAATTTTGTGCCGTATAATAGATTATCAACTTTATACTCCACATTCATATCATAATTGTCAAGTGTGGACATACCAAAGACAATACAGGATGCTCTAAAAGTTCAATTCAGATGGATCTGTGGAGCGCTATAAAGCAAGACTAGTAGCAAAAGGTTTTACTCGGACCTATGGAGTTGACTACCAGGAGACGTTTGCTCCGGTAGCTAAACTTAATACCATTCGAATCCTGCTCCTGGCAGCAAATCTCGAGTGGCCATTACATCAACTGGACGTAAAAAATGCATTCCTAAATGGAGATTTAGAAAAAGAAGTTTATATGAATGTACCACCAGGATCTGAAGATAGGTTTGATGGCAAAGTGTGTAAGTTGAAAAAGTCACTCTATGAGTTAAAACAGTCCCCACATGCCTGGTTTGATAAATTTACTCAGTCTGTTAAGAAAGAAGGATACAGTCAAGGCCAAGCAGATCATACTATGTTTGTAAAACATAGAGACCCTGGTAAAATTGCTATTTTGATCGTATATGTTGATGATATAATACTCACTGGAAATGATGGTGAGGAAATCACGAGACTGAAGAAAAATCTCGCAGCAGCATTTGAAATAAAGGATCTGGGTGACTTGCATTATTTCTTGGGTATTGAAGTGGCTAGATCAAAGAAGGGAATATCATTATCACAAATATGTACTGAATCTATTACAGGAAACAGGGATGAGTGGATGTATGCAAAGTGACACACCCATAGATCCTAATCACAAATTATGAGAAATCTTGGAAGGAGTTCCAACAGATAAAGGTCGATATCAGCGCCTTGTAGGAAAACTCATCTATTTATCCCATACAAGACCAAACATTGTGTTAGCTGTTAGTATTGTCAGTTAGTTTATGCATGCACCTTACGAGGAGCATATGGGAGCTATTTACAGAATTCTGAAATATCTAAAGAGTTCTTCAGGAAAAGGCTTATAATTTGAAAAATGTGATCAAAGAGTATAGAAGGGTACACTGATGCAGATTGGGAAAGGTCAATATACGATAGAAGATCAACCACAGGGTATTGTACCTTTGTATGGGGGAACCTTGTTACATGGCGGAGTAAAAAGCAGAGTGTAGTGCCACGAAGCATTACGGAAGCTGAGTTTAGAGCCATGGAAAATGGAGTGTGTGAGCTCTTATGGATGGAGAGTACTTCAAGAACTGAAACTGGAAGTTAAAGCTCCAATGATGTTGTATTATGATAATAAATCTGCCATAAGTATTGCAAATAATCCAGTCCAGCATGACATGACTAAGCATATTGAAGTGGACAGACACTTTATTAAGGGGAAGTTAGAGAATGGAACTATTTGTATGTCTTTTATTACTATGGACCAACATATTGCCGATGTATTAACAAAGGGCCATTTCAGACCGAAGCATGATCTGTTCATTGACAAGTTGGGCATGATCGATATCTATGCACTAACTTGAAAGAGGGTATAGAATAATTGAAGATTTGATAGATATTGAAGATTTGATAGATATTGCATATATCTTCTATTTATGATAAGATTTGGTTCTTCAAATCTTATGTTTTGGTATAGCCACAAAATTAGGGATTTTTTTTATATCTTGTGTCATATAAATATAGGACCAACTATTGTATCTTGTATCATAAAAAATAATTAATAAGAATTTTGTTATTCTTATGTTTCTGCTCTTTACTTTCATGTTGACTCCAAGATCGAAAAACAAAAACTACTGTCAACCCAAAAGAGGATGCTCAGATATATGTTCCCAACAATATTCACAAATGTGAGAAATGATTAAAAAAATCAATCATTTTCATTGTTTTATGGCTAGCTTCTTCCTTCCATGTAGGAATCCAATCCCTAGATTGTGTAATCATTGATATTTGGGCTACAATCAAGGAGAGGATAAATCTACTTTGCAACTCAATTTATTACGTAAAATCAAGAGTGAAATCCTAACTTTACAAAAAGAACTAACTCAAATAATGTTTCGGACGAATTTACCTTCTGTTGATACTGTGATGCCTGTGCTTCAGCATGCAATACTAGTTCAGAGATATAATCTTTGAATTGATTGATCTGAAGGATAAAACAAACAATTTGCGTTAGGATACATGGAAAATCTAACAGTGTAGATTGGCTAATCAAAGCTAATCATGACCAAACCTCGTTAGCTTGTTCAGCATTCTTCTCTTTAAGAAATCTTATTCGACAATGAGCCGCATTAATTTCCGAAGATTTGATGTGCAATTTCCTGAAGCAGTATAACATTACTACTTGAAATAATTAAAGGTGAATGATGATATGCAGGCAAAAGCACAGAGTTTATCCACCTTGAAAGTTGATCTTCGAGTACTGCCGAATTTGTGTTTTCTGATGTGATGCTTTCAGTAAAATCCTCAACAGTTGATAATCTGTGTCTAAGTGCTTGAAGTTCCAATTCTAGTGTATCTTTAATCACGCGGTGTTTTTGTGTCTCTTCCTCCATTTCGTGCACCTTAAATGGGTAAAACGTAGGGAATATTGAACTAACCAATTCTTTTAACAAAACTATAACATCAAAACATAACATTACGAATAAATGAGAATGCAGCATGATTTCCTAGAAACAAGAGCACTAGACAAACTTACTTTTTTCTCTAGAACATTTATGGTGCGTTCAAGCTCCTCAACAGATCGTTCTAAAATCTTGACCTCTTCTTCCTTTTGCTCAGCATACATTTTACTTGCCTCTGACTCCTAATGAATTCAGTTTGAATTCAAGTACATTGAATTAACTCAACAATCTCAAAAGCTAGCCAAATGACATACCTGACGGGCTTCTGCAGCTATAGCCTGGTTCTCATGAGCTAATGCACATGCCATATCGAGCCTATCTTGCAAAGAGTAGAGTTTTTCAAGAAGTTGGTCTCTATCTGAAGTCACCCTTGTTAAAGTATCCTCCACATCTTCCATTGAAGACATCAAATGTTTCTCTGACGATGAAGATGAACTAATAATTTCGTTTTCTAAACTTTTGATAGCTTCTCTTTGCTCTTCTAGTAGCTGCTCCGCCTCAGAGTTCTTCAGATAAAGATCCTTCCAAAGAACTTTTAACTCCACATTTTGCTTGGACAAAACATTTGAAATTTCCATTGCCTGATCTAATTCAGATTTTGAGTTAAATAGAGCTAGCTCAGCTTCAGCCATTCGGCCTTCAAGTTTCGAATTCTTTGCTTGCATGTCATCAAGCTGAACTCTTTTGATCTGTAGCTCATCCTGGACTCCACCTGATGCAATTTCAATTTCATTCTTAATGTCTTTCCTATGGGAGGCTAATTCTTGCAGCATGCTGAAGTCAAAAAGTAACCCTTTCAATAAGATATCCTTCCGTTCCAGCTCTCTCTTGAGTTCAGAATTTTTGTTTACAGTGTCATTATGGACTAGGTCCAAATCTTTAATTTCTGTTCCCAACTTATCTGTGATATGATCTCCTTCACATTGACATATAACAGGATGAGTAGCAGTGTTGTCATCCCAACTTACACTACTAATTCCAGGTTTACCTGTAATCAAAGAACGTTCTTGGAGTGGGGATCTATCAGTATTAGTGATTCTGTTAATTCTTCTGAATTTGTAAATGTACTCCTCCACTTGGCACTGTAAGAATAACATGCTAATATTGCTTTGTAATGCTTTGCACAATGAAGCATCCAACCATGATTTAGAGCTGCAGAAGAAAGATCGTCTCTCTTCAACAAATTGAGTGGTATCACTGCATGCTGATAACTCCACAGCTGTTTGCATTTGTATGAAAAATTCTTCAAGAGAAGACAAGATATTAGCTATCTCTGTAAAGCTAAATTGGATCTGATCTTGCAGTACTACATTTTCACCATCTTTCAGAAGGATACATAATTTTAGCCATTTTATCTCTTCGTTCAAGTTGTCCTTATCCTCCATCAATTCCTTTCCTGATTGTTTCCACATTGCTGTCATCACATTTGCATTTTCATTTACCTTCAGCATTGCTTTTAATAAGTAATCGGCTTCTTCCATGGTTTCATAAGCCTCTTCAATTTTTGTAAAGAAGTTAATGCGGGGATATGCATAACCTTCATCTACCAACTGCATGTAACATAAATATTTGATGAAATAAAGCATCAACAAAAAAAAAAAAAGAGCAAAGACATTTATTTTGACGAATGTATGAGAAAACTCGATATTGTCCTACCTCTCCCAATTTTTTACCAGTGCGTTGATCATGTACATCTCTGAGTCGCTTAATGTCGTCATCTACTGCATTCTGATTAGATACAGCAACGCAATTCTGATTTTTTTCGCAAATAGAAACTGACATTAACTCATCTTTTAACTTGACAAAAGCTTTGTATGCTTTTGTGAATTCCTTCCTGAGAAGTAAACATGCAGTATTATGGCTGAAATTTGATCCTTTATCAGATTTTGGGTCAAGAATTGGTTGAGTTAGTTTGTTTCCAGATCCATATCGGGCACTTGAAGAAGATTCATCCCCATCACCTGCACTTTGAACTGAAGAATCAGAGCATGAATTTGAACAATCAGGGGTCCATCCATCTATCTCTGCCAAACCTTCTGTTGAATCCACGGAGCAGTGCTTATTCACTCGGTGAAAGAATGCAGTCATAGAACTCAACTGGTAATTTACTTTAACAAGTTCAATTCGAATTTGTCGCAGCATGTGTAGCTGATCTTCACACTTTACGTGAACGTGTGGTGGAACTGTAACAGTAGAAAATTGAAGGCTTTTTAGGTCTCCTTTTAACTCTACGATGTCCTTCCTCATGTCACCAACATCTCCCAATAGACCTTGCACAAAATCCTTGTACAGAGAAACTGTACTGTGAATGTCAGACTTCAGGGAACCCAGAAGAGTTTCTGCTTCAATGCAAGAACCATGTACTGCGTCTTCAGTCTCTGACAGAATCAGATTTGCCAATATAGCTTCAGTGTCAACATCTTCAGTTCCAAAAGCATTTTTCTTAGTTAGAAACACAATTCTGTCTGCACTGCCTCTAATATCATGATTAGCCTGATTTTCAGTAATATAGCCCTCTTCTGATAAAGGTTTATTTTTAAAAAAACCTATCGCATCAGTTGAATCATCCGATGTTTTAGATGACTCTAATTTCTCTCCACCTGAAGAAATTTCAAGTTGCTGATATTTAGTTAGTACAACTGTAGCACCCTTCAAGGAGTAGAGTTTCTGTTCCATTTGCATCACAGTCTTTTGCGCATCTTCCAAACTCTTTTGTAGTAGCAGAATAGTTTCTTCCTTTTCAAAACAAATTTTAGCAGCTGTCTCAACATGTTCACTGACCCAATCATTGACACTGGGAAATGAATGAGAAATACTTTTTATTTGGCTAGCGGCATCTGCTAAGGATCTAGCCCCATCTATGAGAAAGGTGGTTAGCTCCAAAGTTGCCCTTTCCCACTTTGAACAGACATTTTTTAGTTCTTCCTCCTTATCTGACATGCTGCTTTTAAGACTTAAATTCTGTTGAGTCAAGGAGCATAAGCGCACTTGAAAGTCTTTCTCAAGTCTATCCATCTCTTCTTGTAAATGCATTATAGCTTTGGTTGCCTCCAATTCAACTTCATTTTGAACTAACTTAGTTTCATCATCCTTAGATAGCCATGTTGCACGATCTTTTATGTATTGGCCATTAAGTATTTGTGCCTCCTGGAGTTCCCCACACAACTCTTCCAACTTAGCTTGCAAAGTCATAATCCCAGTGGCTTCATTGTCCTCAATTGCAACATTTGGATACTGATTTCCTGAACCAGAAATTTCTCGGTCATAACCCTTACATTTGTCCTTGAGTTCTCTCACAACAATTTCACCGGTATTTTGTATTTTTACCACCTGCTGATTTACTGGCTGTACATACTCTGGTTCTTTATTTAGCTGGAAGTGACCCAATTTCATGTTTTCAAGCAAAGGTTGTGCATCCATCATCTGCTTTTGGACATTGTCACAGTTCAAGTGACCATTTTCATCATGATAAACTTCATCACATTGATGATTGCTGGAAGTAGCCTCATCTACTAAATTTTTCCTCAGCAACGCATTTTCAATCTGCGACATAACTAGAAATATCAAGGAAATGCAGCAAGAAAACTGATTTGACCAAAATATTCATTTTCCTCAGTTATTGTGATTAAAAGGAAAATCTATAATCAATGATCTACATATTTGCGTTGCATCGTAAGTTAAACTACCTAATAAGAAATGAGCACTGCTAATGACTACTGTATTTTTCACTGGTTGATATGTTATATACTTATACTTGTTATTGAGGATTCAGCTCCAGCTCCCCAATTCTAGTTCACATTACTCGACATTTCCATACTTAGCTAGATTAAATTAGTCAACACAAATGTATATATGGTAGAAGCATAGTTTATGGCAATGAATGCACTTTCCTTAGTTAGAATTGTAAATCTTGTAAGATTACTATTATATATAGAAGGAGACTCTCAATAGAGAGGTATCCAGTCAAAATCCTTTGTATTTGACAATACTGATACATTTAACCCAAACAATGAACACATATTAGCACTCTTTGGGAAAATGCATATAACTTGTCCTTACTGAGTTGAAAGTATCTTGGTTGCAGTTCATGCTATTTCCAAGTTGGTGTTGTAATTCATCAAGTTCCCTGAAAAGCAGAATATCCACAGAAAGAATAATGACAAATTAGATGTACAGGACCATCTATTACTAGTAAATTTGATTATGATCTCACAGAAAATTAAATATTTTGAGGAAATAAACACCACAAACCAGTATCAATGATAATAATCCTACCAGTATCATAACGAGAGGGTAGAATTCAATGAACATGAGGCCAGTGCTTGTTTGATAGTGTAAAATAGAGAGTATGACAATGGCTGACACGTCGAAATATAGTATTAGTAATACATAAGTATTTGAACATAGTAGGAACACTAGGACTGGCAAAATATTTGTCCACTGATGAAGGTCGGTCAAACAGTAGAGGTTGGTAAAACAAGAGGTGAACATGAACAACAAAATATTTGTCCACTGATGAAGGTCGGTCAACCTAAAATAATCCGTGCATAACAAATAGGAAAACAGAAAATGTTTCAAAATAATAAAAGTAAAGTAAATTATTATCTGAAACTATCATCAACTTCTTTAAATGACTTAACAACACTAAAAATATATGATGATTAAATAGATGGAATCATAATAAAAATAAACAGAACTCGACAACAAGAAAAGGAGGAAGACTGGCGTACTTCCATGGTTTAAATGTAGTGTTATTCAATCTTAGAGAGCGACTATAGGCAATTAAGCTTGAGTCGGGCAGATTCACCTAATTAATTTGGTATTCATTTCCTTGCACCTTTGCAACTCTTTTTCAACTTCGGGTCCCTGTATTTTTACAACAAAAAATTACCAACATGTATCAAATTGAAGAGTTGTTGCAACATGATTTACCAATTTTATCTTAGTTGAACTGAACTGATGGTGTGCACAACTTTTGTTGACCTCAAGTAATTCTAAACACTTCATATAATCAGGACAAAGTAGGAAAAATATCAATGTAGATTCGGGTGAACATTTGGACTAATATTATGCACTAATTTCATCAGACCTGATTGTGTAATCCAGATGTTTCATCAAGCAATCTTTCTCTCTCTCCTTGTTCATAGAAATCTTGATACCTGTAATAATGAAAAAAGAGGGATCTCTAAAATGTACAAACGAGCCCACCAAAATATTAAAAATATGTTCATTTACAATCTAATTTGCTCTCGCAGTCTGAAATTCTCCAGTTCAAGTTGATTCACTGCTGGGTTTCTATCAATGTTTTCTTGAAGCTGCTTAGTTTCTTCTTGTGAAGCCTTGTTTTCTTCCTGATAAAATCTCTCAGCGCAGACTGGTCCATCCAACAGTGATTCCAAGTGTTGTATCTTTTCATCACGGAGTCTGAGCATCATTTTGGTACACTGAACTTCTTCTTCTCGTTGACGAACCTTCAACAGATTTTAAACTGTCATTTACTAAAAAACAAAAGTGAAGGCACACAAAGTATAGAATGTGGATTTGACAAACCAAAAGATCCATCCGCTCAATTTCAGCTTTCAGTCTTCTGACTTCAATCTCGGTTAACTTCTCTCGATGCAGGGCATTATTCAAGGTGTCTTCCAAGTACTTCATCTGCCACAAACAACTTATTTGGTTAAGCTATATGGTTCTCAACAGCGAAGGAACAAAGTTCATCTTGGAGACGAGCAATACCTTCCTAGTTTCTCCCCTCAGAATCCCATGCCCATAGACATCAATTTCATCAATTGTCTCATAACTTTCAGGATAGTAACCCAAGCTATGTTTTGCAGAATCTGGAGCAAAATCTAGCGGTTCCAACGAAGTATGTTGATGCTTCATCAAGAATGACAATTGACCCTGGTTATATAATAAATGGCCACATTACAAGCTTTACAGAGCGAAATATTACTTTGTGAATACTCATGAGACAAATCTCCACCTTTAATTGTTGGATTTGGCGCTGCAATGCAATGACATTCCCTGAAGCATCTTCATTTATTATAGCCTGGAAAGAAATAAAGGAATTGGTGAAGAGTTACATAAATTGCTTCAGCTTTCCCCAGAAAAATAAGCTCAATGAAACTTATACATTATTCTGAATAAGCTTGGCCCGTCGTGCAAACTTCAAAGTGCTTAAAGTCTCGTTTGCAGAGCTATAAAGTAAAAATGGAAACTTTGTAAAGCCATCTGTTTTTTTGAAAAACCCCACTTGACTTATCATTTCAAAACTGATATTACTAAATTTACCAAGAAGATGGGCTGATATTTGCAATTATTGTTGTTTTTGAATTTCCACCCAGAGAGTCCTGCACCCATAGAGGTGTATATAACAACAAAACATACATATCAATTGAAAGCTCAGGAAAAGAATGCCTCCTAAAACTAGTCATCAAGCACTCCGATATTTAATTTTCTGACCTGAAGAAGAAACGTTAGCCTAGAGTCTCTGTAGGGTACATGTCGATGCTTCCCATGTGCCAAATCCACCAGAGACATTATTACCATTCTAAAAATAGGGTAATGAAAATATTAGAATATTGTGTTGAATCATAGCCAAAGTCCTTTACAGCATCACTATGGCTCAGCTAAACAAGAAAATGAGCAATAAAACTCAACTGAGAAAATTAGGATGCAATAACGGATTCAGATAGTTTATTGCTGCAACATCAATGGAACCAAAACATATCCACAACGAAGCAACTTATCGCATTCTACTATATTGGCACCATAGTTATTAAAGGCGCATAGCGCAGTAAAGCGCAAAGAGGTCCTAGAGCTATAGCGCATAGCGCGACGCGAAGCGCGCGCTTTACTAAAGTAAAGCGCAATAGCTTATATATTTTTAATACATCAATATTATCCATAAAATTTAATCAAACTCATTAATTAACTCATACAAAGCAAATCACAAAATTGATTAAACCATGTTTTTCAACTTTATGTGTTCAAGCGGGGCTTGAAATTGATTCATTGTGAATCTATGATTTATATTATGTAGTCAATGTCAAGAATCAAGATGCAATACATAAATAATATGTTTTGTTTTTGTCCGTTGAAATGAAGGCATAGATTCATTTTTATGTAGTTTAGCAACAATTAGCAGTATGCTTTAGCAATAGCTTAGCAATTTATATTTTGCTATATTTATATTTTGCTATATTCTCATGTATTTGTCAAACTTTGATTGAATGGACTAATTGACGATTGTGATGGCTGATGAACTTTGTCACGTAACAATTGAAGGAAATGAAAATATAAAACAAGAAAGGAGAATCAATCCAAAAATAAATAATAATTTGAGACGAAAATAAGAAAGGAAATAATGCAGTGTAATTTTGAAGAAAAGAAAAATAGAGCACTTGAACACATCAATCTGCTTATCGGTCGGCGGGGGCTGGAGGCTGGAGGGTTTATGCAACAAGATTTTATGTAACAGTAACCATAAAACTCTCTAACTTAACCTTAATATTCTCTAACTTGGTCTTATTTTTAATAAGCCCAAATTTAAATTTAAACCTCAACCTTATCAACATATTTTGATAACCCGATAGCCTCAATTTTCAAGTCGTAGCAAAGGCAAGCTATAGCGCGCGCCTTGGCTAATTGAAAAAGCACAGATAGCGCACATAGCACGCGCTTTGCCAAAACACTGCCAAAACACGAGGCGCATGGCGCTGCGAGGCGCAAGACCCGCGCCTCGCTTCGCCTTGAGCTTTAGCGCGCGCTGTGTGAGCTTTTAATAACTATGATTGGCACAGTTCTCCACACTTTTTTTTTAATTAATAGGTGGCATGCCACTAATTTTATTAATTACTGAAAGAAAATTATACAGTAAAAGGTATGGGGACTAGGCCAAGATCTACCAAATGCTTAAAAACCTAAGAAATACTCTATGCATTACGTTATAAGATAAAGCAGATCAGAGCATTCAATTAGAAAATGAAGACCAAAAAATCCAAATACTAAGAGTAGTATTTGTTCTTCGGCTTTGTCCTTCATCCTTAAGTTATTTTTCTTATTGGTTGTGGTTGATGCAGAAGGTTTTTGTTGCAAAACCTCAACCTCATCCTCTGAATAGCAATGCGCTTTACTCATGAAAATGTTTATTCATATATTTCTTATTGAGGTGTTCCATCATCTCGCTATCATATGGAAGTTCAGCGTTCGGAACATAATTCAATATGCCCTATCCAACCAAACCAATAATGGTAGGTCGTCGTCAACATCTTTGACGTACTCAGCCCACGATTTATGATTTACGGGAGGGATAGGGGATTTTTGGGTTACTGGCCTCTCCTCTAAAAATACCGGCTTTTTTGTTATTAAGAAATCATGATTGCTTTCGATTTAGATTTTGATGAAGTGATAGAGGGGATTGTAACTAGGGATTCAATTTTGAATTTTTTCCCGGTTTTGGAGTTTCGAGAATAGCGGTGACGGGAGTACTGTGATGGTCATACCCGGGGATGTCCGACATGCCCGTGTCAAGCACCTCCCCCGAAGCTACCGTCTTGGAATTTTTTAGTAAAAACTTGTTTTCGAAAATTAAATTGGAAAGGCTAGTAAATGAATTGGATTTTTTTAAATTAGGGATGATAGAAGTAGGAAAAGTTCGAAGATGGGATGAAATCTACAACCACATCCCTAATGTTGTCCCTATACTCAAGTCCCAAAACATTTGCAGCAGATTGAATATGAATCTCTAATCAGGATAAAAGAGAGAATTAAGGAACTTAGACGAATTGACAACCTCCCAAACACAAGCCTCCTCGTTTCCCAAAGCCACATCACGCAAAGATATTGTTTCTCTTTTTTCGACATTTTGGGCTTTAGGCTCTGTATTATCAGCTTTCCCAATTGACACCTCATCTCCTTGACTAGTAATTAGCCTCAAGATTATTTGTATTTTAATAATTGAACACTTCAATATCTGCTTATCCTACAGACATTTGAAATTTGAATGCATGTTTAAGTAGCACCTTATCATTTCTAGTAATGACCTCTGTGAAGCTGCAATGACTAGGTAAACCAACCTGAGGGGAACGAAAAGGCTATAACATGCAATAGTTCCCAAAAAAATGTTGTGGGACATTGATGCATACGAGACGAAGATCGTCTTAGTGTATACTTCACCATTTCCACTCAGAAAAAAACTAAAGGAGAATTTGATGGCAGAATTAAACTTGGAATGAGTTTACAAACTTCTACCCAAGAGTTGAAAGGGACTTGTTTATATTTGCAGCTTCTTTCAAACGACTTCCTTCTACCCCAGAGCTTTTCTGCCTATCAAACATTAAAATTTCACATGTGGTTACTGTCTCCAAATCAAGATAAATGTTCATGAGGCCTGCTGTTACCTCTCAGAACCAGCAAGATCTACCAGATTCAATCTTCCAAACCTAAGGTGGGCCATGGAATCTTTCTCCCAGTGGCTCTCAATTATGCAAGTGAAAACACTGTGGGATCGGCTGCTCTCACTGTTCATATGAGTTGCTGCTATTTTCCTATTTGCAGCACCCTGTGCAAGGTAAAGGAATAGCCAACTGTATTTCACAAAATGGATAATTAAAGTAACATATAAGAATATTCAATTTTGAGCATCACCTGTTGCAAAAGTTTGAGCACTTCATTCACTGTTCTAACACTGTATTCAGTAAGGTTTTCAACATATACCCCTTTCTTTGAATCTTCTCTGAGCTATTTTATCAAAGGACCGTAGAAAAGTATTGGGCACTTCTGGAAAATTTAACAATGAAGTTCTGAATTCATCAGCATAAATTTAAATTACCGGGAGATTAGTTGATGAAGGTTCAAGAAGGTCCGTTATTTGCTCATTGTATATCTCTAGAAAAGAACATTTGCAGCTATAGGTTAATCTCTCATTCTTCCTGTCCTCTTCTTCCTTAAAGATGTCCACAAGGAGTATTCAGCAGCCAGGCAAAAGTATAAGATTGCCAAAAAAATTAATATCATCATTGTCTGACCTTTGTAATCTTTGTGAATAGGTACTCGAAAATACGGGAAGTGATGCCACGATTAGCACTGAGCTTTTCATTCATCTTATCAGCTTCGCCCATCATAGTATATGTTTTTCCACTACCTGTCTGCAATAAGTTTTTATGGCTTTTATGATTAACCAAGACTTCCTTATTATTATTGTCCAACAACAAAATGTCTCAATTATGCCTACCATTCCATAAGCAAACATGCAGCTGTTATAACCAGACATGCAATTGTCCACCATGGGGGATCCCGCAACTCTGAATAGCTTTTCCTGAACAAAACTCAAGCATCCACATGCCAAATCATAGTCCACAGGAGTAGTAGCCAGAGATATAATAAACCTTGTCTCAGCATACTAAAATTATTTATTCAAACATGCTTATTAGGTGTCATTGACTCCACAAATTTGGTCATGCAATTTCTCTCATAAAATTTGAAAGTTTTCAATTTAAGTCACCAAAGGCTGTCGTTTATGTCTAAGTTTTGCATTAAATCTAGCAACATATGAAAAAGTAAATGAGAAATGGGCACCTGTGATGTACTTTCACAAGCAATGTGATCAAATGTAAATCTGGTTTCGGGGTGACCTAACCAAACTACCGACTGTGGACTCTCTTGCCTCACGCATTTTCCATACCCTTGTGCAATAATTTCATTATTATTCAATGGTCTAATCCGAAGCAAAACCTGCACAAAACAACGTAGGACAAATAAACATCAAATGGACACTTTTTTCTTTGAAAAAACAAAGAAGATATCACCAAATCAATCGTGAATGTTAAAAACTGACCTGCACATTGTGATTCTCCCAAAACCCGGGATCCTCATCAAGATCAAAATGTGGAACCTGAGACGGTAACTGTTCGGGATTTGCTACTGAAATCCTCCTAGAAACCCGAGGGCAAACCCCTCCTCTTCCTCCTACACTACGTAATTGAGACGACAGCCTGGAGAGCGTATCACCACTCGAAGTAGAACTGATGTTGGAGAACTTAGGCCCACTTCTAACTTGATGAGTGCTTTGAGCTGAATTGGGTTCAGAATGAGCAGATTTATCTCTAGTGTGAACCCTGGGAGTTTTCAGAAATGAAGAAATCAGCTCAGTTTCTGCAATTGCATCAAATTGTTTGCTGCCAGTAGACGTAGAGGCCTTCTGTTTTTCTTTAAAATGGTGCTGAAATAGTTGATTATGATCTATTGATTGGTACTGAGATGGGTCAGGGATTGAATTAAGAGGAGCTCTTGATGGAATCGGTTGCATTAGAGTCGATGGGCTTTCGAATTCGTTTTCAATTGCTGGATATTCCGGTGACTTCATCTGAATCGAATGAGTTGAAGAACCGTCGTTGGACATGGCTGGAGCTTTGATTTGTGAGTATCGACAAATGGAGCATCAATTTTAAGGAAATTTCTCGGAATTGGGGATTATTAGAAAACCTTATGGGTGGTGGAGGATAATGATATTGCTTGCGAATAATGTACTAAAGTTGAAAATGGAATTATGGTTATGGGGAATGGGCAGACTGTGACACGCGGAAACTCCATTGCCAGAGCTCGCAAAGCCCACCTGAAATTCAAATTTGAAATGGATGATGGTGTATTTTATTGCTGTTTGTTCCCTAGGGTTTTGGAAAATTCTGTGTTAACCCCAAATTTTTATGTTGATGGCATACATACCGTTTGGAGTGACTGATAGTATAAGTGAAAAATGATTAAAATTATGATATAGTTATAAATAATATAATGTGATACGTTATATGGTATTTGATATGATTTTAAAACGATGTATTAATTTTATTGTTTGATATGATGACTAAAATACCCTCAAAATCTTAATTCAAATGTTGGCATGTATTTCACAATTTTAAATTTTTTGAATTAAGTTATAGGAAGTAAGTTTAAATTTTTGTCCGAATTTCAAATCTTGAAAAATGAAAAAAAGATGAGAAATGATATATTAGTCATTTTGCTACAAAGTGAGATTAAAATAAGATAAATATGATGGAATAATTTTTTCAAAAATAAAAATAAACATGTGATAAAAATAAACCAAAAATTATCTTATCTTTATCCTCAAACCAAACACTACGATAGCTAGGATGGTAACGGGGCAGTTCTGGGACGGGTTTGGCCAAAATCGAGTGCCGGCCTGCTACAAAAAAGGGTTTTCCCAGCCACACCTTGCCCCTCTTGATTTGTTTATTTTTTAAAAAAAAAAATTATTAGCTAGCGATCAATTTTGAAGCACAATTTTGAGTTCATCATTGATGTTTTTCTCTAGTAAAGATTTATAATAAACCTTGTAAAATATTTTTAAGGTACCAGATATTTATTAATTTACTATCATTCCCTTCAAAACATCCAACTTCTTTAATATGAAAACATGAATTTTGATATAAATTAAATAATGTCACGTTATGATTCGGCCAAAGAAGTGAAATGTATATTCAATATTAAATTTTTAAAAACATACAATTTAATATATAAAACGGGGCGCCCCCGCCCCGCTTCAAAACCCGTTAGAGCGGGTCCAGATCCTCCCCAGTGGGGCGAGTTTAATGCAGGTCCGTGTAATTTACATGCACCGATATACTATGTTTTTGGTTAAAAACAGGACATGAGTCTATCAGTGAATATGTTGGAACCGAAGAAGGGGGTGAATGAGGTTTCTTGGCTACTTTAGCTTTTTAAAATGAGTTTGCAAAATAAAAGAGTTTGCGAAGCGGAAGACTTCAAGTCAATCGATAAATAAATAAAATAAAGAAGTAAATAAAGAAGTAAATGCGTAATGTAATAAAGCGGTAAATGACACAAGGATTTGTTATAGAAGTTCGGCGATGAATCGCCTACGTCTCCTCTTCCCGGTTAGATAACCTCCAACCGAGGTTCGATCTTGGCCTTGAGGGCTCCAAGTTAGCCGCAATACAACTCGTCCCGATTACACAAAGCTCTTCACGAGCACAACACTCTTCACGAGTCTTCTTGGCCTTAAGGGCTCCAAGGATAGCCACAACACATGCACCAACTTTACTTGTTGATGACTTTACAATTTTCAACTTGCGTCGGTGTTGGAGGACCTTACAATTAACTTAACAAACACCTTCACGGTGTACCAACACGAAGAAAACAAGACTCTATCAAAAGAAAAGAATTACAAACTCCAATACAACACAAATGTATGGAGATTGCAATGCTATATGAAATTTGAATTAGCAAAGCTTTGATGAAGTTTGTAGGCTTGTTTCTTGTCTTCAAAATGCTCCAAAAGATCAATATTTATAGAGGAAGAGGCCCCCAAGGCTCCTACTAGCCGTTGCTACACTCAAGGCTAGAATCACTCCTCAATCGCCTCAGACATCTTGGCGCCCCAACGGTCAGCATAAATCACGCATCGCCTCAGGCGATCACCACTAAAAATAAATGACATAGCCTCAGCTGGTCCAAAATCTTCATCGCCTCAAACGATGCACACATCGCCTCAGGCGTTCAACGCATCGCCTCAGGCGATCAGCCCATCGCCTCGGGCGAACTCCCCCTGCACACGAGCCTCGGCGTCGCCTTTGTCGATGTGGGTGGCGATTCAATCCTGGCTGCCATCGCCTGGGGCGATGGTCACCATCGCCTGGGGCGATCCAGACCAGAATTTGCACACTTGATTTTCTTCAATCAATTCACTTTCCAACCAATAAATCTGCACACTAAGTAGACATATTAGTATAACAAACACAAGTTTTGTTGATCATCAAAACTCAAAAATAATCCGAAGATAAATTAAAGCATTAAACACAACCATGCGTTTAAGGCTCAACAATCTCCCCCTTTTTGATGATCACAAAACTTGATAAACTTGAATATGTAATATGCATGAAATGTGAGTAAACATGACTCCCCATTAACAATTGCATAGCACATACAAGATTACCAAGTAAATCATAAAGCAAATAACTCTCCCCCTCAAACCATGCATACGAAAGCTCTCCCCCTTAAACTATGCATGTATTAAGTTTCAAGTTTATCACAAAATTCTCCCCCTTTTTGTGAAAATCAAAAAGCACAAAATTTTAAATAAACATAGCTTAATTATATGTTGCCACATAGCCATATTTAATTGTAACACCCGTAAAGATAGAAGGTAATGAAGAAAAGAGTAAAAGTAATTAATAATTAAATTGTATTAAGACAATTGTAAAAATATATGCGCTAAATGTATCTTTAATAATTAAATTAAATTAAATAATAAAAAAATTGATAAAGGAAACATTGGTGTTAAATGGGGACACACACACGTGTCTTCTTAGGTATTAGGTTTGTAATTTATATTGAAGACAAAATCATTCTTATCAGAAGAAGATAAACTCCAAAAAAAAAAACGAAGAAGGGAAATGAGAAAAGAAGAAATAAAAGAAAAAGCTCCAGAAATTAATTCCGTCAGACCTGATCAATCTTTTGTCGAATAAATCACATATTTGGAGTCCCGGAGGTGGGTGCTATTTATTGATATAAATTTTTTGAATTTTTGGTGATGGTTATGGTTTAGCTAGATTTCACAGTATAGCTAGGCCACAAAGCTACACATTGTTATCAGAGAACTGGTAGTCAGACATATCAGGGAAGCCGAATCAGTAGTGGGGCTAGATATGACATTAGAACCGCGCCATCTGAAGCATCAGTGCAACAACCGATGCAGGGGACTTCACGGGGGCGTGGGAGAGGATATCAGAGTCAGGGGCAGCCTCGTCCCTCAGCCCCAGGTCGTGTATTTGCTCTGACTCAGGAGCAAGCAGAGGAGGCTCGAGATGATGTGATTGCAGGTAATTGTAGTTTCAGCAATGTTGATGCATATATTTTGAAAGATACTGGAGCCTCACATTCTTTTATATCCTGTAACTTTATTGAGTTGAATGATGTTTCTACATGTCCTTTATCTACCTTATTATTTGTTTCGACTCCTAGGGGGACTAGTGTGATATCATATCGAGTAGCTAAAGCATGTGTGTTAAACTTTGAGGGTAACACAATGACAGTTGATTTGATATTACTTGAAATGTCCGACTTTGATATTATTCTGGGTATAGACGCTTTAAAGAAATATAGGGCCAGGGTGGATTGTGATCAGAGAATAGTGAAATTCCGACCTGAAATGGGTGATCAGTGGACTTTTTATAGTAAGGGTGCTCGCAACCGTGTTCCTCTGATATCAGCAGTAAAAATGAGGAGATTGTTGGATCGTGGAGCCAAAGGTTATTTGATTTATGCAGTTAATGTGACCGGGAAAGAAAAAAGAGAAAACAATGGCTGATATACCTGTAGTAGCAGACTTTGTTGATGTATTCCCTGATGAGATTCCTGGTTTTCCTCCAGTCCGGGAGGTAGAGTTTGGCATTGAATTGATGGCTGATACAGCTCCTATATCTCGAGCCCCATACAGAATACCACATGTAGAATTGAAGGAATTAAAGATACAATTACAGGATCTACTAGATAAGGGATACATTCGACCTAGTGTATCACCTTGGGGTGCTCCTGTGTTATTTGTCAAGAAAAAGGATGGAACAATGAGATTATGTATTGACTATCGACGGATAAACAAGGTGACGATAAAAAAATAAGTATCCATTACCTCGTATTGATGACTTGTTCGATCAGTTACTGGGATCAGCCATACATTCAAAAATTGATTTACGATCAGGATATCACCAGTTGAGGGTAAGAGAGGGAGATGTGTCCAAAACAGCTTTTCGAACACGGTATGGCCATTATGAATTTCTTGTTATGCCTTTCGGTTTGACTAATGCTCCTGCTGTATTTATGGATTTGATGAATAGAGTCTTTAAACCGTTCTTAGACAGATTTGTAATTGTATTTATTGATGATAATTTGATATACTCACGAAACGAGATAGAGCATGCAGATCATTTAAGAACTGTCCTACAGGTTTTACGGGAAAACCAATTGTATGCCAAATTGAGTAAATGTGAGTTCTGGTTGAATAAAGTCGTATTTCTTGGCCATGTTATCTCTCGAGACGGTATATCTGTTGATCCCAGCAAGGTAGAAGCAGTGTTGAAATGGGCAGCACCTACTTCGGTACCTGAAATTTGGAGTTTTCTTGGGATGGCTGGTTACTACAGAAGGTTTATTGAAGGATTTTCAAAGATCGCTCGACCTCTGACTACATTGACAAAGAAAGATATCAAGTTTGTGTGGACTCCTGAGTGTGAGGCTAGCTTTCAGGAGTTGAAGACGAGATTGACGACAGCTCTCATTCTTGCTATCCCTTCTGATACAGGTGGTTATGTTGTGTATACTGACGCTTCTTTTCATGGTTTGGGTTGTGTTTTGATGCAACACAGGCATGTGATTGCATATGCTTCAAGACAATTGAAACCACATGAGCTGAAATACCCTGTACATGATTTGGAACTTGCGGCCATTGTATTCGCCCTTAAGATCTGGAGGTATTATCTATACGGTGAGACGTTTGATATTTATACTGATCATAAAAGTTTGAAGTATTTATTCACACAGGCTGAGTTGAATATGAGACAAAGACGGTGGCTAGATCTATTGAAAGATTATGATTGTGAAATCAGATATCACCCAGGCCACTCAAATTCTATTGCTGATGCATTGAGCATACAAGTTTGTCAGAAGGCAGTTATTTCTTGTCAGATTTCTATCTTGATTGCCGACTGCTGTACTTTTGATTATAACTTTGATATATCTCGTAGTCCTGTTAAAGTATATAATGTACAGGTTGAACCAGAGTTGATTTCTTGTATCCGAGAGACACAGAAATCTGATCCTGAGATTCAGAGTTGGAGACGATTGGTGACAGAGGGAAAAAGATCTGGTTTTCATATTGCTGAGGACGACACTCTTCGATTACATATGAGATTAGTGGTTCCTGATGATTCTGATTTGAGGGGTGAAATATTACAGCAAGCACATTGCAGTCGTTTTAGTATTCATCCTGGGGGTAAAAAGATGTACCATGATCTTCGTACTCATTATTGGTGGAAAAGAATGAAGACTGACGTTGTTAAATTCGTGAAAAGATGTTTAATATGTCAACAGGTGAAAGCAGAAAAATTAAAGCTTGGAGGCTTAGTGCAGAGTCTTGATGTGCCAGAGTGGAAATGGGAGCACATAACGATGGACTTTGTTACTCATTTACCACGTACACCAAGGGGACATGATGCAGTTGGGTCATTGTAGATAGACTGACAAAGACAGCACATTTTATACCCTACAGCAGGATATTCAAATTGGACAAGATGGTGGAAATTTATATCCGAGAGATACTAAGATTACATGGTGTTCCAAAGTCAATAGTTTCAGATCGTGACCCTCGATTTGCTTCTGGTTTTTGGCGGGAAATCCAAAATGCTATGGGAACTCGATTGAGGATGAGTAATGCATACCATCCACAGACCGACGGGCAGTCTGAATGCACTATTCAAATTTTAGAAGATCTGTTGAGAGCTTGTGTGATGGATTTCAGTCCTAATTGGCATGAATCTCTACCGTTAGCAGAATTCTCATATAACAACAGTTATCAATCTAGTATTGGTATGGCTCCATTTGAGGCACTATATGGAAGGAAGTGTCGATCACCCCTATACTGGGATACTATTTCTGATGCTAGTATTGTGGGCCCCGATATATTGAGAGAAGCAGAAGAGAAAGTGCAAATTATTCGACAGAGAATAAAAACTAGACCGTTAGAATTTGCTGTTGGGGATCGAGTATTTCTAAAAATTTCGCCATTCAGAGGGGTGGTACGGACTGTAAAGAGAGGAAAATTGTCACCCAGGTATATTGGACCGTATGAAATCTTGGAACGGATTGGTACTTTAGCATACAGATTAGCACTACCACCTACTTTGTCAAAAATGCATGATGTTTTCCACGTTTCAATGCTACAAAAATATGAACCAGATAAATCACATATATTACAAATCGAAGAAATTGAACTTGATCCGGATATGACATATGTGGAAAGGCCTATCGGTATTCTTGATAGGGCAGAGAGAAAGTTGAGAAGTAAAATTATTCCGATGGTTAAGGTACAATGGCACAGACGAGGGGTTGAGGAGGCTACATGGGAAACAGAAAAGCAAATGCGTCAATTATACCCTGAGATATTTTGACGGTATGTCCGTCTGTATAAATAGATGTTTGTGTGAATAAATACACTTGAATTTCGGGGACGAAATTCAATAAGGGGGAGAGAATTGTAACACCCGTAAAGATAGAAGGTAATGAAGAAAAGAGTAAAAGTAATTAATAATTAAATTGTATTAAGACAATTATAAAAATATATGCGCTAAATGTATCTTTAAATATTAAATAAAATAAAATAAAAAAAAATTGATAAAGAAAACATTGGTGTTAAATGGGGACACACACACATGTCTTCTTAGGTATTGGTTTGTAATTTATATTGAAGACAAAATCATTCTTATCAGAAGAAGATAAACTCCAAAAAAAAAAACGAAGAAGGGAAATGAGGAAAGAAGAAATAATAAAAAAAAAGCTTCAGAATTAATTCCGTCGGACCTGATCAATCTTTTGTCGAATAAATCACATATTTGGAGTCCCGGAGGTGGGTGCTATTTATTGATATAAATATTTTGAATTTTTGGTGATGGTTATGGTTTAGCTAGATTTCACAGAATAGTTAACAACAATGTTTTATGTCTTTAATATTGAATTGTGAACATATGGGTATATTTAGTTTTAGTGGAAATGTTTAATTGCTTTCGTTCTGAATTCTCTGAAGAACTCCAGAATTTCAAGGAACTAGGTGGATTTTGGAAGTCGATAGTAGGTATGTTACAAAGATAAAGAACATTGGTGTTGAGAACATGCATATTTTGATACTTAGCATATCGTTCATGTGGGTACTATTAGTAATTGGGTCAGATTCTTGGAAACAGAAAACACGAGAATAACTCAAGAATTCTCGTAATTAAATGAATAAACATTGTTTAGATGATGAATTAATTAAATGTGCAGATACGAAAACACTAAAATATTTGCTGGATTGAATGAACCATATCGTGTAATCTTTAATATATTGGTTATGCTACTGTATAGAAGACTTAAGGTAATGAGTAGAGTGTTTCCTAAGAGATTCTCTCCGTTGAGTTAAAGATGTTGAATTTATACTAATTTAAACATTTATAGTACTTGTAAATCGAGGAAAAAGGAACATATGAATATAGTAGTGAATCTTGTTTCATTACAGTAACTGTGTATCTCTTGTATCTAGTTAATAATCATTTAACTAGTAAATATATTAATTCTTGGATTATATTTTATTGATTATGATAAGGAATGAAAAGTTTAAAAAGAAAGAAAGAAGTAAACGTTCACAAATATTAAATTGATGTTGTGATCAGATGGTTGCAGCAAAGGTTAGTTGGACAGTGAATGATATAATTCTTTGTATTCAGGTACGTTCTATCTTAATAATAACACTAAATTATCCATGAGTAAGCATATGGATTGAATATCATTAAATGAAAAGATTTGAGAATATGTGATGAATTGATGAGTTGAGATAGAATAATGATATTATGGTATCTGATGAGATGAGATGAGATAGAATGATGATGCGAATATTGTTGTATAGTCTACATATAAATTGATGCTTGGATAAATGTTATCTATGTGGTTGATGCGGACTGATGAGTCCAGGATTTGGGCCAGTGGATGAAATTTCTGGTCCTGATATCATATATATGGAGGATATGGACTGACGAGTCCTGGACTGACGAGTCATTGATGTAGGCCAGTAGATGGCATATCTGGTCTAATGATAGTGAATGCATTGCGATGCATTTCATATATAGATGATGTGATGATATGATGTAACATTGGACATCGTTTATATTATATTATTGTTGTCTGGTTTGACAGGATTAGTTCCGAGGTAACGGAACAATGTATTGAGTTATATTGATGAGATGTTTACGATATGTATAATTTCTGTTGGTATTTTGATAAGAACGTATTGGGCATTAGCTCACCCTTTTATGAGTTTTATTTTCAGGTGACAGGGCAGGTACTAGTGGACGGGGTCAGAGATTAGACTGACGACGGGTTATAGGGTAGAGCCACTAGTTCCTAGTGTTTGATATTACTGGAAGAATATATTTTTGATGTCCAATATGTTAAGAGATTGTATGCTTATGTCTATGTTTGTGTTTATGTGATATTGATTAGCATCTCGATCAGGTATGTTAAATTTTATTTATGATGGAAAGTATTTACTTTGGCGATAGTGGGCCTGTCATCATTTGCTTAGGATTGTGATGCTGGATTTTGATATTTATAGACGAGATGCTGTCTAATTGTTGTTTGATTTAAATAAATTCCGGCTCAAATATATTTATACATCATCAAGTGGTCGGTCTTGGTTTTAGGAGGGCCCAGTGTGTCTGGTTAATATTTGTTTTAAAAAAAAAATTAAAAATTAGCCGGAATATTATTGATTGATTATTGATCGCGATTAAATGTTTTAATTGCATGCTAATGTGATATTAACGCGAGGGGCCCTACATTAACAATTTACACATGTTCCTCATCAAGCATGTAATAAGCATAACAAGCCTAAGATTAAATCATTGAGAGGAACCACAAACATGCGTTTAAGGCAATCAACAATGAATTCTAAACATTGCAAAGTATGCAAATGTTCTACCAAGAGTTCATGCACTTATGCCCAATAAACATTAAAATTCTAAAAGCATCATTTGATAAAATTATTAATCACATAATTGCACATTTCCACATTGCATATTCAAATTTGAATTTTAGGCACTTCAAGATATATACCATAAAGAGATAAGCAAAAATCATGCAACAAAATAATTTATATGTGCATATGCTAAGGGGTAATGCATTTTACTACCAATGAATATTGAGCTTCATTATTTATTGGACACAATTAATTTGTGCCAATAAATTTTGAATTGCTCTTTTAAAATGTATAAAATAATTTTACCTTCGATGACAAGAGTGCGTTCATGTCATTGGTCTTATGTCTCGCGCCTCTTCTATAGTGGTGAATAAGATGGTTTCCTCCCTTGAGGTGCTTGTTCCTTCATCATCCATCCCTTTGTTGTCCCTACAAAACAAATTTACAATTGGAGGGTCTTTGGTACCCATTTGATTTTTGGGTCCTTGAGGGTTAGCTTTCATTGGCGCCTTTGGAATCCATTTCCACCTTTTGTTAGGTTGGTATTGGATTTTGGCAAACCTTCACTTATTCTTAGAATGACCATCTTTGCAACAATAAGTGCAAGTAGGAGAATTATGATGTGCTTTAGCCAACAAGCTTGAAAAAGTTTTAGTTTTGCTTGAGAAGCCTAGTCCGGCTTTATCGAAGCTACAACATTGCAAGCCAAGCAATTCATTCATCTTTAGACTACTCTCACTAAATTTGCAAAAAGATTTCTTTACAGAATTTAACTCATTTTTCAATAAATTATTTTCTTCATCTTTCTTGGCTACCTCAAGTTTGAGTAATTTGTTACTCATATTGGTTTTGCCAAGAACATCAATAAGCTCATGATAAGAATCTAATAGTTCATCAAAAGATGGTACCTCATCGTCGTTTTCATCTCCTTCATCATTTACGTCATCTTTGGCCATGAGACAAAGGTTAGCTGCTTCTTCTTCATCGGAGTCACTATCACTCCATGTGGCTATAAGAGCCTTCTTCTTCCCTTTGTCCTCATTCGTCTTCCTAGGACATTTATTAGCGTAATGACCTTTTTCCTTGACAATTATAACAAGTTACCTCGTGTTTGGATTCATGTTTGGTAGCACCGGAGGCCTTTGGCTTGTTATGTTTGTTGAAGAATTTCTTGAACTTCCTAGTGAACAAGATCATCTCTTCATCATCATCATCATCTTCATCCTCGGATTGATCTTTCCTCTCGACCAAGGAGATTCCTTTTCTTGTGGATCTATCATCCTCTTTTATTCCTTTCCTTGTTAACACTTCAAGCTCATGGGTCACCAAAGTGCCATGAAGTTCATCAAGGTCATAATATGCACTTTATCCTTTGTTGGACTCAATGATGGCCGTCCTCTTTGCATCCCATTCTTTTGGCAAGGATCTTAGAGCTCTTCTCCATATTTGCTTTGGAGGATACTTCTCTCCAAGTTGGGCAAGCTCGTTTATGATTTGGGTGAGCCTTCTAAACATCGAATCAACCTCTTCTCCGAACTTCATCTCAAATGTCTTAAATTTGAGTTGCAATAGATCTATCTTTGTCTCCTTCACTTGATTTGTGCCCTCATGACAAATTTGCAATTTGTCCCATATTTCCTTTGCGGTTGAGCACGTCGAGATCCGGTTGTACTCCTTCATATCTAAAGCACAATGTAAAATATTAATAGCTTTAGCATTTTGCGAAATTAAAATCATATCCGCTCTTGTGAAATCATCCATTTCTTTGGGAATACTTATTCCCCCAACTTCCTTTAAAGGAATATGTGGACCTTTCACAATGATCTTCCAAAGATCATAATCTACGGATTGGATGTATAGAGAAATTCTATTTTTTCAATACCCATAGTTATCACCCGTGAAGAGCGGAGGTCTATTTGTCGATTGACCTTGAGCAAACTCATTTGCTAGATTAGCCATAGAATTTTTTGATTTAAAACAAAAATCAAATGGCTCTGATACCACTTGTTGGAACCGAAGAGGGGGTGAATGAGGTTCCTTGGCTACTTTAGCTTTTTAAAATGAGTTTGCAAAATAAAAGAGTTTGCGAAGCGGAAGACTTCAAGTCAATCGATAAATAAATAAAATAAATAAGTAAATGCGTAATGTAATAAAGCGGTAAATGACACAAGGATTTGTTATAGAAGTTCGACGATGAATCACCTACGTCTCCTCTTCCCGGTTAGATAACCTCCAACCGAGGTTCGATCTTGGCCTTGAGGGCTCCAAGTTAGCCACAATACAACTCGTCCCGAGTACACAAAGCTCTTCACGAGCACAACACTATTCACGAGTCTTCTTGGCCTTAAGGGCTCCAAGGATAGCCACAACACATGCACCAACTTTACTTGTTGATGACTTTACAATTTTCAACTTGCGTCGGTGTTGGAGGACCTTACAACTAACTTAACAAACACCTTCACGGTGTACCAACACGAAGAAAACAAGACTCTATCAAAAGAAAAGAATTACAAACTCCAATACAACACAAATGTATGGAGATTGCAATGCTATATGAAATTTGAATTAGCAAAGCTTTGATGAAGTTTGTAGGCTTGTTTCTTGTCTTCAAAATGCTCCAAAAGATCAATATTTATAGAGGAAGAGGCCCCCAAGGCTCCTACTAGCCGTTGCTACACTCAAGGCTAGAATCACTCCTCGATCGCCTCAGACATCGCCTCGGGCGATCACCATCGCCGCGCCCCAACGGTCAGCATAAATCATGCATCGCCTCAGGCGATGTCCCGATCGCCTCAGGCGATCACCACTGAAAATAAATGTCGTAGCCTCAGCTGGTCCAAAATCTTTATCGCCTCAAACGATGCACACATCGCCTCAGGCGTTCAACGCATCGCCTCAGGCGATCAGCCCATCGCCTTGGGCGAACTCCCCCTGCATGCGAACCTTGGCGTAGCCTCTGTCGATGTGGGTGGCGATTCAATCCTGGCTGCCATCGCCTGGGGCGATGGTCACCATCGCCTGGGGCGATCCAGGCCAGAATTTGCACTTGATTTTCTTCAATCAATTCACTTTCAAACCAAATAAATCTGAACACTAAGTAGACATATTAGTATAACAAACACAAGTTTTGTTGATCATCAAAACTCAAAAATAATCCGGAGATAAATTAAAGCATTAAACACAACCATGCGTTTAAGGCTCAGCAGAATATAATTTACATGTAACGATAAACTATGTTTTTTGGTTAAAGATAGTATCTGAGTATAGCGGTGCATGTAATTTACATGCATCGATAGACTCAAGCGGTGAATGTAATTTACATGCACGCTAGGTGTTGCTTTCTTGTTTTAGATTGCATCTTCAAATTTGATGATAAGATGTTACCTCCCACTGATATTGTGATGCCCGAATGAATCGTGTTCAATATTGATTTAATTATGGTAATTATGAGAGAATTACGGTATTTGATGGGGCTCGGTTTTGAGCTACACCGATTGTAATTGGATTTTGTGAAATAATATGAGATTGAGTATTATGTTGAAAGAAATTAAATTGTGAAGTTGATTTTTGTTGGGTAACATTTAAGATGACTTATTTAAAATGCCATATACATTGATTGTTTGAATTAAGAATTTGTGAGATTAGAGGTGAATAAAAGTTGGAGGACTTAATTGAAAAAATGAAAATCTTCGCACATTTCACCAAAAATACACACTAAAATCCCCTTCTCTTCCTCTTCATTGTTCTTGCAATTTGGTATGGAACCAAGGCTTGTAATTGATTTGATTATTGATATAAGGATCAAGTGAGCTTAGGTAAGCTAATTTATACCTTAGTCTCTATTTTAATGGTGTTTTGATTTGGAAATGATATTATGTGCTTTGATTTTTGGTTAAGATTTGGGGGGGGGGGGGGGGGGGGGGTTTGATTTGGAGTAGTTTGATGTTAATAAATGAAGATTTAAGGTGTTTTAGTGTGTATTTATGAAGTATTGAAAGAAGAATGAGGTGTTGTGAGTATTGGATGTGTTGTATGCTTGAAAATGGTGCTTTCTCGCTGAAAGTGGGCTTTGGAGACCGGTCCATGGAAAAGGAGCAATCGATCGGTAGAAGTGGGTAAAATTTTGTGTTGCTAAATAGTGTCATAGATCGATCGCTGGTAATGTAGAGATCGATCTCTGAAGATGAATAGTGTCAGAGATCGATCGCTAGATGAATAGTACCAGAGATTGGTAATGTAGAGATCGATCTCTGAAAGCAAAATTTTGGCAAATTTGTGTCTGTCGCCAGAGATCGATCGCTATAATGATAGAGATCGATCTCTGTCCTGAAAATTGTGAAAAAATTTATATTTTTGGGGCATTTTGAGATATGAGCTTGTATAGTCGATGTTTGACGATGATTATGACTTTTGGGGAAGTTTTATTAACTATGGGATAAGGTTACAAATATTGAACCTTAGTAAGACATGTGTTGCATGTTTGAGTTAGATGATAACTCAAGTTAATAAATGATAAAATGGGACGATTTGAATCGTGTAACGGGTACGGTAAATTGAAATTGATTATGATAGAAGGCATGACGTAGCTGTTAAATGAATAATGATGTTGTTGGTAATTATTAATGATAAATATTGAATTGATATTCGATATAAATGCTGTACGAGCCTCTTAATGTCTAGAATGTCTAAAGCATGTCGTAGACCATAAGGTATGTGTGACGTACGAGCATATGTAAATATATTATTGTTATGTGTAATGAATAATATATTCGTATGGTGTTTGAATTAATACGTAAAGACATACCACTTTTGAATGTTATACTCATTAATCTAATTGTTGAGTAATGTGTTGGTTAGTATTGGGAGCACCAATGAATGGTGCTGAGATTTCTTGTGATGACGCTATTGAGCGTGCTGTTGATTATAATGCTACCGCTATTGAGCGTGCGATGGTTATGGTGATGCTGCTATTGAGCTTGCAATGATTTATGATACTGCTGCTAGTGAGCGATCGAGATGATATCATGAGATTTAAAGTGTAAATTGGTAATTGAAATGTATGTGATGTCAATAAATCTTTGTTATAATGATTTAACTTATTGTCGATTATAGATTATTGTCGATTATGGGATTGACAATGTGATTATCAATTATGGATTGATGATGTGGTATTGTGAGAACAGAAACAGTGCAAGAGATTGCTTATGAGCATTGTGTACTCTGGGAGTATTCCTTTATTTTACGGTATTGTGTTCTGTAAATTAGTAATTGTGTATGTATTGATATTGTGATTATGTTATTGGTATGCTCACCCACGTGGGGGCTGTTTCTATTGGAACAGGTAAAACATGTTTGCCATTGGCTCGGGAAATGAGTTCGAGCCATGAAACAAGGATACTCCTGGAGCGAGGTACCATTATTGGTATAGAGTATGTGTCTTATACAAGTAGATACACAATTATTTGTCAATGCTCGTCTGTGTGTAACGTGATGTGTATATGAGTTGTATAAATATTTTAATTGTTCTCTTTTCATTTGAGTGTTGCCTGCAATTTAATTGAGAGTAAATTGCATTAATGAATCGAGAATACGATTAGTGCATTATGTAGAGTGTATAACTGAATTATATTGTACGAAAACTTGATTTATGGGAAGATCATGTCCAAAATTTTATAGACTCATATTGCGAGTGTGGCATGTGAAATGAAAGCTTTCCTAATGTGATAATTATGATACACCTATGATGATATAATGCACTGATGATGAGGTTAGGAGTTGGGGTCCTACAGATATACTGCCAGGAATTTGATGTATACATCTGTTTTGTTGTTGTAGATCTTTGTATTAATGCAGTGACACGATGTCTGAAATTCCCTTATAAAAAAATGTCTGAATTTCCCAGTTTATATTTTTCATATTGGAAATCACATCATGAGCCTCCTATGTATAACGCTTGAGTCTAGCAGTGCATATGTGTTACATGCACCGCTAGACCCCAATTGGTGCACTTATCAAAATACACTTCTATGTACACTTAATTTCATTCCATAATTCATGTGCCACCCCCTAATAGACTTCTTTTTTGTTCATATCATAAACTATTTTCTTGTTCAACAGTCTTCGTGCGTTTATATCTAAAATTATAATATTTTAAAGCTCTCCAAATTTAACTTATACATCACTTAAAAAGGAGGTTTATGTTAAGAGACATTTTCACAAACAGATAATATGCACAAGAATTGAAATATCAATTCAATGCTAATTGAAACACAAATATTTTGATTTCAGCTAAGTCCATTTTATGTCAAAATGACCAAAATATCCGATGCATGTAATTTACGTGCACCACATGAATCAAATGCACCGCATGAGTGTAGTGGTGCATGTAATTTTCGTGCACCGCTAGACAAAAGCGGTGCATATACATTAAGCATCTCGAGCTTTCAACTCAACATGGTACCCAATCTATGAAGTAGAAGGAAAAAATCTGCATCAATCAGCCATTGAAATTGAAGCACCAAAGAAACACATGCCTAAGTGTGTGATTGCAAATGAAGCTGCATTTCATGGACGAAACAATAGTGCAGCTCTCGGATACGAAGAATACAACTATTTGATCACAGTGATCCCAATGAGAAGTCTTAGTCGCATATATTCCCATTTTAATTATGTTTTTTCATTAAAAATTAAATGCATTCATTAAAGTTTACACTTTTGAGCTCCAGGTTTACAGTCTGTAAGAGTTCGCCTAGTACATCGGTCACCACCTCAGGCGAAAAGAGCAAGGTTTTGCGATGGAATTTCTGGAACTCGCATGACCAATTTATGCGACGTCTTGTGCGCGACCGAGTTTCTGGACCTTCTCGGGGGTAATTTATTTATAATGTGGTGTGTTGTATAAGTGTGATATAAACCGGGGTGCATTCAAGTATTTTCCCCAATCCATCCACATTATATACACTCATGTAATGCGAGTAACCAATAGAGGGGTGGACCTACATTGACTAGAGGGGGGTGAGAGGTGGCTGCCGGGCAGATAAGCGAACGTGGCATACACAAGGTTACCCGAGTAAGATCGGATTTTTGCCAGTTGTACTGCTCGGCCTATACATCATTGTCTACTCCCCTGTCATGGGAACTGTTCCGTGGATTGTCAACTGAGATATAAATCCGCTTAAGTACAGAGGGATCGGTGGAGGCAATGCTGTGGTTTCTAACTGGAAGATTATCATACCGACAACAATTAAGTTGCAAGCATAAGTTGGGTGATGAACATATTTGGACGAAACCACTGTATATAATCTTGAACTAGTAGAGTCATCCTCATTCCTTCTGCTACTTACCATCATAGATTGGATCCTCAGAAATTCACTTTCTGCTGGTCACTTGAAATGCCACCACATTTTCCAATGTTGCCTATGAACCAACGTAACACTATTGATCAAAACATTTCAAATACATAAAAGGACGTTTTCAACAAATATGACAAGTATTTACTCGGAACAGACCGGAGCATATCTTTATCTTAAAAGAAACCGAGCAAAACAGAATGTACAATAACGTAGATAGGTTTACTCTAAACTTTATACTTAACCCAGATATGACTGATATGATCTCAACTATACCCGTCTAGGGAGTGTATGAGCAACTAAAACAAGTTATTAAATATAACTTCCGAATAAAAAAAAAATATTTTAAAAGTACATAAACAAGAAATCTACTTTTATTTCAAAAAATTTTAAAATGATCAAAATCGAACACTAATATTTTAGAAAAACTGTTTTACTTTTGGCACGCATCTTATCAAAACCATTGAAAATTGATTCGAACTTCTCTCCCATGGATGAAATGACCTTTTGCTGCTTTCTACGCTTGGAGCAACTGGTTTGCGGTTGTCCTAGTTCACCTATCCCTTGCTTGCCTTCTTGTTTTTCTTCTGTTTCTGCTTAAGCTGAGATAGTCCTGCTGCTGAGACCTTCGAGTTGCCCATCATAGCAGCAACAAGTTCAGGATCTGTGCAGGCCTTCATCAGTTCCTTTTCTCTGCTTGATGCCTCGGGCATGTGACTAAACAAATTCATGGCAGTTTTAGCCGCTGCATTATTGAAGACAGAATAATTAAAAAAAAATGCTAGGAAAATGAACAAAAAATGGCCACTTGACAACGGCGGAAAGGAACCATCATTTGGCTATTTTGAAAAATGTATATATATCTAAGAACTTGAATAAACATGGCAAGCAACAAATAATCAAGATGACATAAAATACTTCTTTATGGAAGTACCTTTTCCTTTCTTCAATGAGCCAGGAATTATCTTGACATGGTATTTATACGATTGTAGAGCATTGTAAGGACCGCAAACCGGAACAGCATACAATAAGACATCATTAGAAATTGGATTCCCAGTCAAATAATCCACATCAATTAGTTTTCCCTTCTCTTCATCACCGATCTCATGGATGTCATCTTCTTCCATGGCCACCTTGTCCATCTCACCGGTAGCCCTATTTTTCTTGCCATCTGCTTTACTCTGTGCAGTTTCCTCTTGATGCTCAGGACATTCTCGATATGTGTGACCTGCCTTCTTACATTTGTAACATATCTTTGAAGTATCTGCAGGTGTTGCAAATGAAAGGGGAGGTATTAGCACTTCATTCCCATCATCAAGAAAATGGCACATCAAAACCAAAATATTGAGTAAAGCATGGAATGCAGATTAGATGAATATTACTATTACCGATCCAAGATGAACTGAAAAGTATGGAGATAAAGAAGCAGGCATGAACACAATGGCCAAACTAATGAAATTATTCATAATTAAATAAACTTAAGGATGGACTCCACCAAAGTATCCAAGAAGTCAGCAATTATCAGAATAATAAAATAGGCTAGATATGATTCCATAACTCCACATTTTGAGCGGATGATCAATCAAATTAAAATTTAATATACTGCTTAAAGCAGTACGCAGATCTCGTAATAGAAGCTCTTATACTATTTGAGCCCAAAAAGAAACTCTAGGGGTCTAATACATGTACATTCCTGACGTAAATTTGGTAACAAAACAAAAATTCTGCAGTGTGAAGTTTTGATGTTTTTCTCTGAAGGTAGATTTAAAGAGAGAAGGGAGAAGAAGTTAAAAGCATGGTATCAACATCAGTTTCACCAAGTAATGAAGTTATCAGAAAGTCTATGAAACAACAGTTTCTCTCATTTCTGTACCCGTGGCAAGTTTGGCTTCCATTCCTGGAAGGGCCTCATCCTCAGACTTTTCAACACCCTTCGATTTCCCTGCAGCTTCCGTTCCTGGAAGAGCCTTTTCATTCTCAGACTTTTCAACACCCTTTGATTTCCCTGCAGCCTGCAGATCAATTTAGACGTCAATAAAACTAGTGATTTATGAAGTGCCACAATAGTGCTAGTGTATTTTCGAAGATACCAAAGAGCTGGAAATTAGAAGTAAGATTCATGTTCATATGTAAAGAATTCGACTTATTTTTCCTCATCTCTTTTGGTGTAATCTGAGAAATAAATTTGCAATGAGCAGCAAGCAGTTTCCTAACTATTACTGACATACTTATGAAACACAAAAGGCGAAATGAAAAGGAGATTCATGGGAAGCCTATAGTGAAAATAAAATGACAGTTAAGGTCGATACTCAATCAGCAGTACATACAGCCAACAGAGCCATTCTAATGCGTCGCTCCTCCTCATCTTGTTCAGCGTATTTCTCCTTTATCTTCTTCAATTTTCCTTTCTGGCCACGGTTTATTTTTCCACTAATCGGCTTCGAGCTTTTAGCATTATTGTCTTGCTGAGTTACATCGTTGCGTTCTTCCATTTCTATTCCATGTTCAGCAGGTGAAATTTCAGAACCATCTTTATGACCTTTCTTAAGTTTTCGTCTTTCAGCTTTTGAGATGTAGGGTTTGTCTCTCTGAATTGACTTCGTAACCTCATCGTTAAGCTCGCTCACTGATTCCTCCGTAGAAGGGATCCCGTAATACCTAGTAGAAGCAGTAGCAGATCCGAGCTGAAGAGCTTTATCAATTAGGTCTTCCAGATCTTGTGCAACACCAGTAGAGGTTTTACCAGCAGTAGAGGTTTTACCATCAGATACCTCATCATGACAAACATAATTTACTGCACTGGTAGTGTCACCATAGGTGCCTTGTGAATTGCTGGTTAGTTCAGAAAAATTCAAGCCATTGACAGAGGCCACTTTGGAGACTTCCTTCCCTGATGGTCTCTCTGCTGACAAATCCGTAAGTCCTGATGACTCGATATTTTCTTTTAAGACTTCCTTATCATCAGTATCAGAATCGGAGTAAGATATTTCTGTGAAAAGATCAGGTTGATCCATGTCGTTTATTCCTTCCTCTTCACCTCTTACCCTCCTTTCATTCAGATGAGACCCCAGAGAACTCTCATCCAAGCGGAACAGAATTCCAAAACCCATTATTAAAGGGTGAGGTGGAAGAAAATTCTTCTTACCACGAATCATGAAGCTTCCAACTGTAAGATATTCCCCAGTGGGAGCTGTTTTACTGACCTGGTGTGGGTATACCCACCAGGCACTAGTCACAATCTTTGAGTCCCAAGCTTGGCTATGGCAGACCTACATCACAAGAGAGATGACAACCGCCTACTCCCAAAATCGAAACGATGAAATCACATATTTCACTATGAATATCTACTTTCATCTTACCGTGAAAATTCCTGCTTGGTTCAGAGTAAGAGGGGGTACAGGGTTTTCAGGTTTGTGATTCTTGATCACAGTACTAGAAGCACCATGGAGATCCGCGTGAACATATCTACTTAGACATAAACAAGCAACCAACATTAAATTCTATTATATTGAAAAGCACAGACACACAGGGAAGGATAGGAATGAAAAGAAGACAACTTATCAGACAATGAAAACTTTAAACAAGTCCAAAAATAAACACGTGAAAGAAACAGCAAACTAAAATGCAGAAGGATGAGCAATCTAAATGAAAAGGTAAACTAAAATGCAGAAGGATGAGCAATCTAAATGAAAAGGTAATCCATCATATTCAAAAAGCCATACATAACCTTATTCTGCAGAAATTAGTTCTTTTGAAGCCCTCTTATTAATCGGACTAAATAATATCATCATTCAGCAGTGAAAAATCTTCTAGAACGTGAAAATATTATAACTATAACTTCTTGACCAAGAGATTGCTAATGAAAAAGTTCATACAACATATATCAAGATTTACTTAATACTTACAAATCTCCTTTGGACATATAACGCTTAACTATCATCTCATTTTGTTGAGCGTCACGTCCACTGATAACCAGATAATTTTCACTGCTGATGAACCAATTGAATTTTTCAAACCAGTGAACTTTACGCATGTGTGAAATTGTGGCGATTGCTTTTTCCTGGAAATTAGGAAAAGGGAAACTATTACCACCTCATAAAGTTGCAAATAAACTAGATAGATATAAGTTAGAAAAACACAAGTCCACAACTATGAACAATTAGCTATAAATTAGCAATCCTGACGTTTATTGTATTGGCTCACTCTACGCATACACCTCAGACAAGATTATGAAACATAAATTTTAGAATAATCAAGGTCTCGTTTCTTTTGTTTCTATCACGTTGCGCATCCATTTTTCTAAAGTTATTTACAGAATACATAAACTTCACCATTATCGATACTGTTGCAAGAAAGTAGTCGCAAATCTTAACTGCTAGGTTAAAAAAGGACGAAATTATAGCTTAATTATATTGGTACCAAAATGATTAGACTAAGAAAAGTACTAACAATTCACTGAAGTTAGCAACCACCTGTGAAAGTTGCTGGCGTGTCTTTTTCTCAGCAGCTTTGAAAGCTTTCTCATGTGCTGTAATGGTTTTCTCCTGTTTACTCTCCTGCCTCTTCTTCTGGTCATAATAGCGCCGCGCATTAGCATGTGCTGAGAGTGCAAGATCAACTTCTACCTAAAAAAGAAAAGAGGAACAGCATTGGGGCTCTTTATAGACATTTTTCCCTTCTGTTTTTGTGTAAGAAAACATTCGGGAATTAGTTATTCACCAAGAGACAATTATGTCAGGCACGGGAAATTGACACCGTGATTGATGTAAAACCCCGAGTAAAGATGTCAAAATTAACAAGTAACTAGGGTATTCGTGTAATAGTTGCCGTTCACAAGTAAGATGCCCACATACTACTTATATTAATGCCTTACTAAGCTGAAATACCATAGGTTTAAGCAAAGTGCACTTTTAAATCAGATACCCTGTCCACAGGTCGCGTTTTCTCATCATCATCCATTTCATCAAGATTGTTGCTCAGAAGAAGTGTCACACAATTTCTTTCAAGATGCAGCTTGTCAATGAGGCCAGCTACAGGGTTTCCAGATTTCTTCTCCTCTTTCACCATACGAGCCAAATCAACCCAACTCATCCCATTTGCGAGAGCCACACGAACTGCTAAGACGGCAGCATCTACATCTTCTAAATTATATTCTATCAATTCTGCCAATTTGACACACTCTTCAACCTCTCTCTTCAGTGTATGTGCACGATTTTCCTGAGATATCAAGGTAAAACTTTTAACACCAGAGTCAGAATTTGGTATCGACTGCTACAATACAAAAACGAGCTTTTCCCGATTTAGGTGTATCTTTACAGTATTCTTATCAATTTTTAAGAAATAGTGATGTAATTTCAGAACAGATGCGTGAATAAATTTGAGACAACAGCATTGGTTGCACAATTTCTAGACATTTAAATAACATAAAGGCAAAGGAACATGTACAGTGCCTCTACCGTAAACATAGAGTCAATGATGGACCTGATCAAATTTGATTCTATCAAGTTTCTGCATAGCAGAATTTTCTTTAGCCTTTTGTTGTTGTTCCGCACGCTGGCTTTCGATTTTACTATAGAATTCATCTAAAGCTGCATCAAATGTCTCAAACTCGATGGAATCTCTTGATTTGAATTGGTTTAGCAACATCGGGCAAAATTCATCAAAGATCTGCAGAAGGGAATCCCATTGATCATAACAACAGGCAAATGAAATATACATCCATAATTCTTCATCGGATGTTTAAGAAGAAAAAAAATGAAGAAAATAGCATCCACATACAGCATCATCATTTTTTCCCAAGATCTTGTGCTGCATCAGGATGTATCCTTTTGGAACTTTCTCACCAGAAATAACCTCTGATAGCCAATCCTCAAACCTCATTACAGCTTCAGTCAGAACCTGTATAGAATTATCGTCCATTTTGAATTCCTTATGAAATTTTGTGCTAGGAGTCAAATCAGCATCTAGTATAATATGTTCCGATAATGCTGGCCCATAACCTAATGCTTCCCCAAGAACAACTTTCAGAGTTGTTTGTTTGGCACGAGTATTATCATTCTTGTTTGTTCCAGTAGGCCTCATATTCTTTTGGGTGCTGACGTTACCCGTGGAGGCATTGGAACTGTCATTACCATTTTCACAACTATTCAGATGTTCATCTTTTTTGTCGTGCACCGCAGATTCTAAGGCTGCTCCCAGTTTCTCTTTAGTCGTACGCTCAAATACCCGAGATAGTTCAACTGGATAACGATGTCGCGACATGATAGAAATTCCCTTATTGTCATCCCTGTTAAGAAAAATTAGTACCTGAACTATCAGCATCCATGCTTATACAGCAAAAAAATGATGATGATGATGGATCTATGCAAAAACATATTAGAGTCGTCAACCTGTGTGAGCGCAGGAGAGTCAAGACAGTAAACTCAGGATCTGTAAGAAGAATATTCCCTTGGGCATACAACTCCAAAATGACATAGTGTGCATTAACTCCAAGTCCAAATTGAAAGAGTATTATCTACATACAACTTTCAACTTTATGAAACCCTTCTAAATCTGAAGATTTTACATTCACCGATACCTACAGAAGCCAATAAAGCATACCCTATCATAGCCAAGTTGTCGCACATCCTCAAGCCTTCTTGTTCGTATGTGTCTCCTCAACTTCAAAGTAAATCCCGACGGTGTATTACTTTTGTCCCTGTGGAGCAAGAAAAAATTCCATTTTCAGAATATACATTTTTTTTTGAATTGAGAATATACATATTCATTCCCACTAGAATTTTTATGTATGGGTGTAGTTGTACATGTCCATTTGTCACAAATGAAATGCGCAACACCCAATCATCTTATAAGCTTCCTATATTAGAACAAACCAAAATAACGAATTCTCTTTCTCTGGTAGCCAAGGGTCTTACGCCAAACAATAACACAATTTTCTCTTTCAAAGGGTACACTTCCTGCTGCCTTTTTTTTTTATCAGACAAATAATATATAATATAAAAGGCGGTGCCAAAGGCACGATAAAGTTACTACAAGATGTAGCGAGAAGTAAAATAGCTAGAACCAAGTGGTATTCTAGAAAACTAAAATGCTAACAAACATACTAACAGTTCCCGTCTCCAATCAACAAATGAGTACATAAATTTATGCTGTCCTCTATTTGTGATCCAAAACCAAGATCTGTAAATAACGATTTCCAATAAATCTTCCTCCTTGTTCCCTCGGCCTTGGAAACACAAATTGTTTCGATGAAGCCATATCGTCCAGATCACTGTGCTCCATATTGTCATCCAAGCTTTCCTCCCCTTTTTTCTTGCCCATAACCCATGGTGATGCAGATGATGGGGCACTGACTCCGAAGACAATACCGTAGAGAATCCCAGTCAACGATAGCATCTCATCCATAAGGCATATGACTCCGAGCAGCAGAAAAACAGGTGATGAGTTGTCTCCTCCGTAAGAGGCATGTCGCGCAATTCCCAGCTTCGGCTCCCGTGAGTATGTTTCTTTTACGGAGATTTGATCTTGTCGGTATTTGTGATGCCCCGAAATTAATGATATGCAATTTGGGCATTAATGATGTTTATATGATTAATTATGATGATAATTGATTTATGTGTTGAAATTAATTATCTTGTTGAAATGCTTAGTCACATGATAGGCGTGACCCGGGGGTTGCATTTCAGGGTGCATGTTATGCATGTTGGGAAATGAGGTGTTAACATGATTTAATTGTATTGGCTATTAATTATGAGGAAAAATAAGAATTTGGTGGAAGTTTGTTGCATTTTTGTAAAATGTTTTTAAAATACTATGTTGGGGTATTTTATACATCATGTTAAGTTTGGGGTGCAATTTTAATTAACTTTATAACCCCTTTTCCCCACTATACCCACCTCACTTTACCCATCACTTTTAAATCCCCAATTTCACTCTCAAACCCTAACCCACCTATCATTTTCGATTTTGAGCAAAAAGAGGAAGAAGAAATCTTCTCAAAACTTTTGTTTGTGAGATCTTTGTTAGGATTTGGAGTCCTCAAGAGGTATGGAACCCTTCCTAAAGTTTTTATGATGTTTGGTTTGATTTTGAAATGGGTTTTGATAGTTTGAAATTGGTTTATTTTGGGTTGGTGTGATTTTTGGATGGGTGTAGGATTTTTAGTTGTTTAATGATGTAAAATGAAGGTTTGAAGTGTTTTTATGTTATTGGTTTGTTGGTGTAAGTGTTGGTGAAGATGGGGAAGAAAATGTAGTGCAAAAATGGTGTTTTTCCGCGCACAGGCAGCGGCGATCGATCGCGCGCAACCAGTAGGCGCCAGTAACATTTGGCGATCGATCGCCACATTTGGCCAGTCAGGATATCTCATCTATGCTGTTGATATTACTGAAAAGATGGAAGAATTAAAGGTTGAGGACGTGCCCGTAGTGGCGGAGTTTCCTGATGTCTTTCCGGAAGAGATTCCCGGATTTCCACCGACGAGAGAGGTCGAGTTTGGAATTGAGTTACTATAGGGGACGTCTGCCATTTTTCGTGCCCCGTATAGGATGGCACCAGCAGAGTTAAGGGAGTTGAAGGTTCAGTTGCAAGAGCTCCTTGATAAGGGTTACATACGCCCTAGCGTATTGCCCTGGGGTGCGCCAGTCCTATTTGTCAAGAAGAAAGATAGTTCGATGCGGCTGTGCATCGATTACAGACAACTGAACAAAGCCACAGTGAAGAATAAGTATCCACTTCCGATGATCGATGATTTGTTTGACCAGTTGCAGGGTACGAGGCTCTACAGTAAGATCGATCTGAGGTCGGGGTATCATCAGATTCGGGTAAGGGAAGATGATGTTCAGAAGACAGCTTTCAGGACTAGGTATGGGCACTATGAATTTTTAGTCATGCCTTTTGGGGTGACAAATGCCCCAGCTGTCTTTATGAGTGATGAACAGAGTATTTCAACCATATTTGGATCAGTTTGTCATTGTTTTCATTGACGACATACTCATTTACTCCCGGACCGAAGAGGAACACGTGAAGCATTTGAGGACAGTACTCCAGATCCTTAGGGATCATCAGTTATATGCAAAGCTCAGCAAGTACGAGTTCTGGTTGAGCAGTGTGGTGTTCTTGGGTCATGTTATATCTAGCAGTGGGATATCTGTGGATCCCAGGAAGATTGAAGCTGTGATGGAGTGGGCTGCACCCACTTCTGTACCTGAGATATGGAGCTTTCTCGGTTTGGCAGGATATTACCGACGTTTCGTCGAGTGATTCTCTAAGATCACTAAGCCGTTGACACAGCTGACACAGAAAGGAGTTCCGTTCTATTGGTGCGAAGCTTGTGAGGAAAGCTTCCAAGAATTGAAGCGTCGTTTGACTACGGCACCTATATTGGTGATTCCTTCTGAGAATAAGAGGTTTGCTTTGTACACGGATGCATCATTGCAGGGTTTGGCCTGTGTATTGATGCAGGATAAGCACGTGGTGGCTTATGCTTCAAGGCAGTTGAAGCCTCATCAGACCAGATACCCAGTTCATGATCTGGAACTGACGGCCATCATTTTCGCCTTGAAGATTTGGCGGCATTATCTATATGGTACTTCATTTACCATTTATACGGACCATAAGAGCTTGAAGTTCTTATTCACCCAACCGGAGCTGAATGTGAGGCAAAGAAGATGGATGGATTTACTCAAGGATTATGATTGTGAAATTGAGTACCATCCTGGTAAAGCAAACTTGATAGCAGACGCCTTAAGTCGGAAGGTGAAGAGTACTGCTGAGGATGCCATGAGTTTATCAGCTATGATGACTTCTTATTGCCATCTGGGCTATGATTTCGATGTGGACACGTCGCCGGTGCGAGTGCCGACCTTATTGGCCCAGGCATATTTGAGGCTATCAGGAAAGCCCAGAGGTCGGATGATGAGGTTCAGAGATGATCATCGATAGTACTTCAGGGTCAGTTATCAAAGTTCAGAGTGGCAGAAGATGGTTCCTTGAGGCTTGGTAACCGTTGGGTAGTGCCGAGGGCACCAGAGTTGCGTCAAGGGATCTTGCACCGTGCTCATAGCAGCAGGTTTAGCATACATCCAGGTGGGAGAAAGATGTACAAGGACTTATGCGACCAATTTTGGTGGAGACGGATGAAAAGAGACGTCATCACCTTTGTCAAGAAGTGCTTGATTTGTCAGCAAGTAAAAGCGGAGAGGCAGAGGCCTGGTGGGGAACTGAAGAGTTTAGAGGTACCTAAATGGAAGTGGGAGCACATATCTATGGACTTCGTGACCCACTTGCCAAGGACGGCCTCTGGATTTGATGCGATCTGGGTGATCGTGGATAGGCTGACGAAGGTAGCTCATTTCATCCCTTACTGTATGACTTTCACATATCTAAAGATGGCCCAATTATATGTACGGGATGTGGTGAGGTTGCATGGGGTTCCATCTCGATTGTGTCTGACAGAGATCCAAGGTTTACTTCACATTTCTGGGAGGGTCTCCAGACAGCTTTGGGCACAGAGGTGAGACTGAGTACAACTTACCACCCTCAGACAGACGGCCAGACGGAGCGTACTATACAGACGCTCGAAGATATGCTGAGGGCATGTGTATTGGAGTTTGATACTCCGTGGCAAGATTCATTACCACTAGTCGAGTTCTCGTATAATAACAGCTATCAGGCGAGCATTCAAATGGCCCCTTTTGAAGCTCTTTACGGACGACGTTGTAGGTCACCGCTGTATTGGGAGGACTTGACTAGTAAAGCGGTCGGAGGACCGGATATGGTTAAGGATATGGAAGGAAAGATTAAGTTGATACGCCAGAAGATGAAAGCGGCCCAGGATAGGCAAGCAACATATGCCAATAAGCGACGACGACCGCTAGAATTCCAAGTAGGAGACAAGGTCTTCTTGAAAATCTCACCCTTCAGGGGTGTGGTTCGTTTCTATGCGGGGGAAGTTATCTCCGAGGTATGTTGGGCCGTAAGAAGTATTGCAGCGTATCGGTACATTGGTCTACCGTTTAGCTCTACCGCCGTCTTTATCTGGCATTCATGATGTTTTTCACGTCTCTATGTTACGGAAGTATGAGCCAGACCCGTCTCATGTATTACAGCCTACTGAAGTGCAGTTGGACTCAGATGTATCCTACGTAGAACGACCGGTCAGAATTCTGGATCGAGAGGATCGCAGATTACGAAGCAAGATTATACCGATGGTCAAAGTTCAGTGGGATCGTAGGGGTGTCGAGGAGGCTACGTGGGAGACGGAACGGCATATGGTGCAGCATTACCCGGAACTATTTTTTGGTATGTTATTTATGTTTAGTTTCCTTTTGGGGTAAGTGCATGCGATTTCGAGGACGAAATCTTATAAGTAGGGGAGTATTGTGATGCCCCGAAATTATTGATATGCAATTTGGGCATTAATGATGTTTATATGATTAATTATGATGATAATTGATTTATGTGTTGAAATTAATTATCTTGTTGAAATGCTTAGTCACATGATAGGCGTGACCCGGAGGTTGCATTTCAGGGTGCATGTTATGCATGTTGGGAAATGAGGTGTTAACATGATTTAATTGTATTGGTTGTTAATTATGAGGAAAAATAAGAATTTAGTGGAAGTTTGTTGCATTTTTGTAAAATGTTTTTAAAATACCATGTTGGGGTATTTTATACATCATGTTAAGTTTGGGGTGCAATTTTAATTAACTTTATAACCCCTTTTCCCCACTATACCCACTTCACTTTACCCATCACTTTTAAATCCCCAATTTCACTCTCAACCCTAACCCACCTCTCATTTTCGATTTTGAGCAAAAAGAGGAAGAAGAAATCTTCTCAAAACTTTTGTTTGTGAGATCTTTGTTAGGATTTGGAGTCCACAAGAGGTATGGAACCCTTCCTAAAGTTTGTATGATGTTTGGTTTGATTTTGAAATGGGTTTTGATAGTTTGAAATTGGTTTATTTTGGGTTGGTGTGATTTTTGGATGGGTGTAGGATTTTTAGTTGTTTAATGATGTAAAATGAAGGTTTGAAGTGTTTTTATGTTATTGGTTTGTTGGTGTAAGTGTTGGTGAAGATGGGGAAGAAAATGTAGTGCAAAAATGGTGTTTTTCCGCGCACAGGCAGGGCGATCGATCGCGCGCAACCAGTAGGCGCCAGTAACATTTGGCGATCGATCGCCAAGGGCTGAAATTTTCAGTATCGTCCAGTATGATCTCGCGATCGATCGGGCCTGGGCGGCGATCGATCGCGAGATGTAAAAATGGGTGTTTTTGATTATTTTGTGGGATTTTTGGATATTGGACTATAATTAGCTTCTAATATCGATTTGTATGGTTGTGTAGAACCATCCCAGGTACCCACAACTTCAAGGAGATAAAGTTCTCCAACTTCTCCACTTTTGGGAATTAAGGTACGTAAGAGACGTACGGGCATCGGACGGTAAAACACATTCCTATACTATGACTACGCAATGATTGCATAAGTATTTACGATGTTTATGATGATGATTATGATGAGTAAGTTTATGATGATGATGTTTATGATGAGTAAAGATGATATGATGTTTATGAGGACGTTTATGATAAGATGATGATGTTTACAAGATGATGATGTTTACAAGATGATGATGATGATGTATGTTTAACTATGTTATTGAGAATGGTAGAGTGTTCTGGTAGTTGTTATGGGAAAGCGAGGAAGGTACTTACCACTGACATAGCTAGCGAGGAGATACATCCGCTATCAAGGTGTAGCGAGGGGTATCACAGTACCGCTATATGTCGAACCGAAGGGGCCAATTGTTCCGCGGACATAACAAGACCAGAAACATCCCCATGTCTAAATAACATTGTTGATTATGAGCATATATGTGAAGTATGATTTTAATCATTTATGTCAAGAACTAATGATTATATGCATGACTATGAAACAGGGACAACCAAAGTGGGTTAATGCGATTAACCAGGAAGTATATGCTACGATTATTTTCATGCATTTATTTATATGACATTACCTTATGATGTTAAGTAATGATGTACATGCTCACGATTGGTTGTTCCTGTAGGTACACTTTTGGACTGAAGGGCTAAGAGTCGGGTTGCGGCAGTGAGCTAAAAGGAGCATGAAAGAATATAGGATACAGGATTTTGATAGTCTCTACTCTAGGAGTAGTGTAAATCTATAGTTTTAACATTCATTATCGAGAATATAATTATTAAGTTTTGAAATTTTATTTTTTTTGCCTGTAATCTTATTAGCTCAAAGCTACAACCGGTACCCTAAGATGTTATGAATGCATGTTTAGTTCATAATACGTTATTAGTATGATGTTAAGGTAGGAAGACCCTACAATATTCGGTCTCGAATCACCCTCCATGTAAATGCCGCCACCTTGGAAGGTGCCAAAGTGTTCCAAATCGAATCATATGTCTCCGATAAATTTAAATCAATTGGTGTGTCCTCCAAAATTGTGGCACATGCTGATTGAACGTGTATCGTTTGGATTCATCCAATTGCCAGATCCACAAATCCTATTGTCCCTGTGTGAAAAGATACCTCTCCAACAAAGAAACTAAATCATGAAGTAAAGCAATTTCCCTGTCCAATAACTCTCTTCTCCAATCCCAACGCCACTCCCACAACCCACCCACCCAGACCCCCATCTGAGCTATAAGAATATCTTTATCTCGAGCTAACAATGCTAATCTAGGAAATGATTCCTTTAAACTCTTAATCCCCACCCAAACATCACCCCAAAATCGAGTCCCCATCCCATTCCCAACTTTTCTATTAATCCCTCTTTTAAACCAACCCGAATGATCTTGAAACGTACATTTCAAAATGTCTCTCCACCAAGACGACGCCTGAACCGTTCCTCTTCCCCCCTCCCCCCTTCATCTATCAGACTCCATCTAGTAAATCCATATCTAGACCTAAGGACCTTCCACCATACAGAACTTTCATTTTGTAAAATCCCCCAACCCCATTTCCCCAAAAGTGATTTATTGAAATGATCCAAATTTCGAACCCCCAACCCCCCCTTCGGCTTTGCTTTGCAAATCTCTGACCATTTGACCCAGGCTACTTTCCGGCAACTCTCCCCACCCCCCATAAGAAAGCAGTCTGAATAGACTGTAATTTGGCGAGTATGTTCTTCGGAGCTTGATAAAAGGAGAAATAATAGATCGGTAAGGAAGTTAGCACAGCATTGAGCAAAATCAATCGTCCTCCCAGAGACAGACTTTTATCTTCCCATGCAGCCAATCTTTTCCTGTATTTATCAATCACTGGATTCCAAGTAGCTTTATGCTTTGAATTCACCCCAATTGGCATCCCTAGATATGTGCATAGTAATTTACCCACCTTACACCGCAGAATTTCTGCTAGGTTGACAATCGAATCCTCGTCCACATTAATCCCCATTAACTCACAGTTATATGTGACATATGTAGAAATATTAGGCCAGTTATATAATTTATAAATCATACTACAGCCCAGATGTAAGTACGTTCACTTCACACAAAGATAGCTTTTTCTTCCTCCTAAATTTAAGGCATGCATAAGTGTACCATCAAAGTACATGTCATTTTGGTAATTTGCAAAAAAAAATACGATAATCAAACTGCATTCTCTACCAAGCTTTCATCAATCCACGAAAAAAAAGTGATTATATGCACCCTCTAAATTTCTTTAAATCTGAGGGCTGAGGCATATAGAAGTCATACTGAAGAAAGATGAAGAATATTAAGTAAAAAAAAATTCTACCAGAAATAGGCAGTGGAAAGCAATCTGACAATACTACCCAAATAGGTGAAAATTTGTCTTTTTAAGGCTAAATTTTCATCGTCCTATTTTTCTGCACTGTGACAATTACCAGGCCTGAGGTGTATCCCCCAAGAAAGTTCAATCACTCGATGAAAAATTTCATTTCGCTTCCCTTCAAAAGTTCAAATTTATTTGACACAGAATTATACCAAGAGAAATGCATGAAATTCAGTATAGTTTACCTCATATACACCGTGGTATGTAATCTAACACCACTCTCCAACAACAGCAAAACCTTCTCGCTCTCCCCTGACTCTGTCACTCCACTGCTACTCATCAGCTTAAACACATATGTCTAGCAAACATCTCGCACATATCAGTAAACAAAAAACATATACTTAAAAACTGAAATAACTAAGAGAATTCTTTGATAATAACTAAAAGATCGGGGAAAGAACTAAATCGAATGTTTCATAGTTCCAAGGGAAAAAATTCGATTTTCATATAGTTCTATCTAACATAAGAGATAAAAATATAACTCAATTATTTTTTTATAGAATTCTAACTAACATTAACATACGGGGAAAAATCAAATTTTACATAGTTGCAACTAACAAGAGGGGAGAAAACTAAAAAGAAAACAAAAAGGCAACCGAGTACTCTCCTATAAGCGAGCTACATAAAAATACCTTTGGAGAGAGATCGTATACATTGGAACAACGCATGCCGATCAAGCGGCGGAGGCACTTGACCTCAGCCGCCACGTCAGCAGTGTTCATCCGGACCTTCACCATATTCTTCTTTCAAAAATCTAATTTTCAATCCTGCATTCGATTCGAGAACGTTGGCGAGTTGGTGATTTGGCGAGTTGGTGATTTATTCGAAGTCAAATAAGGGTTTGATGGGATTGGGTCGAGATTGAAGTGTATGTATATGTGTTCTGTTCACGTCTTTAAACCGGCAACGAGAGAAAACAGCGGTAAATGGTAAGAAGTTTGCAGATTACCCCTACAGATGTATGATTTTATAAATTTGCTTCTTCTAGTGTTATTTTTCCAAACAAAATCCCTATATCCGATATCTGGATGCAGCGTAATTATCGGTAAGTCGACTGAAAAATCCTTCGTATTTATATTTGCAAATTAAAATCATCGATTTTTGAACCTGACCGACTTAGGATGAGATAGTTGTCATTGTTACTTTTAGGATAGACCTAGATTCGAGATTTTACAAACAAAATCTCTCCATCTATATAAAAGAAGCTGTTTTTTCTAATATGGGCGAACTTTTACTCATGTTTAACTTCACTAAAATGTTTAGATTGTACTATATCCATTCATCTAACAATTTGACTTTCTGAAATAATTATTAAACTTAGATTAACTAGTATCTAGTTAACATCACAATTAAACATTTAATCATATAAATCAAAACCCTAAAATAGTATCATTATTTTCACTATTTAGTGATAAACCCTTCTTCGATATAACTTCCTAGGATATGTTTAGCTTTACTTCATTAGTCGTTTGATGAAAATGTTTAAATCTAACGTAAAGGGTAAAATACAATGCAAAAAGATAACACGGTTGACAAGGGATCGACGCCTCCATTTGTTCCAATCATAGAATTTGAGAGAGAAGATTGTTTGGTATTTGATTTGGGGATGATTAATGGGATCATTTCAACAGTAATCTCATGCAAAAATCTATAATTTACAAAATAAATTCAGATCTTTATTTCACTATTATTCTATATTTTGCAAAAGAGAATACGTGGTTTGTCGCTTGCTACGTACGAAGCTACATCGAATTATCTTTACAAAAATAATACAATATTTTCGATACCAATCACAATCCATAAGCGTTTGATCATATCTTTGAGGAAATAAATAAATCATTTTTAAACGAGTCAATTTTACAAGCAAATACAACGAGTAGCTGAAGTTGATTTTAAATGTATGCATAATTACGACAAGATCCCACTAAACTGGAGGCAATAAGGTTGAGTAATATAAGTATATAACAAGGGATGAAGACTTGATTATCATATTAAATATTTCAACAAGAATCTCCGCAAATATACACTGAAATGGTTATCCTAACAAGGCCACTTACGCAGGTCCTGTTCGTGTGTACCTACACAACGGTGATATACGTGACACCATCGCCACAGCATACACATACAATACTTCAACAGATATAGGTAATGCTATTATGTACAATATAGTAATGCTATTTGTACAGGCCTTCAATCAGCAGATGTTTCACTTACCTGTAATCATCTCTAGTTGCCTAAAGGTGCTCGACAGAACTCTTGAGAAATTTGTTCTGAATTACTCGTTACCTCAAGGACAGATGAGTCAAAAAATTGAATTTCTCATGTAAACAAACCAATCTTGCGCAGGACACGAATTGGCCTAGATCAAAGTCAAATCCTACACTGGGGGGCCATAAAGGTGAGTAGCTTCAGGCAACACCGGTAAGCAATGTTTAGAGGGTGCAGGATTTGTTATTGATCAACTCAAATCGAAACCAGCATCAGAGCTTATGGCATACAATAATTTCTGCTCAATTTGCTGTTTGCTGAATCAAAAGAAAGCCAATCACAGCAATGCTAATAGAAAGTAAAATGGCTTAGCACAATATACGCATCATGGGTCTAACGAGTATTAATTTCTCATGAAAAATGAACTGGAGAAACTTAGTTCAAACCTTCGGTACGGTGGAAGTTTCAAAAGATTCATGCATGTGGCCGCTGTTGGCAACCGCTCAAGAGCTTCTTCAGATGCATTCCCAGAAGTCCTGTTGGATAAAGTCATAAAGCAAAAATGGACTACATAAATATCATGAATTAACTAGCAGTAATGTATCAGAAGCACCAGTCCAACCATTACCTCTGTATGCAGAAAGTAGGCTCCAAATACTTGAATCCAAGAAAAGGCCCTCGCGAACAACCGGTGGCAAATCTTAAAGAAAAAATGTGTTTATGAGAAACCACAGTATGACACAGCAGGACTAAGAAATTGGGCTAGATAAATTGCAAAATGGCAAGCGTATTTCATAATGGTTATCAGCATCACAACTGTTTATGTGAGTTTTATTTTATGATATGAAGTGTAGGACTCGGAGGTAAAAAACGAATTGAGCTGACCAAATCTCAATATTTCATTTGGTTTTCTATAGTCCAATAGAAGGAATTTTAATAATTAATCAGATAATCTTATCTGAATTGACAGAGACTCCCCATCTTCCAGGGCACTAATTCACAGTTTCAAAACAGCCGCTATGTTTGAAATAAAAAATTTGGAGGAAATGATGCTAAGATATTCACTTATTTATATCCTATATCCAAATCCTAGAGCCACGCTTACCAAATATACTTGAAATAACTAATAGAACGTGCCGCATAAAATTGGAGGAACTTGTAAGTGAAAGAAATTGATTCTAAGATAGCACTAGAAAAAAAAGCATGCATAATAAAAAGTCCCGATAAGTCAATATTCTAAAAAAAAGTGCCAACAAAAGGCCTTAGTTTCCTATGATTTCACAATCCCTTTAAACCAGAGACGCTTGGATTTTATACCACTTAAAGTTAATATAAGAAAAAAAAATTCAGATTCAGAAAATAAGAAAAAAATTTCAGATTCAGAAAATACAGAAAAAGTAAATAAAGAGAAAGAAATCAACAAATAAGCAAATCTATTAAATGGGGACATTCAAAATTTCAGAAATCAAGCAAACTGTTCCGCAGGTACATAAGCCAGAAGGCAATGACAACAGAAATAAAATAACATGAAAAGCAGCAAACAACTTCCATTGATGTGGCGCACAATCAATGTTCAAGCACAACTCATTAAAATAATCCTTGAAAACAGATAAGAGATTGTACGACATACTTCAGAAACTTCCTCTGATCTGCTAGGCTAAGGTCGTGGATAACTTCCCAGAACATTTTAATGACATAGTGATCCTGCTAAAAGAAATGCTTGTTATACATACATTTCTAAAAAACCAATATTTATCACCAAAAATTATTAAAAACTCAGAAAAGAGAGTTTCTGACAAGATTGAAGCACATGTATACATAATAATATATCATGATTCACTATGATTGCGCATCAAGGACATGCGGATAGATTACCAGCATGAAACTTCCAGGCATGGTGGTAGTGACAATTATAGTCAGGTGATGCACCATTGAGAAAAACAAAAAGAGAACCAACATTGTTGGGTTTATCGTATTTTGAAAGATGAATTTCCTCATTACAATCATTTAAATGAACAGTTCCAAGAGTGTCCATGAGCAGAGGAATATAAAATGTTCCTGGTTTATTATATGAAAATGAATTACTTGCTCTATTTCATAGTTTTCCATGAAAATTATCTGAAATCCACCACTACAGTGACAAGCAAAGAACTAAGATAAAGATAGGGATTGTCTAAAATGAACAATAGACCAGCCACAACTAAAAAAGAGCTCAGATATTTTCAGTTTACAATATTTACAACCAGCAGAACAGGCCCAATTTTGGACTTACGTGTCTTATGCAATTTACAAGAGGAATCTACTGATCACCTTCTCTTTTTTGCTCAGTATCGTATTCCTTACGGATGGAATGTTGGACTTTATTAAATTTAGATCGTGGTATTGGATCAAGAATTGTAGTAATTTGAGATTTTCTTATTCAATATAGGATTGGTATTCGGAACCATCGGTTTGTTTACTAGGACTTTAGTTTTAAGGTTTTCCGTGTTTCGTAATACATAACTTTTTGGGTACCACTTGTACTCTTTTAATAAAATCCTTTTTTGCCAAATAAAAAGAAAAAAGAGAATTCAAATTTTAGTTCTCTCAGTTACAACCAGCATAAAAAACAGAAGAATGTACCTCGTGATAGCCACCTGTATAATTAGTATGAACTCGAAGATCATCAACATCACAACCATCCAGTGATCCAGAAATTAAAAGCTGGAAAAGAAGATAAGATTAAAGTTTTAAGATGAGTTAATCACTTATGATGAAATTTGCCCAAGAAATATAGATTTACTAATTAATACATAAGTAAAAACAATTTGTCTTTAAACCAGTAAAAAATTCATATCCAAGTAACACCACAGATGAAAGTACTGCAAGTGATAGTCAGATCATTTGAAATTATAGAAACACCATACACATGAGTGTGCAATTCTGTTATGAGCCTTTACAGTAAAAACCAAAATATTTCTTAAGAAATAAACTTGCAAAGACATGGATGAGTTCCATTTTCCACTCATTCACATTGCAAGCATTGTCTTCTGTCAAGTAAAAGCTGTTCAATGTAAACTCACAAATATTTAAACTAGACGTTCTAGGCTTTGTAATATGTAGAATTCTTTATTGTCTAATGTTAACAACGAAATGGTTAGGAATGAAAAAGAAGCGGAAGAATCCATTTCAAATAGTGCTTGTATGATGGAAGCCATCCATCCAGTATCGTTCAGGGAATAATTCACCAAAAACAGAACACGATGACAATAAGGTGGCGTCCAAAGGAAACTGCCCTAACACTAGATCACGTAGAGCCTGATGGATCGACGTTTTATGTTAGTTCACATCAACCTACCCTCCTACAGGGCATTGATATGCAAAGGACTGGGAGGTGCTGATGCTTCATAGATGGGAAGTGGTGGATGCAAATTGCAATTCTCTGTTAGCCAATTCTATGTATACCATGCATATTTTGGAGGGATCTTGGGTAGGGGAGGAGATTCTGAAATGTAAGTTCCAAGACTAGCATCTATAGCGAGGGATAAAGATATTTTGGTGGGTAATATGGAACAATGGATCGAGGGGGTTTGGTCTTGGAAATGGAATTGGAGGCGGGAGTTTTTTGAGTGGGAAAATAATCTTTTTTTTTACTAACTTTTATTGGCAGGATTTCATTAGCTCTGGACAATGAAGACAGGTGGGAAAGGCATCATGATTCATCAAATTCATTCTTAGTTCGATGGTTTATCATATTATTCAAGAGGAAGAAGCACTTCCAGAAGGGGATCTACGATCAGCTTTTGAAATCATATGGGATACTTCAGCCCCTAATAAGGTTGCATCGTTTGCGTGGAGACTGATTAGAGACAGAATCCAAACATACGCGCGGATTAGGAACATTAGAACAGGACCTATCTCCTTTTTGTGTGCAATCTAGGGGTGTAGAAAAAACCCGCACAAAAAAAAATGTTGTAGCTAAAAAATTAAGCAACCCGCATTTATGTGGACGAGTTATGGATTTTTGCACCTCCACCCGCCTACCCACCCAATCCACCCGCATCTTTATATATTAAAGATTTCGTTAATTATAAAATTAAATATTTTAGGGGTTTAATTTGCAAATTGTAATTTTTAAAACATCAATATTTCAGTTTGCTAATTTCTTATGTATTATTTAGAGTATAACTTGTACTTATCTTTTTAATATAATTTATTTTGTCCATTAAAAAAAATTATTGATTCATTGAGAAAAAGTAGTTTCAAGTTCTTTCATTATGAATCTTGTAATAACAAGAAATAATTTTTTTATTTTGGAAACTTAATCTTGTAGTTAGAAGAAATATATATATATTTTTGACCTTATGAATTATCGTTTTCTTTTGTACAAGTAAATGTTATTGATATCTCAATTTGATGGTAAAAGATTTTGATACTTTAATTTATATATATATTGTTTCGTATTGTGAGATAATATTTTCAGTTTCAGTGTACATAATTTGGATAAATATAATTTTTATGTACGACGGTGATATGATTGATGATATATCGTTTTAACTATCTTTAATTTTCAACTGCAAATGATTTGATACTTATGTTTCATATAATATTTTTGTTCACGTGATTTGAAATTTTTATTGCTTTATTGCTCTAGAATTTTATTTGATTTTAGTTCTGTTTTATTATCATCGACAGTAAATACCTTAGTTTAAGAACTTATGCAGTAATTGCAATTGATTTCTATTTGATCAGGTAATCGCCCGCACCCGCCCGCACTGCGAGTTTTTCTTATTTGTTGTGTAGTTGCTTGTTTCACAATTTAGCAATCCGCATCTAATGGTTGGGTGATAATTTTCATGCCTACCCACCCACTTACACCCCTAGTGCAGTCTGTCATATTGAGGAAGAAACAACTCATCATCTATTCTTTTACTATTCGATATATCACACTTTGTGGATGGACTATTATGCGTGGCTGGATATACAAGTGGCAACCCATAACGAAGTGGTCAGCCACCTAATTCAACACATAGCATTGTGGACCTGTGGTGGCAGCCAAAAGAAAGGAAGGAATGGTTAACCATTTGTCTAGCAGTGTTATGGACGATTTGGTTGGACAAGAATAGAAGAATCTTCCGAGAGCCAGACATTGAAGAAAAATATATTTTGGATTTGATAAAATATTGAAGCTGGATTTGGATTAAGAGTAGAAGTAGAAATAATTTACCTTTTACAGTTTCTAGATTGGACTAGGAAACCGGTCAGTTTGCTTATTATCATTAAAGTGTAGATGTTTTTAGCTTTCCCTTTATTTCTTAATTGTGTAACTTTTGGGTACTACTTATACTCCTTTTAATTAATATATATTTTTGCCTCGTCAAAAAAAATGTATACCATGCATAAACCATGCCTCCCCGTAACATCATCTCAAGAGCCTGAAGTTCAAGATCATGCTTATTTAACATGCCATTAGTGAACCATGCTTCCTTAATAATACAACCTCAAGTACCTGAAGTTCATGTTCGTTGAACATATCAATCCAATCTTTTTGGATCAGCTGTTGAAAACCTTTCAAAAAATGTGAACTCTGTTGACGTATCTGCATAGAAGTTAGCATGAAGAAATGTCAATATTTTTATAAAGTTTGAAATGGTGACCCTAATTGGGTCCTTGTGGTGTGCTAGAGTGAAATTGTCCAGGAACCATAGAAAGCAAGTGTTTTTTTTCTTGTTTGTTGCATTTTTTAGGTAGAATGAGAAGGGAAGGACACCGTGAATTAGAATAAGTACACAACAAAATTTTCTAGAACCTGAAAATTTAATCGGTGGTTGGCAACCAAATGAATGAATGTAATGACATTCTCATTTGTGACTCGTAAGCTCTTTCCTCCTGGAAGTAGCTCTTCTTCTGTTTGCTTCCCATATTCATCATTAACAATAACAAAATACAATTCCAACTCAGCGATATCACCTTCATAGTGCTGCGGGTCACAATAGAGAAAGACAGATGTTAAAGAGATGTAAAACCAATCGGTTCAGTTCAAGAGAATGTTCTGGTTCAATGAAATCTACTTTTAAAACGTAGGTAGGAGGATATTTCCAGGGGATTTTTGGTATCCTACCAACTGTACAAGCCCAGCCTGGCCCACTGGAAAAAAGAAGACGTTACTTACTGATATGGTGGTAATTACAATCCATTCTATTTTCAACAAACGTTTTACAGATATTTAATACTTCACATTATACCCGCTTTCCATTCTTATCGACAAATGTCATTTTAAGTGCACCCCGCAGAGGCAAACCGTGCAAAGAATTGACTTTCTTCTTCAAAATCTCATAATAATAAAACAAAACTTGAACTTCCCAGTCATTTATTCACTTAAAAATGAAATCTGAACAAAAACTGGAAGCCCCCTTCTTTCGGAACCAAATAAGTATTCTGTAATCAATATATTTGACAATTGGCATCCTGTCATCACACTACATGCTCTATGACCCCAACTGCTTAACCACCTATACTCTCGTTAAAGCAATATAATAGATGAGAAGGCTAGCAAGGTTTCATAATTGTATACAGTTAGTTGCCTGTATTGTCATAATTAACTAGCATAAATCATGTGTTCTATTCAACAACGTGATGGAAAGAATGTTAAGTTTCCATTTCCAAGGACTCTACCATTCACAACTGGTGAAAACCACAAATAGAGAATTGAAAACCAATTGAAGAAAACATCTCTATTATGACGGCATGAAATGAACATATTGCAAAAGGTAAATATGGCTTGAAGAAAAACCTTCAGAAATATCAGATGGCGATATAATTCCGGATCCAAAGAGGGCAAGTCATTCAAGTAGTTATGCCTGGGCAGCATAAAATTCAAATTTCCACGCGTTAATGAAGTCTAAAATGGAAACCTAACACAAAGAAGGCAAGGAAAATAAAACAAAACAAAGCTAAATTCCAATATAGAGAATGAGATAAATATAACGTCTGCAAAGGAGGGGAAATCATTTTAAAAGGCTAAACGTATGGTACTCTCCATCAACAACCAAGCAAAAAGAGTTAAGATACCAGTGTATAAAGTTTTAATAAGCCAAACTGTAAAAAATTCATTGTTTTGGATAGAGAGATGAATCCTATTAGTGACATTCATTATTTTGAATTAAAGATCCAAGCGTATTAGCATTTCACTGAAGACCTGATCCCGTCCCTGCACAAAATACATGTTTTCACACCTGGAAATAAAAATAATCACATGCATACAAGACAGTAGGTTTAAAATTGTCTTAGAATGCAGAATACATGATAAGGGGAAAAACTAACAGTCCATTATTCAATCACAAATTGTATTGATAAATTTAGTTGTAGATTTTTTTTTTAACTTTGTAGAGATTAGAATCGTCCCTGATACAATTGAAAACAAAACACAGATATGAGGAAATGCCAAATCACAACATAACATCAGAAAAAACTTACTTCTGCTTCAATTTGCTCAAGAAGAACGTAGCAAATGGTATATCGACCAAAATTCCCTCAAACATTGCCTGCATATATAAATTGGTGGTTGATATACTAAATCAATAAGTTATAACAAGTTAACAACTATATGGGAAGATATAACGGTAGATTATCCATTCCTGGTTTGTGAAACCCCCTCCCCCTTCAACCATATTGTCCACTTTGCTGTTGTGGTAAGTACTATTTTACTTAACCCGGTCGGCTTTTTTCTGGAAGACCCATTCAGTCTGGTAGATTCAGCTCCTCAGATGGGTCTACGGGTATGCAATCGGTATATTTGGTCTATATTACTAAAATCCAATAAACCAAGTGATACTTTTCTGAAAGCCGAATTAATCGAACCAATTTATAATCAGTTATTTTCGGCATGTTAACCTCTCGTCATGGTGGAGAGATTTATTAAAGTGTACTTTCCAAGATGGGACAGGTTGGTTTCAGGAGGGTCTTAGTCGAAAGGTTTGGAACGGGAAGGAAACAAAATTTTGGAAAGATTCTTGGGTGGGAGAGGAGGGCATTTTAGCAGAAAGATTCCCCAGATTGGCTTCTATTGCTATAAATAGGGACATCCTTATTGGTAATATGGGTGAATGGGTAGAAGGATCTTGGATATGGAGATGGGAATGGCGAAGGGATTTGTTTGAGTGGGAAGAAACAATGTTTTTTGATCTTTTATCTATTGTTGACAGGATACAGCTGACACAAGAGCAGGAAGACCTTTGGCTTTGGAAGCATGATGCTACAAACCAATTCTCGGTGAAATCGGCATACAATAGGATATTAGAAGAACCGATTTTGGAAGGGGAGCAGTCACAGATATTTGCAACTATATGGAAAACTAGCGCACCGTCAAAAGTGGGAGCATTAACATGGAAGGTGATTAGAGACCGTATCTCGACAAGGGAAAATTTAAGACGACGAAATGTTCTAACTGGAGCGGCGTCGGTGGTATGCGCTTTTTGCCAGGGGGAAGAAGAGACGACTCAACATCTTTTTTTCAGCTGTCCAGATTCATACAATGTTTGGATGAAGTGCTATGAATGGTTAGGATGCTTTACAGTGATCCCAATGGAATCAACCACACATTTACTTCAACACACGGGATTATGGGTATCCAAAAAAGGCCGGAAAGGATGGCTTACTATTTGGAGCACGGTCATTGCAACAATATGGAATAGCCGGAATAATCTTATATTTCAAGGGACCCGTGCAACGGCAGAAGATTTAGTGGAATTAATCATCTTTAGATCTTGGTTTTGGGTTACCAATAGAGGGAATTCGACTTCGAGTTACTATTTCTTAGATTGGAGAAAAGAGCCGAGGATATGTTTATTAGCTTTATAATTTATCTGGGATTTTCATTTTTTCCTACTGTCGACTTTGTATTCTAAACTATTTGTATTTTCAAGTACTCCCTAGTACTTTTATTATTATAGTTTTATTTGCCCGATCAAAAAAAAAAGTTCGGCATGTTAACCAATGTTTTTTTAAAAAGGAAACAAAATATTAGAAAAACAAATAAACCTTTTTTAAAAAAATTAATAATATATTGTATAATAAAATTTGTTTGATAAAATAATTACTAAAATAAAACAAAAATATTCAAAACCAACTATTCAATCAATGTAAGATAGGCCAACTTAAACATTCTAAAAGAAATCTAAAAATTGCCAATTTTTAAAAGTGCAGGCAATTCGGTTTAATTGTGTTTTCAAAAACAACCGACATCTATCTAATTAAACTGATATTTTTTGAAAAACAAAAAACAAAGTTACCAAACAAACCGAACTGAGCTTCCATATATATTGGTTTGGTTGGTTATTTTTGTTTAACCGAAGTTTATCTCGCCCCTAGATGGGTAATTGTCTTTTGTTGGAGTACGTGTCTTATGGGGAGTTGGTTCCTACACTCTTTTATTTCCAAAGATTAGGTCAATCCCCTCCATGTAACTGTTTGTATTTTCTATATACAGGTTGGAGAATCATCGCGCCTCAAAGCACAACTTTGCCCCAAACCCCCCCACCTTGTGGGGTTGGGAGGTTTGGAATTACGCAAAAAAATAATAACAAAGAAAAAGGTTAATGCTTACTTGGCAGTGCAATGCACACTCAAAGGACCAATTATAACCGTAGAGAACTTCTTCAAAAAAAGTAAAAAATAACCGTAGAGAGAACCACAGACTAAGAAAAAGGAAATGTTTATTGAAAAAACCGTTGGGCTGTGTTCAAGTGTAATCGGCTGTAGAGACTGCACTTATTTTATTTGTGCATTAGACTTGAAGTTCATGTACTAAAAGTAATTAATGCATAAAGAGGAGTAGCGAAAAAAACCGTTGGGCCGTGTTCAAGTGTAATCGGCTGTAGAGACTGCAATTATTTTATTTGTGCATTAGACTTGAAGTTCATGTACTAAAAGTAAGTGATGCATAAAGAGGCGTAGCAGATTAGGAAAAAAATAATTTTTGTTACAAAGCTAGATTCTAGGGCAAATAAAGTTTTCTTGCCAAGTATTGACAATTTTCAATTGGAGTTTCAAATTAATAATCGAGGTCATTAGGTAAAACAATAAAAGATTCAAGAAAATTAAGGCATTCATGGATGTAACACGTCACATTCATTTATGAGACCATTTTGTGAAACTATATGCGCTTGAGTCTACTCTCTGACATACCAAGCCATATAACCCTATTAAAGTTAATCATCGAAACAAGATAGTGAAGTTTGCCACATCACTTGCATAACAAAAGATAGCCTGCCATCTTGACCCAGGTTGTCTTTTCTGGGTCTCAAACAATAGCAAAATATCAAAATCATTTAAAATATGGTGAAAATAAATTAAATGCAGGCATATGAGCAAGCGTAATGGTTAGAAAAATCCTAGTATGGCTCACTTTGCAACAAAATAATTGAAGTCTGAGAATGTGGCAGAAAGAAAGATTAACAAAATATTGAAGATGTTGAGAAGAAATCACCGGTTAAATACCTTAGCAAGAACAGTCCCAAGAAAGTGAAAATACAGAAGATGCTGTTCATGAACCATTCCAGATCCAGGATTAGGATAGAGGAGATGATCCACAGTTTCCTGAACATGTAAAGCAATCGAGTGATGAAACCATGATTATATAGAACATGAAATCACTAAGATTGTTCTGTTACAAAATCACAACCAATCTTAGAGCATCTAATGTAACAAAACAATTTTTTCTGCAACTCAAAAAGAGAGGAGCTATTTCTGACATATCTTGCCAAATGTTTATCACTCATTTTATTTGGTTTCTAAGGTGTCAAATACTTAACTAAGTACTTTCTTAGGAGTTAAGACTGTCTATCGTGAAACAATGTGCAAGCTTGGATCTGGTTGATAACGAAGGAGTAATGAAACGGTGACATTCTCTAACTTGTTTTAGGATTGCGTCAGCCTCTTCAAAAAAAAAATTCAGAACTTCAGCCATTCATTTGCTCAAATGATAACTTGTTACCGTACCTCACCTGATCAATATTCGTTTCCTAAAGATAAAATCTAACTCTGCAAAATCATCCTGTTATTTTCTGGTGGTATGTCAGTTTATCAGCAACTTTAGATCGTCAAAGGGGAAAACAGAATCTATAACTCAGAATATGTGACCATGTGTTGAACCGAAGGAACAACACAGAGAAGTAAAGTTTCAATATATCCCTCTGGCCACATGTCAAGAAGCCTCTACGAAATGATTTTAGTTATAATGTTAACATTGAGATCCACCAATTGGCTTGGTCGACAATAGATAAATGATAAATCTAATAAATAAAGTTCTGCAATATATCGGACATCCACTAGAAATGTAATAAACTGTCCGCCATATTTGTACTGGGAAAGAACTAGAACTCTTGTTATACTCTACCCTCAACCACCTTTTAATTTGGCGTTGGCGGAATTTGTACACATATTAAAATACCATTTCAAGGCCTGCACACAGGACATCTTTCTATTCAATATGAACAAGTGCGAGAACAATACAAGGACAAGACAGATACATCGATGAAAAATAATTATCCCCATATTGGACCAATATTTTTTTTGAAGTAGACCAAGTAGCTACGATCTACCTTACATCTCATGCATATGACAACTCCATCATCTGGTGAACATCAATGCTGATTAAAAACATGGTGGGGTATAAAATCTTTGTGATGAGTGCCGAACATACATCTACATACGTGATACAATTAAAAAAATCTACTTTTTATTCTTAGTTTATCATGCCAGTCATTTTGCTGAAGGGTAGTGCATCCTTAGATAAGCTTCTAGATAAATTTGCCAATGGGCGTTAGCAGCTGTAGATCAAGTTCTGTCGAGTATTTATCAATCCACTACCCAGATCATGGTTGGACAATGTTAATCTTGTGAGCGATATTAGTTTTTGAGAATAATATAGAGCATACACAGGAGAACAGGCTTGGATCAAAGTCTAATTTGGACTGAAGGAAACCCTTTTGACAACATATTCATCTTATCATTGACATGAATCAGCAACTTCGAGAAATTGGCATACATCAGACTACAAGTGCATTAAAATAGAGAAAGCAGGTAGCAAAGCATGCCCAAATACTCATGCATGATTACAACCTTAAAAAGTCCATACTGGGTATCAAAAGCAGATTGAGTAACATTTTCCATGAAATCTTTGAAAATTCCTCCACCATCTATACCAGCCTCCTCGACTCCAAATTCATTAACAAAAGTTATGCGAATCTGTACCAATTAAGGGAGGCAGAATATCAGCAAAAAAAAGAAGTAAAATTCTTCAATATAATGCATTTGGTGGTATTTATGTGCCAAGGAAAAGGGAAAAAAAACAATAATCTTTCGCAGACAACAAAAGGGGTCAGCGACATGGGGGAATGGGGAGAGAGAATCACCACTCCTCGAAGGTCTTCTTCAGCTAATGCATTTAACTGACTAAAAGCATCTTCCAGAATACGATTTCTTCTTATTTTGAATCTGTTCCGCGTGAAAATAGTATGGGCGTTGTTCCTTTCTTTCATGGACTGCTAGTTGTGACTGCAAGTTTCAATTTTACCATATACAAATAAATCCAAGAAACTACAAAAATTAGAGATGCATAGATAGCAAGCAATCGCACATTAATGAATTAAGATACGTAGCAGCCAATTACAACATGAAGTGCAGAGAATTGAGCACTCACGTTAAATATTTTAGCTCTGCTAGTAAATGGCACTAAAAATGGAGCTTGTTTTAGTATGTCATAAGCTTTTGTATTCTCTGTCATTGCCTGGGAAAGATAGCAAATTAGAATGACCACAGACAAAAAATTATCAGATGAATTCCACTGCAGAAAGAATTATTACCTGGGACATAAATGATTCATTGGCACCATCAGCATTGAAGTCCCTGGGGGAGGTAAATTCTCGCCTATTATTCCAGTCTTGCAACTACGACAATTTCCGCATTAGAGTGATTACAAATAGCAAACTATTCCATCCATGACGTTTCAAAAGATGAGATAGCAGGAACAAAATACATATACGACTTTGAAAACATATCCACATGCATAGATCTTCGAGAATGAGATTGCATTTACCTGCGATAGGAGCTCAGAGACAACCACAGAAACCCTGTGCTGAAGAGCATCAACAGAATGCCTCCTCAAAGAATGAGTACCATCCGCAAACTTGGAGATATTCGAAGTTTCCTTGGAATTTAGCCAAAGGATGTGCCACAAGTCCTAGAAAAAGATAAACGAATACACATAAAAAAAATTGTGCCATTTTTGAAGTTCCGATTGTGAATGCAATAAGAACTTATCAGAAATGCGACCAAAGGAGTAATACTTTTTTCTCTATTTCTGTGACTGTACTTTATTGCATTGGCCTGCGGGCTAGTCAATTGTTCTCTCTAAATAATTGAAGGCCAAGGATCTCAAAGCCGATGCCACATTATAGGTTTTTAATGCTCAATTCAGTGAGTGAGTAAATTTTGCTTGATGGCCAGTGTCGTATTTGACAGTTATCCTCTAAGATTTCTGAGAGGCTAGCGGTTGCAAAAAGTGGTACATGTTTAAGAGCTGTTTGGACCATTTTTAACATCACAGATCAGTGCACATTTACAGATGTGCATATTCTCATAATGGCATTGCATAAAATGACGTCTTAGGGATGGTTCCCACATCCTGGTGACTTATATCAGAAAATGATCATACATCCAAGGGAGTGAAACTTTATGTTAAACATGGTTTGGAGCTTGAATGAAGAGACCACATATCCATCTATGCTAGACAAACATCCGTCCAAGAACAAAGATATGAAATTTAAATCAAATGAAAAGAACAGCATAAAATACCTGTTTTAAGATAACAATTAAGAATCTTATACCCGTCAGAGACAGTGGCTTCTGTTGTTCGTAAAATTCTTCATTATCAACAATAGTTAGCATATACCTGCTTCAAAAAAATGAGGGCTTAGGCCATCCATCCTACATGGATCACAAGATACTGATGGAAAAGTTAATGAATCACTAGATAAGAGATTATCTTTTATTAGTTAATGTTTTTGTTTCAGCATATATCTAGTAGTTACTTTTCTATCAGAATTGTTGTTCATAATTATATTGCATCCTCCATCTAAGGATTCCCTGTTTATTATTTTATGGGCTTATTGTACTTCTACAATGGTGGAAAAAACCAGATCAAATTTATTTTCACCAATATCTATTTTTATCTTGTCATGGACATACTAGCGTGCTGAAAATTGTTTGTTGTAGCCCCCCCCACCAAAAATAGGAAAATATATAAATAGTCAGTTCAAGTCATCCTCCTTGAGTAGGTCCTGCTTGGGTTTCACCCATTCGAATTCGTCAGCTCAATACTGTAAGACCCAGTACCTTCCAAAAACATCTACTCTCAGACAAATGGCCCAACATATATTAAATGGGCCAAACTTCCTTTAATGGTTTTAATCTATGGTTCTTCTAACAAAAAGGAAAGGGAAACTGGGCTCTCTTTGCATCAGACCGAGCGGTTCCTATATACCAGAGATATGAGGCAAAAAGTATAAATTATCATGGCATCACTGGTATTTAAATTGACTCTAAAATTTTCTGAACCTACATTATTAGGGATGTACATGATAAACTGACCAGAGTAAAACCATAACTATCGAAACCAAAAACATGGTTTGTTTTTAAATCGAAATCCGAAGACTCTGTTCAATTTGCAATTTGAAGGTTCTGATCGGTGAAGTAAATTGAAACTAAATCATATACCTCTTCTATAAGTTAAATTTGCAAACCATACCAGACATGAAAACGAAAATAACCAAATTGGAGTGGCAATCTAAACAGGAAAAGTTTTTTCCTCTTAAGTAGGTTTCCTTGCCGCTAAAAACATCGTGTTTGTGTGTTAAAAGAATAGGAAAAAACAATCGTGCAATTTAAACAGAAATCAAACTGCATTTCAATTCGATTAGTATATAAGTTTGTGTTCAGTTTCGGATTGAGAAAATTCATGAACTGAAACCGATGATCTTGATGAAAACGAAATCAGAATCACCCAAAACAAATTGAAATACACATTTACGACATATTTTGCAAACAATACCATGAAATTTGGACAACTTAAGAAATGTATATGGCTAGAAAAAAATTCATCTGAATCAATCTTTGATATTCAAACTTCTATGCACAATACATTGCAAGATCAATTGCCAGTGTATTTAATGAGCTAGTGGAATCATGGAATAACATTGATTTTTTTGTACACAATAAACTGGAAACGTCATTATGAAAAGATACTGTTAAAACCAAAATCTTGAAAAAGAAAGAGAACTTCATACGCTCGATAATGAGTTGGATGAAGTTACAGGGAGAATCCTCGCGTTGATTCCCACAAATACTGAGGAGACACAACTTGGTTATGGTTTGGAAACTACCAAGACCACTACTTGAAGGAAAACAAGGTTGCGGTGTGACTGTTGTAAACTTAAATGCACCTCAGTTATTTTTGTTTATCAATAAAGCTGTTCTTTCTCTCCAATTTGAGCATTGTATTTTCTCAAAACAATCACAAAAATAGCCTAACAGTTTACACATCAAAACCACTCCATCTTATTCATAGTGACATTTGGGATCCTATATGATCTCAAAATGCCACTGAAACAAGATAGTTCATTACATTCATCAATATTTGCACTATGTAATGGCAAGTAACACCTTAAATGTAAGTTGAGCATGATCTTCACCAATCTCCTATGTTAACACTCGCAACAAAATGTGATTTCTCCGAAAAAGAGGTCAAATTCTTGAATAAGCATGTCCCATCATTTTTACAATGTGCTAAAACATTTTAGGATGAGGTTTGTCTCAATTGCTGCATGTCTCAACAACATACTTCCCTCCAAATCTTTTCAATTCAAAACTCCTCTCAGATCCCTTAGAAAATTATCCCCTAAAGCAAGATTCCTTACTTTTGTTCCTCCAAAAAAAAATTTGATGCACAGCAATTCCAATTATGTTAGGCAAATTTGACCCAAAAAGCATCAAGGATAAAATGCATAGAAAATGCTTACTTGTAAACAGGACAAAAAACAGCAAGTGATAATAGCCCAACAGGCTTATCTGTGGGCAAATTAGCTGACTGCTGCGACAAGGATGACCACATTTCATTCTCATGGCACCGCTTCATAAAGTTCCAAATAATGGGAACCAGTTCTGTCCTATATGCTAGCACAGTCATATATTTCTCCAGGGGTAAAATGTTAAACGTCGCAAGCAGAAACGCACAAGCTGCACCAATAGCAGCCACCTCTTTATCATCAGGCCTGCTATTATATGAGCCACTTGAAGGTGAGATCCACCCCAACAGCACATTTGTCTGCTCAAGAAAACCGTACAATGTATTACTTAGACTAGAGGAATATATCCGATATTACCGAACATTGCACAAAATGCAGTAAAAGCACAATAAGGTTGCATACCAACTGTAGAAGAAAACGTGAACCTACTGCATTGAAAATATTTTGTCGCAAATCCTTATTTAAGACAACTTCCATAAGTTCATCATCATCAGGCATTTCAAGTTCAGTCATTGTAGAAGCTGAAGCAGGTTGCACAGAAAAATAAAAAAATAAAAAATAGATTAAGAAGAACCAACTGATTTATAGAAATCTCCAAGTGTGGTAGCTCAAAAATAGAGAGCAGAAGTGGTAATAAAACGGTAGAAAGATAAGTGAAGTGAATTCTACTGTATAAAGTGCACACACCTTTGCCTCCTTGATTTGAGATTGGGACAAGAGGTAGTTCTTGCAACAAAAATGTGGCAACAGATGCAAAATATATAGCCTGATTAAGATCACAGGGAAACATTGAAACCAATTGTGTGAGAGAATCAGAAATTAAAGAAACTGATGTACAATCCCTATCAAATTCTTGCTAGATATTTAAGAACATCCATGTAATACTATAACACCTAGGTTCAGACTACAATTATAACATGGCATAATTATGTAATTAGCATGCTTTGATAGAGTTCATGATTATTGTAGGACATTTGAAAATCATCGAGACATTAGGTGTCTACAATATTCGAAGCCAGAATGGAGAAGCAAATGAAGTAAAAAAATGCAGGCAGGATTGGAACCAATATCGAAGCTTCCATTGGAGCCTCAAGTAAGACCATCTGAGGGTACATTTTGAGATTCCGATGATGTGCATATTTTGACTATATCAGAACCTGTATATATACCTCCGGTAAGCCAATCGGAGGCTATGTTTTGAGCCTCAAAATATGTGAAAATTTTGATTATATCAGACTATCAGAGCCACCAATACCAAAACCCGACACTCTAATCACACATGTATGTTTAAGTATCAAAAATCGCATATTATCTTCGCCACATTATATCAGAAACTCCAATATCCTAATTGGAGCCTCCAATTGAGGCAAAACTTTGCCACTAAATAGAGGCCCTGAGTTCATTTCATAGTACATGACCTTGTCCGTTATGGGCCTTAAAAAGGAGTTTGTGGAGATCCGAGAGACTTTGCACCATCATTGGGCCAGTGTGCTCTGATCACAAGGTGTATCATCGTACTGAACTCGGCTTTGAGATCAATGAGAAAAGTAATTTGTGGCATTGCGATGAAGGCGTGCTCCATGGTTGTATTGACCCCTCATTTGACAAGAGATGTGGAGTTTATGGCATTGCGAGCAAGGGCTTTCAGAACGTTGTCGGTTGAAGGTATTTAATTGGTGTTGGGTAAACACCTCTTTATCTCCCTCCGATTATTTAGCATAATGATATTTTATCCTCCGCAGTGAAAGTAGAAGCATGTTAGATGGGTATGCAAGCTGTAAGGTTGTAGCTATTATATGTGCGGCCATGTCTTAGTACATGGGGATCAATGATAAAGTATTTTATTAATGTCATACCATGCATGTTATGGGGAAAAAAGCCAACATCGGATAACAAGATGCTCCAAACATCTCTTCTAGACACCTTGGGAGCTTATTTATGATTAGAGTAGCTTTAAATGAATTGTTAAAGCATGTAGTGACTTGACAATTGATTGACTAAGGGATTCGAACTAGACATAACTTAGTGGTACATAGTGTTATTTACTAACTTGATCAGCTTCAAATGACTTTAACAATATGTACTGACGCTCCAGCTTAGTATCACTAGATTTACGGGACTCCATGACTTACTGTGTATAACATGATATATTGATTTTTCTTCTACTTTAGGTTTATCCTCTATGATCAAGAGAATGAGATTACTGGTGCATATGAATTGCATTAGCATGGACATGAGGCATACATGTGACCAAGATTTGTTGATAGCTGGGGACCGCTCAGCCCCATTTAGGTTTCTTATTGATGATGGCAGTGAAAGCTTTCCACTGGACTTGGACATTTGTGGTTCCATGTCCAGAAGTACAAAGTGGGAGGCACCAACTGAACCAACAAGACACCATGCTATGGATTAGGAAGATATTATGAATTGTACAGAACTACAGATTGAGCTTTCCCTCGTATATCCTTGCATGACATTGTACACACCTTTATTGCATGGCTGCACCACTATATTTACTTTCATGTTTCTATTATACATGGTATCTTAATACTGGGCATTATGGCTCACGTCCTCGTTACGTAGGACACTCCATTTCCATGGAGCGGATATTGTTTTGGACAAGTAGGATGAGGATAGCATGACATAAAAGATTAAACAAAGTTTGGACGAGAATGTTTGTCTTCTTGTTAGGCGAGGACCCCAACGGCCAACGACATCATTTATTTAAATGTTTGCGTGTACTAATTGATTTGTTTATCTTATGTCATTGTATATTTGTGTCCCTCGCATTTAGTACTTATATTATGTGATCATCTGCAAATATCTAATGATCAAGGATTTCTAAATTAAATAAATATGGTCCCTATATGCCCATTTCGATCAAGGGATTTGAAATGAGTTTAGATGAATATACATTAGGTGAATTCAAATACAACATTGATTAATGTACGCAAATATGATAGTAATTGAGATAGAATTAAAATGCATCGAAAATAAATATCATTTTAAATCCATTATCAAATCAAATCCCCTATTCAAATTAAATATGCCCATCCAAACACAACCTAACAGTTTAGGGGGGCCATTGGTTGGTGACTAAAATGATATTTGAAATTAATTAACAACATAGGGCACAACAAATACAAGTATTACCGATCTAAAACACTCAATTGCAAGTTATTTCAACAAAATTAAATCAGTGTTCCAAATGGTAACCCCAATTTATCTATCCCCTATAAATCAATGAATTATAAGCAGCTGGAAGATCGAGAAACTTGTCAAAATATAGGGGAAGTATAAAATTCATTATCTTTCAGTAATACAAGTGTAAGGAAAAGCGTAGAATGAGACTATCCAATAAACGAGAGAATGAAAATGTGTTATGCAAGTATACTTCTAAAATGGTCACATGCCCAAGTCAAATACTTAAATGTATATTATATCTCTCAACAAATGAAATGCGGATATCATATCCAACATGATTAACAATCATATTTTTTTCGATCCGATATGATTAGTAGTCATATCTTGAATACCCGAGCACCATAAGAGTTAATTCTTAATTGTCTTTTTAAATATTCATTTGAATCCATTGATATGTGATATATATTATAAATTGCAAAACCTACAATGTTTAATATATATAATTACATATATATTTATTTATGTATTTATTGTTTTAATTAACCAACTATTTAAAAATTCAAAAATGAAATTTCTCAAATTGTATTTTTAATGATTGCATTATTGATAATAAGATAAAAATTATAAACCATGATCCTAATATCCTATCATGTTCACTTTTTTTTTTTTAATATATCATGTTTACTATAGTAATGTGTGTGTGTGTGTATATATATATATCTTTTTAGAAATTGTCATATCCCGTATCCATGTGCAATAGTTAATAATCAAATGTTAACGCTACCTAGCATCCCTCAACATATATAGACTGAAATAGTCAATAAAAAATTGATCACAAATATGAAACATGAAATTCATCAAAGATGTAGATGGTAAGTTCCTTACCCAAGTAAATGAACCAGGCTGAGTGACAGTAAACCCAGCAGCTTCCAATAGATTTTGTAAGAGGCAGGCATTACTAGGAGAATCTGTTGATATATCAGCAGGAAGGACATTATTATGATCTCTCACACATAATGCCATCTGATGGACATAATGTTCACTCAATCCTGGCGCAGCAAAAATCTGAATATGGGAGTAAAATTAGCGAAAATAAGATAAGATACAAGTAGCTGCAATGTGTTACAGATACATTAATTACAAGCCCAGCCCCAAATCAAGTGCAATCCATGATGGGCCTCCTACTAAGGCCCATGGAGAAAAGCCCATAACATACAAATATTATCAGAGGAGAGCTAAAAGACGAGAGAAAGAAAGTGGGGAATAATTATTTGTTATCATCGTTAGTCTGTTACAAGGGAGGAGAGAGAGACGGTTATCACCGCAGGGAATAAAATTGAGGGGCATTATCGTTGTGGGTAGACTAGATTTTTGTGAGTTTTCATCAACCATTGCTTGGGCAAGAAGATGTCATCTTCTTGAGTAAGAGTGAGCAAGAGAGTCTTGTATTGCATTTCAGTTTTTCCTTTAATCCCAGTAATTAAAGAACTTATTCCCAGATACGTGTTGATTCTGTGTTTGTGAAATTTAGTTCGTAACACAATGCATATAATATTTGGTTTGACCATAAAAAGTCAGTATACCCTTGCAACACAACATAGGCAGATTAGCTTCAAAAAACTATCATAACAGTTATGATCGAAAATAATCCATCTAACTTGTCATTGCACCTTGCATTCCAATAAGAACTGAATATGGATAATAATAGTCACGAACTAAAAATAACATTTTAAACTACCTCTTTCAGATGTGGAAACAGCTTCCACAAGAAAGGAATTGTCAGAATCTGGGATGAGAAACTGTGTCTTGGATCACTAGATGGACAAGTACAAGATTCTAGACCCCCATGGGAAATACAATTTGCAAGAACATGCTCCAATGAAGAGATAATTCCATTAGAACCTTGAATTTTTTTCTGCACAAATTTAAGCACTTTGTTATTACAGAAAATCTAAGCAACAAAAATACAAAATAATAGATTCATAAAGTAAACGAATACCTAACATCAGGACTTGCTATGACTAAATAAAATCATTCTCCTTGGATATACATGCTAAGAAACCCATATCCTATATATTTGGTTCTAACCAAAATAATGTTCACAATTTCGTGTAAACTGCGAAGTAACACTCTCCTACAACTCTTTTACTTGGCAGAGAGAAACCGCTAGCTTCAAGAGTATAGAAAGAAAGAGTGGATTATCGTTTAATTATTAAAAATAAAAGCAGCTGGTTCAGCGGAATACATGTCTCAACAAAACAATTAAGAATCCAAATTGTTGGGAGAAATTTATTAAAATTATGAAAATATATTAGATTAGTTGACCCTCTGAATACCAAGTATAGTTCTAACACAATTAAATTTCTAGTTATAATGTTATTAGGTAACTATAAAATAATTCTAGGAATAAAAGCTCCAGCAAAAAACAAAATATGAAACTGATCATATGAATGGAAAAATTGTCAAACATGTGCTACATCAGCAGCTGTAAAAAACAAATTTACCTCCACATGAGTCTCTCAAATACGGCCATAAGAATAATATACCGTTACATATATTGGTTACAATATTTTCATAAATGGGTCAATGTGTAACATGTAATCTAATAGAAACAGAAAACAGATGACACTCAGGGTACCTCCCCCACCAGGATTATTTCTCTGAGCATGGAGTATATATTTCTCTGCACCAGATACCGGACTAAGTTGCAAGCCCAAGGAAGCCTTCGATCAGTCAACAGAATTATTGCCTCTAGTAAGACATTTTCCGAGCTATGGGACTTCTCAAGTGCCCAAACTAACTGATTCCTGGGAAAACAAAAGAAGACGGGTGATTATTTAAAACAGTAAGTTAACGATTTCACAAAAGAGATCCCAATCTTATTTTTAATGAGTCGCCCAAGTGGATTGTAACTAGATTTCATTATAATTTTTTTTTCTTTGATCAAAAAAATAGATATATATTAATAAAAAGAGTACTACTCCAAGAGAACAATAATCGAGATACTCCAAAAGGTACAAAAATAGATCATAGATTAAACTGAAAGCAAACAAATCATAGGTTCCCTCGACCAATCCGAAAAAGCAATGAACATAGATATTTCCTCTATTTTTTATCCAAAACCAAGACCTAAATTTAATTAAATCTAACAAGTCTTCTTCCATCTATTGATCCCATTGAAAATCCTTCTGTTAAGATGTAGCCAAATTGTCCAACTTTTTGCCTTCCAGATAGTCACCCAGCCTTTCTCTCCATTTCTCTGTCCCCATAGACCTTTGTGATGAATTAAATGACCAACTATATCAGAGCTAAGTACTAGCTTTAGCCCTAACCACTCATAAAATTTCATTCATAAAGCGTAAGACTGTGGGCAAGAGAACAGTAGGTGTTGAGCTGTTTCCTCCTCTTCATTGCAAAGCTCACAAGAATCTGATATTGGTACCGGTCTAATTGAACGTCTGCGCAAATTCTTCTTCTTTGGGATCCTGTCCTGAATTATACGCCAAGCAAAAGCCCCTACCTTATTGGGCGCCAAAGTGTTCCAAATAATGTCCTATGCCGACTGTGAATCTCTTTACTAAACCTCATCCTGTTGAAAAAACTCGTACGCCGACCTAACTGAGTGGCATTGATTTGTATCATAACACCATTCCCACTTGTCGTCGTTACCTTGAACGAGCGGATACCTGTCAATAAGAGTTACTAAATTCAAAAAAAAAATCTTTTGCCCACTCAAGCTATCCTTTCTGCCCAAATGTCCCTCCAAAATCTAGTCCCAAGCTCATTCCCCACCTTTCTAACCAAACCACCCCTAAACAAATCCGATGGGTCATGAAAAAAGTTTTTTACCAAGTTTGTCCACCAAACGGAATGCACATCCCTTATTCCTTCACTCCCTTCCAATAATTTCCACCCATTCTGAGTGCCATATTTTGATTCAGCACCTTTTTCCACAAAGAATCCCCACCCTTAATGATTTCCCATCTCCATTTACCCAAAAGTGCCTTATTAAAGTAATCCACATTTCTTACCCCGAGGCCCCCATTAGATTTAGTTCCTCTCCTCGACAAACTAAAGAGACCGATAATTTTGTGGGAGCTGGTTACCCCAAATATCATGAAAGGCAGGTGAATAAATCAAAACAAAATAAATGCTACCAACCCTGAATATAAACCACTAAAACATGACCGAGATGGATATTGGGACTAGTTCCAGCTAGTGGTGGCAAATTACATAGCTGCCAACGTGCCATATAACCATAATTATCAAATGTAAGGAATAATGCAAACACCCTAGAAAGGTACGTGTAATACCCGTATTCCATAAAGCAACTCACCTTTGAAATTCAATAGATTTATTGAGTGTAAAATTATAGCAGTGATATTTTTACGATCATTAGAAGTTCATTGTTTTTGGTAAAAAAAAATCATCTAATTGGAAGCCGTCAGAGAATTTCAGTTTTACCGGAAGAATAATTAAGTTCTCACTCAGACCAATAAACCACATAAATAAATGACCAAAAAAGATAAGCCACTAAACAAGGAAATTATTCTCACACATTACATAAAATATGATTTTTTAGAAAATGCATGTACTTCCTATCCATTTCTGAGGCAATCTTGGTAACAAAATCCCCTTGTGAACTGGACATCAATCACAACCTCCAAAAAGGAACAAGACCTATTCAGTTATCATAAAAATAATTAAAAGGGATCCATCCACTGGTTCCCTTAATTGTTACAAAGGATATATTTAAGTGATTTTTATTAAAAAGATCAGTTTTCTAGCTAAAAAGATGAAAACCAAATAAAAAACGCATAATAAATATTTATCATGGATCAAGGACAACCGCAATAATACTTGGGCTGCAAGATGATAATTTGTCAACAGATCCTACAAAACGAATAAAAAATCTAGATAATGAGATGCAAGAGAGTTAAATGTCCTTTAGCAACAGACCTGGTTTCATAGATTGCCCAAATACAAGCAAAAGTGATATTCTTCACCCTGTACGCCACCAGGCCACGCTTCAAAGAGTAGTCTGTGCCAGCGAAGAGACTCACTACTTCCTCTGCTGCGATATTAAACAAATACAATATAAACAAAAACAAGCTCCTAACGGCAACATGCACCACTACAGACAATATAAATTGTTAAAGATGATGAAAATGAATGCAAAGAAGATGAAGAAGAATATGCATCAAACACGAGATCATGCGTGCAGATGAATCCAGATAAATTAAATGATCTTTTGAGAAGAAAAAAAAATGTGCAACTTGAATAATAAATCAAATTTCATCTATACCATACTGAATAAAAAAATCTTTTGAATTCTTGTTACATGATAAAATATATGTCCTGCGCTGCTGCTATCATAGAGACCAGAGGTATTATGCTTTTGACTATCATGGCATTGGATATTATGCTTTTGACTATCATCAGGGGCAATAGATGAAGTTCACATGAACTTTCCTCAATAGATGTTAGGCGTCCAATAAAATTAGAAGTACACTGGGGGCAAGTCCCACTCAACCGAACAGGCAAATCCACAAAAAGAGTGCCTGTGCAGGGTATGCAGAGTTTTTAGACAATTATAGCTCAACTACCACAGGAATAAAATCTTCAGCCAGCAGATATACTTAGCATGGATACAACCCACATAGAAATTATCAAATGTTCCACGACATCTAATAAAACTGCCCGTTACAGAAGAAAGAATTTTATTAATCTATCATGTCTCAAACAATCAACCTCGTGCCAGAGCTGGTGTTTTTCTCTGCAAGACTGACACGGGCATTTGTTTCTGTCCTACATGAAATCATGAAGCATTACACCAAATTTAATGTTAAAGACATTTGGCCCAAATATTAAAGCCCTTCTCTTGTAAAATCTGATTCTGGGATTCTATTATACTTTTGTAGCATGTTATTCTGAGAAATAAAATAATGACAAATTTTGGCAATTTCAGATAAAAAACAGAGGCCCCAACATAGATACGAGGATAAAACAAGCATGATACGGATTATAATATTAAATTCCAATTGTGTTGATATCATATCAAAACGAACATCAATTATCGAAAATATGAAATACATATAGCAACGGTAAGACATGTTATAGCAAGACAAGAAATGTACCTCTATCCCCAACAAATTCACAAAGTAATCTGCATGTCTCCACGAGAGCAGAAAAATCAGCAACATATTTTGGATTAAAGAAGAAAAGAAGCTGGCGAAGATAATTGGAATCTGGGCCAAAGCACAGCCTAAAATCAATATTGTGAGACGAATTAATGTACATCCAATCAGAGATGAGCCTCATCGGCATAGCAAAAAAACATTACAGGCTAAAAGGAGTAGGCAACACCACAATTGGAAACATAACAGATATTGATGGTTACTTACACAACAACAAAATTATGAATTGCTAAGTCAAAAACTTCTAATGATACAAATGCGGATCTAATTTCACACCTATTAACATCTTGACAATACTGTCCATAAGTCATGAAAAACTTCTCACGCACTTTGGAGCGTTCAGCATTAACCACCTTTCTTCCTCTGAAGCATTTCTGTAAATGATAAATAATCAAGTTCCACACTTTGGAAAGAAATTAGATGTTGAAGTGTTTCACAAATGCGTTTAAAGAATGATGTCCTTTTAGCAAAAATTAGTTAAACAGGACTGACCCATGTTGTTAAGATACAATATAGGAAGGATACAGTTGTTTTTACACGTGTATATACATAAACGTGTACAACAGTCACATGATTATACACAACTTTGTGTGCGTGTTTATAATAAACTAAAATTTGGGTATATGATCAACCAAAACATAATTCACAAGTTGTTACAAACATTCAAAATTAAATAATGAATTCATCATTAAATCATATAACATATATATAACCAAATGACATATAACTTTTACATAATAAAGTATTCTAGAAAAAGTAAAAAGGACTTTAAATATGGTTCATGGGTGATGGATTTGCAATTTATAATATATTACAATAAATTAATAAAAAATTAAAACTAGCCAACAAGGTATCCAACTGCATACCATCAAAACATCATCTACCATATTGGACACGCTGCCCTCGTGTTTTTACTGATACTTCTACAAAAGCCAGCAGAACCATCCGACGAGATATAGGACAATTTTTAGGAGTATCCATGTGAACAAAAATTTATGCCACGATAGAACGCATTAAATTAATGCAAATTTACAGTTTGATAAATTGCGAAGAAAAATACAATCATTACACAGATAAAATTCTCACTTTTTAACCAACAAACTTCTTTAGCCCACTATATTTCCTCTCTCTTCTAGCTCTGTTTTAAGTAGCCGATAAAAGCAACCTCAAATTTTTCAACACCCCGTTGCTCCACATAATCACAGACAAACCAAATTAACTCCTGCAACCTCTAAATTGACAGACCCTACACCTTGTACCCAAATCCAAACACACAATCAAAGTATTCAATAATGATATCAATAATACATTTGAAATTGCATCTAAAATTAATCAAAGCAGACTAAGAGTGGCATTGATCATCGTCTCCAAATGAAATTAAATTCAATTTGACAACTCGTTTATTTCAGTTTTCTGGCTTTTAGCCACATTAATCAAAATTGAGCCTCTAAATTGTACCTAAAGCAAGCGACATAAAAAGTCAGAAAACAAAACACACAACCCAATTAGAAACTCGACTTGATCAATCAATAATAAGAACAACATCATCAGCAACATAGATATAGAGAAAAATAACCTGAATTTTAAGAGCAGCAGAATTCTGCTGACGCAACCACAGGCGTCGATTCCGCTCCAATCGCGTCTGCTCCAAATGCTTCTGGAGGTCTCTCTCTTTGGAGCTCCGACCGCCTAAATCCACCCGTTTCCTATTCGACGGATCTCCCGAGAAAAACATCTAAGCTTTATTTTCGAAACCCTAGCTCGATTATACTTTAGAATAGTGAGGTAAATAAATTTGGAAGAGGTTTAGAGAAGAAAGAAAGGGATGGGGAAGAAGTCTGTTAATTTAGCGGAGGCCGGAGGGACATAAAAGTTGATAGTTCATATTGGTTGCATTAGATTTATGGGGGTATTGGTTGATGAATGTAACGAATTTTAATAATTTTATTGGAGTTTAAAAGTCTTGAGATATATAATCTAGATTTTTATATAGTATATAAAATTTTAGTGATATCCAATCTAGAACGTAGTATTGACTTTTATTGAATTCTTAAAGTACAAAAATTGAAGCATTATATACAAAATCTAAAATTCTCCATGACTCATCCCATGAATTTGACTTTGACGTTTTTTTTTTCCAATTTAACTAGGCCTCATTTGTAAATGAAACAAAAACTTCAACGTCGTTTATGATATTCCAAGAACTGTGTACTCCGATCAAAACTGAACTAATTAACCAATTCCCCATAAAAATTATATACACGAGCAAGAAACTGGTTTATACCACTAATTGAGAAGATATACAGTGTTCAAAACGAGCAAATTAGAATCGTTCCATCTGGAAGAAGTCCAACACATTAACATCATTTCATCCAAAAGATGAGTGTGATAGAGATGTGTATGCTTTGTTGGATGTGCGGAAAGACCACAAGAGATAAAATAAGGAACATAGATATTTGAGCCGAAGTATGTGTAGCTTGTATAGAAGAGAAGATGCAAGAAAACCGCTTACGTTGGTTTGGTCATGTTCGACGTAGGCCCAACAGTGCACATGTGCGTCGAGTGAAGTCAATGGATTTCAGTCAGTTCACGAGAGCGAGAGGACGATCGAAGACATTGCTTGAAGTTATACACAAAGACTTGGAGTGCAAGGGGATTATATAAGATATGTTGACCGATATAAGCGTTTGGAGAAGACTGACACATGTGTCCGACCGGACTTGATTCTCTTCATTGTTCATGTAGCATGCTCCAATTCATTGGGAGTAAAGGATTTGTTGTTGTTGTATGAAACATTGGCAAGGGGCGGCTTTGCGGGACAATAAATGGAGCCCTGTGATACCTAACAGAGAATTTATAATCTTTAAACTTGAAGACCAAGAACTTTGTGCTTTGTAATTGGATTTCCTTTTACTTCATGAATTTAATCATTATCAGAAATCACAGAAAATAGCATGCAGAGAAGAGATTCTCATTGATTATTTCAGATTTAATCTACAGCAAACACTACACATTCGTTCCGTAGTTTCTGTAGCATTATTCTACATCAAATCTGGGCAAGTAGCAATTTTTAAGCTGTCACTTCCATTTTGTATATAAAAAAATATATTGTTATGTATTTTTTTAAAAAAATTGGTTGATTAATTATGTATGTTGGACTGATTTAAATAATTAAAATTTTGATTTCAATAAAATGAATAATGATTTATTCCTCGTCTGAAAAGGTCTACAAGAGTCTATGAAATTTTTTTTCTAACTCTGTATAATTCTTCAAAAGTTAACTACAATAGTTTATGAAAAAATATTTCATAAATATATGAAATTCTATAAAAGTCAATAGAAATCCTGTATAGATTTTTATAGAGTTTATTGACTTTTATAGAATTCACGGAGTTATAAAAGTTTAATATTCTTGTGGACTTTTATTGCAAGCTTACATACATTTATAAATTTTTTCGTAGAATTCCTGTATAAGTTTGTAACTTATAATTTTGCAAATTTTTTATAGGTATTTGTAAACTTTTTATGGAATTTTATAATTTATAATTACATCTTATTTACACAATTAACTATGAATAAAATATATGTTCAATAAATAATCCAGAAAAAAAATGAACTCAAGATACCAAGATATCAAAATACCTATCTTTTCTGCTTCAACCAATGATATATAGTGTGATGAATCATTGCTAGGACCTGCTTAGAACTAACCAAATGTTAGAAGGGGCCGAAAGATTTTTTCAGGGGGTCCAATTTCACGCTCATGTCAGGTGATGGGTGATATGAAAAAATCTATAATGACTCAAGTATAGTATAGTTGTGTATGCATACCTCAAAATGGTGAGTTAAGCTGCTATTTATAGGAGTCACCTCGCAGGTGTATAAGGTTTGAACTGGTAAGACCACGATCCACATGATCCCTGAAATTTCGGAACACGTCGGTTCAATCTTGGACTTGGTCAATGTGTATTTTAATTAAATCCAAAAGGTTTAGACACGGTCAACACATTTCCATAGATGAGAGGTCCTAAGATTACCCCAGCTGAGAACAAACCTCAAATGAGATCGGTAGGTCGGTCATTAATACCACACCTATAATGATGTTTTCTCATGTCTTAGGTAGGGAGATTGGTGAACTTGATTCAGTGGTTAGCTGAACGAGGCCCAACTAAAATTGATGTTGCACAGAACTTGGGAGATCGGCCACCATGTTCCTCTTAAGCATATGTCCTCTTGGATTTAAGCTCAGGAGTTCGGTAGAGAAGCTAAGCATTAGCTCCGAGGGGGTTATCCTTTGCATTCCTCTACCTCAAGGTATCACAACCCCTTTCAAGTCGAGCTGAATTCTTTGATTGGAAGTTTTGGCAATATGATTTGTAAACTTAGTTGATTGAGGAGTCTTGAAGGCGGGGAAAAGGTGAATTTTGAACTTCAATTTGCAAATAGTCGATCTCTGGATAAGAGCTCGGTGAGCTAGGTCACAATATGATTTGATGAGGTAGGCATGAACTCGAGGAGCTCGGCTGCTATTAGGTCGGCACGAACTCATGGAGCTCGGCCAAAACATGATTTAATCTTGTAAAAAGATTTTATGAATGAGGTCAGCACGAGCTGATGAGGTTGGCACGAACTCATGGACAGAATATGATTTATTCTTGAAAAAAGATTGTCTGAATGAGCTCGGCACGAGCTCGTGGAGATCAGCCAGAACATGCATTTAATCTTGTAAAAAGATTTTCTGAATGAGGTCGGCATCAGCTCATGGAGGTCGGCCAGAATATGATTTAATCTTGTAAAAAGATTGTTTGAATGAGGTCAGCACGAGCTTGTAGAGCTCGGCTAGAACATGATTTAATCTTTTAAAAAAGATTGGATGAATGAGGCCGGCACGAGCTCGTGGAGCTCGGCCAGAACATGCTTTAGTTTTGTAAAAAGATTTCCTGAATGAGGTCGGCACAAACTCGTGGAACTCGGTCAGTCGGCCAGAACATGATTAAAGCTTTTCTGGATGAGGTAGACACAAGATCGTGAGCTCAACCATAATATTATTTAATCTTGTAAAAAGATTTTCTGATTGAGGTCGGCTTGAGCTCGTGGAACTCGGCCAGAAAATGATTTAATCTTGTAAAACGATTTTCTGAATGAGGTCGGCACAAGCTTGTGAAGCTCGGCCAGAACATTATTTAATCTTATAAAAAGTTTGTCGGCATGAGGTCGGCATGAGCTCGTGGAACTCGGTCGAAACATGATTTAATATTGTAAAAAGGTTTTCTAAATGAGGTCGGCACGAGCTCGTGGAGCTCGGCCAGAACATGATTTAATCATGTAAAACGACTGTCTAAATGAGGTCGGCACGAGCTCGTGTAGCTTGGCTAGAACATGCTTTAATCTTGTAAAAAAGATTTTTTGAATGAGGTCGGCGCAAGCTCGTGGACTATGAAGCACGGGCACGGATACGCTGATAAGTGGATACGCCGATATGTAGTCAACATTAAACACATAAAATCAAAACAAGAAAGTTTAAACTTCATCAAATCCAAGACAAAAATAAAGTTTTAAACACCAATTACTACTTAAATCAAGAAAGTTAAATAAAAATATTATCTAATTATTTAATTGACCACCATATCTCAATATATTGATTCTTCATTATCATCATCTACAATATAATTGACTCAAATGATGGTTCATGAGAGATTAGCAATATCAAGAATGCTAACATCATCTAACGACTCAAAAGCATCTCCAGACATATCCCATATTTTGGAGTCATCCTTCATATATTGTGGTTATTTCCTTGAAAGAAGACATACCATGAATGAAAATCAAATCTTCGGCACGTTATGATGTCATTTGGTTCCTATGTATTGAATGAATAAATGCATAAGTACTCTAATATTTCTCACAACTGGAAGAATAAACTTTGTCGTATTCATATAACTATCTGAGATTAAAAAATAATTTTTAAATTCGGATACTACACATGGCGTATCCGATATTTCGAAATCAAAAGTATCTTGAAGTATATAGATTCTAGACAAGTATCCAAAGTAAAAAAGTAATTTTTAATTCAGATATGCCACATGGCGTATCGGGAAATTATCCGTGAGTATCGGTATCTATAAAAATATCGGATACGTGACCGTGAAAATTTTAGGAGCATCTGTGCATCATAGATCATGGAGCTCCACTGTGATGCCCGGGGATTTATAATGTTAATCCCGACGTGGTAATAATCCTTAAAGGATTTTAATTGTGGCAATTATGAATTAATTACGATTTCGGGACTCTCGGGGATTTTAAATCCGATTTTTAGAGTCGTTGGATCCAAGGGATGAGATTGTATTCTCATCGTGATGATAACCTTGGAATTTGATTTTTGGTGGGATCTGGGGTCCGGAGTACTTTGTACTGGGGCTGGTAATGAAATTTGAGTTGGAGCGATTATTATTGAAAACAGATGATTTTTTAATGAGTCATGATATATTTGTGGATGACTCGGGATTTTGGAGTTTTGGTACTATATATACCAATTGGACTCGGTGTTTGATCATTTTGGATCTCATTCCTCTCACTCTCACCAGCGCATTCCCCCTTTTTCCCAACCCTTCTCTCCTTTCTCCCTTGAGCAAAATCGATGGTTGCTCGATTTGGGAGCCGGATTTCTCGAAGATAATAAGGTATTATTCATCCCCTCACATTTATCTTCGATTTGATAGTGGTATTGTGGTGTTTGGGAAGGATTTGTGTTGGGTTTAAAGAAATGGGTTTTAAAGATTTTTGGGTGTTGTATTTTGGGGTTGATTTATAGCCCCTTGTTAAGGGTTTATGCTGTATGGGGTGTGAGGTTTGTTGTTGGGGAAGATTTTGCAAGAAAAACGCCATTTTTGGCTGTTGCGGGTCAAGGCGATCGATCCCTAGGGCGGGGTGATCGATCGCCTCGATGTTGTTGAAAATTTCAGGAAGATTAACAGTGAGGCGATCGACCGCCTCAAAGGAGGCGATCGATCGCCGTGAGGCAGTAGCCAAAAATCGTTGAGAGGCGACCGATCGCCTGGAAATGAGGCGAACGATCGCCTATACCATTTTGCGAGGCGATCGATCGCCTGAGTTGAAGCGATCGATCGTCAATGCCTTTTTTTTTGAGGAATTATTTCGTGTTGAGTTTTCGATGCATGCTTCGCCCGGGGTCTTTTAAAATGGGTAATCGTCATGGATGACGATATAATTGGGGTTTGTGAACGTGCTTGGACACGTGGTTGCATGCTTGATATTAATTGTGGTTTATTAATCGTATTTAGCACATAATTCTTCGGTCACGGGACCAAGGCAAGATTGGAGTCGAACTACGGGAATATAAGGTGCGTATGACGTACGAGCATAGCCCTTTAATATAATTGTAATTGTTGAGTGCTTGGTACACTGTGTTGCAATGAATGTATATGGAAATGCATGGTATATAGTATTAGCATTAAACGGATGTTGAAATGCCTGATTTATGGTATTTGCTGCAAATGTATACATATGTATTGTGAATCATATGGTGCCGCTTTTGAGCGAGCAATGATTGGGATGTTGTCGCCTTTGAGCGAACATCAGTTTTGACGACACTGCTGTTGAGCATGCTTGGGAATGAAATGCCGCTATTGTAGAGCGAGCAAAGAAATAGAACTATGGAACCATAAGTGAGATATATGGAATATCTGTGATCGTTGTTTAATGATTCGACATTATTGATTATGATATCGGTATGTGGCAAATGGATTCGTTAATCAATGTAATGATTAATTGGCATTTGGGAATTTGATGGTTTCAGTTGTTTTGAGAACAGGGACAGCACAAGAAGTCCCGGATGAGGATGATATCATCCAGGGAGCATCTTTTATACTTCATAGCATTTTACATTTTTTGTAAATTATGAATTGTATTATTGTGATTATTGGATTTGGGATATTGGTATGCTCACCCCGTGTGGGGGCTGTCTCTGTTGGGGGCAGGTGATTAGGTACATCGATGGCTTTGGAGATGAGCTCGAGCTATGGATTGGAGGTGCTTCCAGAGACGAAATACCAGTGACGGTATTGAGCACCGTATTTTATACATTTGATACACACATACCTATTTGATGCTCGCATGTGAGCACTATTATGTGTATATGGCATGTATAAAAAGGCAAGGGCCTTTATCTCTTCATTTATGAGTTGCACGCAATTATTTATTGAATTGCTAAATGAACTGAGAACACGTTAGTATATTATAATGGTGTATGATATGTATGTGGACTATGGTTGGGGATAACTAGACATTATATGGAATAATGTAAAGAGCTTTATTATTGGCATGATTTGATGTGGTGATAAGTGGGTTTCTCCCCTACATGTTTGATTACATGCACTAAATGCTTGGATTAATACACTAATAACGGGTTAAGGGCACGGGGTCCTTACATTAGTGGTATCAGAGCAGTGGTTGCTATTTGGGGCTGTTGAGGACCTAATAACACGTTAATGGGAATGAGAAGCACATACTTATGCATGATGGCAGTTAGTGTTGTGTGACACAACTATTTTGCTTATGTGCGTTTATGATATGTGATCATAGTGGAATAATTATATGTCATGACATCTATGGAATCATAATATAATCTGTTGATTATGATTGTGAGTTGTGGCACAGGGACAACCAAAGGGAGCATTTTGAAATGCATTGGAATACATGAAGTATTTTGTACTCATGATTTATGCATTTACTCATTGTAATCATATTGTGGTGAATATGGATTGTTATATGCTCATAGTTTGGATTTGTTCCTGTATGGACGCTATGACATGGAAGGCTAAGGCCAGGGTTGAAAGACACGAAATGGTAACCTGCATTTTATATACATCATCGATTATGCATTGTGGTTGCATGTATATTGGAGTGATGATTTTAATGCGTTGCCGCCAAATGTTGAAGCGAGGGTATTGCCGCATGTCACATTTGAGCGAGGTGCATTAAAATACACTCATTGTGGTTGTATATATTGGAGTGATGATTTTAATGATTTGCCCCCAAATATTGAAGCGAGGGTATTGCCGCATGTCACATTTGAGCGAGGTGCATTAAAATACACTCATGTTGATGTATATTGGGACATGGAATATGTATTGTATTGCAGGTATAGATGGAATGCTTGGTGAATATCCCATGAGTCGTGGTTATGGATGAGTGATGATTTTAAATGCTTTGCCGCTGTCACTTGACGCGATGATAGAATACTTGCCGTTGTCATATCGTAGCGAGGAAAGAATATTTGCCGCCAAATGTTGAAGCGAGGGTATTGCCGCATGTCGCATTTGAGCGAGGTTATTCGATGCCGCTGATATGTCGAAGCGAGGGGTATTAGTGCCGCGGTCATGACAAGCGAGGTGCATTAAAATACACTACTATAACAAGACTATGGATCGGTATTCTATTGACGATGGTTTATGCCGCCGGGTATTCATAGCGATTGTACATTCCGCTACATCTATTGGCGATGGTTCATGCCGCCGGGTATTATATAGCGATGGTTCATGCCGCCGTTCTATTGGCGATGGTTTATGCCGCCGGATATTCATAGCGATGGTTCATTCCGCTATTTTATTGGCAATGGTTTATGCCGCCGGGTATTCATAGCAATGGTACATTCCGCTACATCTATTGGCGACGGTTCATGCCGCCGGGTATTATATAGCGACGGGTCATTCCATTATTCTATTGGCGATGGTTTATGCCGCCTGGTATTCATAGCGATGGTACATTCCGCTACATCTATTGGCGATGGTTCATGTCGCCGAGTATTATACAGCGATGGGTCATTCCGCTACATCTATGGTGATGGTTCATACCGCCGGACATCTATAGTGATGTTTTATGCCGCTGACTCTATGGCGAGGGATCATGCCGCTGATTCTATAGCGATGGGTTATACCGCTATGTACGTAGCACTAGATTACGCCGCCTACGAGCGATGGGTGCTGCTTGTGTACAACTTGTGGACGATGGATACAGGTACGCCGCTATCTTGTCAGCGATGAGGTATGGTGTATTACTTTTTTATTAGCATTATTATCGATGTGATACGTTGATATACCTGTACCGTCATGAGTGACGATGTTATTTTTGATGTTATATGTTGACATGTACCGTCATGTGTTTGATGGTGAGATTTTGGATGTCATATGTTGAAAGGTACCGCCACGGAATGACGATGACATAGTGGATGTCTATGTACACGCGTAGCGTCGTTTCGATGAAAAATATATTTATGTATTTAGTCGTGTGATTTGAGTGCCGATGGTGGGCACAGGGTAGTGTCTGGGTCACTAGTTGGCGTGACCATTATGCTGAGCAGGTTTGCTCGATGGATTATTGGATGCATTGTACCAGTGAGTGTACCGCATCATGCAATAGAGATAAATATTTGTCGAGTAGTGGTACCTTTGGGTATACTCGTTGGAATGACTATGGCCATGTGACTGGTAATATGAGTAGTTGTTGAGGAAACTACTGCTTATATATACCGAGGTGACATGTGGTGGACATGATCACACCACCCCTGAGGGAGTAGAATAAATCCTACGGAATTATGATTGCTTTGTGGTTGAGCAAGGACACCGGAATGTCCGTGGTGCTTTGGTATTTTAGAGAAATGTTGGGTGATGACCCACTACTCTAAATGGATGTTGCGGTATGGTATAACGAGTGGAACGTGCGATACGTTGGTAGGTTTGGTATAAGCCTATAGAGGCATCGACTTGTTTGCCAGGTATCATTGCAGCAGTGCTATAGAGGGCATGTAATAGCCATTATTGTAATGGCCCAATTTTAATGAACATTATTGGTCCAAATTTTTAATTTAAATAATAGGAATATTTAATAATAATAGTAATAATAATATTATTAATTTAAAAAAAAATTATTTAAGAGAAATCGTGTAAATTGAACACGATTTCATTTCCCCTAAATTTCAATTCCTTCTCTTCATTCGTCCGCTTCTCTCCATCTCTGCGCTTCCTTCACTTTCAATTCATTCGTTCAGTAGCTTCGCTTCGCCTCCTTCAAATCGCTGTTACCTTCATTTATCTCCCTCGCCCCTTCACCTCCTCACCATGGTAACTGATAAGCTATTTAATTTCCTAACCACAAGAACCCATGGTAAAGAAAATCGAAGAAGCTTCCGTCGGCTCCAACTCCAGAAAATTTCAGATTTTTCTAAATTTCGATTTTTGAGTTCGAAATCCTTCTAAATCCAAGTAATAGCAAGCAATCAAGAGGAATTCGGTTTTGGGCATCAATTGGTATGAAATTCGATTTTTATTTTAAGTTTCGAAAAATTTTCTGTTTTCAATTTTTAATTTATGTTTCGATTTTTAATTATTGTGTTTAGGTTAGTTGAATTTAAATTGAAGTTTTAGGGGTTTAATTTGTCAAGAACAAATTTTTAAGATTTGGTTCGAAAATTCTGGAATTTAAGTTCGAAATTATTCTGGATTTTCGAAAATGATTACTGGAATTTTAAGAACTGAGATTTTTTGATTTCGGAGAATATTACTGGAATTCGAAGATTTAGGTTGTAATTCGAAGGTTTGATGTTAGTTCAAAAATGGTATAATGTTGTGTTCGAAGATGGTGGATTTTTCGAAGATGGTAGAATTTTTTTTATAAATCATTTGAAAGTTGGAAAACGATTTTTGGATTAGTATTCTGCTATAGAAAGGAAAGATGATTTAGTTGCTCATAATATAAATTATTTCAGATTCGGGTTGTGAAAATTCTGTTGGAATTTGGTAAATGAATAAGAAGTTTTGAGGAAATCCTTGATACATTTGAAGTCTTCTGGGGATAAATTGTAATTTGAACGTTGATAGGAAGCTTTGAGGTACGTAAAGGAAGTTGCAATTTTATGCAAATTATTTTGAGTATATTTTGTTGTTTATTTTGAAATGTTTTGAATAGTAAGCATGAAATATTATTTTGAAATATGATTTTTGATAAGAAATGTATTTTGTTGAAAATAGAATTTTGAATAATATTTTATTGTCTGTGAAAAACTATTTTGAAAGGCCATGTTTGTCTTGATTCGGTGAATACGCTTTGAAGTTTGTGAACTGTGGATATTTTCGTTTCGTTGTGGCTCGCATTGCGACGAGGATAAAAACGCGCATACTTTCGGCTCGTTGGCGACGAGAATAAAGAAACGCATTTCGTTTTGCCCGAAGACAGAGGGGGTATAATATCTGTCGATACCCTTCCAGCGGGTATAGTCTGGAATGATATCATTGTGTCACATCCGTATTTGAGTATGCATTTGTTTCATTACAGCATGGCTATGTTTAATGATTAATTCTATAATGTTAAGACATTATATGATATTGTTATTCGTTTTTGTTACGTTTAGTTGGTTATCTGTGCAGTTATTTCCGTTATGATTCCGTTTTGTGAAATTTAGTTCCGTTAACTGCTCGGATTAAACCATATATGTGTGAAAGTTATTTTGGATATGAAAGTATATTATTTTTCGTCACATTATGAAAAATGATGTTTTTGACTTTTTATCAAATGTTTATTATGCTTACTATAAAACACTGCAACTTACCTTTACCTGTAATGTGACATATTACAGATGGAGTTGAAGACTTAGACGATGCGGAGGATATTTAGATTTATTATGAAGTTTTTGAGTATGTTGGCATGTTTAAGTTTTATTTTGAGGATATGAAACATTATTTATGTTTTAGTTGGATTTTGATATTTGAAGGTTATTTTGGTTTAGTTTTTGTTTTATGGTTTTGATATTGTGGTGGTAGTGATCTGGTAGATCACAGGGCACAATTTTTAAGAGGAGACTCTGCCCAAATTTTTCTAAGTTAAAAGTCACGGGTAAAAAATTACTAAGTCAAATGTTCGATAAGAATAAAAACGTTTCCGCTAGACATAAGTTCAAAGTGATATTAAATTTTTGAATTAAGTGTAGCCTTGTGTTCAAGAAATTGAACACGGCGGGCGACCCGTCTGGGCGGGCCGTCACAGTTGGTATCAGAGCCTTAGTTTATAAGTTTGGATTAGAGCCTTAGTTTGTATGTTTGGGATTAGACCTTTGCCTTAAGAATAAGTTTATTTAGGTTTGACTTGTTGGGAAAAGTTTTGGATTTAGAATAATGGAGTTAAGTTTGAATCAGTACCTAGAATTTTATATGTGTGTGTTTGAACTTATGTGCATACTTGTTTTTACTTGCTTTAAACATTTTATTTGTTTCCTTTTAACTAGTATCATTTATTCCGACAAAACTCTATTTTTAAGATTTCAAATGGCTAGAGGAAGAACCAGTAGCAATCAGAGTGGTAGCCAAGAGCAGGACTCGAATCGCGACTCAGGAGATGGTCAAGATAGGAATGTGAATCAAGGTCAAGATGGAGTCCCAAATATAAACGTGGGATCAATGAATGAGGTGGACATCACGAATATATGTCGCATCATAGCTGGAGTGTTACAACAAAATGTTGTTTCTGCACCACTACAGCCGGAACCACCGAGAAGGACTGAATTTGAGAGATTCCGAGCACTCCGACCACCGTACTTTGGAAACGAGACTGATCCAATGAAAGCTGAGGAATGGCTGACCAAGATTGAAGAATTACTGAAAGCCATAAACATTGCCGATGGAGAAAAAGTTACAGTGGTGACTCCATTTCTGGAAGGAAATGCAAAGCATTGGTGGACCTCAGTGGAGGTAAGTATGGAACGAAACTCCATCACTTGGACGATTTTTAAAGAGAAATTTCTGCAACAATATTTTCCTGACGCGGTCCGAATGGCTAAAGAAGATGATTTTTTGAGGCTGAGGCAAACTGAGAATATGACTGTGCTGGAATATTTGAGGAAGTTCCAAGAGCTGGGCAGATTCTGTCCTTTGTATTTGCAGTCTGAGAACAGCAAGATTACAAGGTTCAGACAAGGTTTTCGCACTGGCATCAGGCTCAAAGTAGCACCTCTCATGGATACCAAATTTGATATACTCATGGAGAGGGCATTGTTCGTGGAATCTGAACTGAGGAATCTTGAGACTCCTCAAAATCGAAAGAGAAAGCCTGAATTCAGAAACAGAGATCAGAGACCGCCAGCTCGCAGACAGTTGATAGTTGAAACTAAGAAGAATGAAGTTTGTCCCAAGTGTAATCGGAGTCATACTGGGGAATGTTACTGGAACTCTGGAGGTTGTTTTAAATGTGGATCTAAAGATCATCGGATTAGAGATTGTCCCAGTTTGAAACAAACCTCAGGAACAAATCAACCACGTGGACAACAACAGCGCAATCCAACAAGATTGTATGCTGTCCGTGCTGAAGAGGATCATGAGTTGATCGGAGGTAAATTTAAATTCCTGAATCAAGATGTTTATGTGTTATTTGATTCTGGCGCCTCAAATTCTTTTATCTCTGAGTCTTGTGTGGAGAAACTTGATTTGCACTTCAGTCCACTGTTATATTTAATGCAAGTATTGAGTCCATTAGGAAAGACAGTCACAATTAAATATGTATGCAATGATGTAACACTGATCGTGGAAAACGAAGAATTCAAAGCCAACCTGTTTATCATCAACATGAAAGAATTTGATATAATTCTTGGAATGGATTGGTTGAGTATTGCAAAGGCTCGCATTGATTGTTACCGAAAGATCATAACCCTACAAACGAGTTCGGGTAAAGAGATCTGTTATGAAGGCGTGAGCTTGCATGAACGATTTTGTGGCAATGTCTCTGAAGTGGAAGCAAAAATAAATAAGATTTGCACGGTGAAAGAATTCTCAGATGCTTTCCCAGAGGATTTGCCAGGACTGCCACCAATTCGAAGCACGGAATTTTCTATTGATATTATTCCGGGATCAGAACCGATATCCAAGGCACCTTACAGGATGGCACCAGCAGAGCTGAAAGAATTGAAAGGACAATTGAAGGAACTACAAGATAAAGGTTTCATAAGGCCTAGTGTGTCACCTTGGGGAGCACCGGTACTGTTTGTAAAGCAAAAGGACGGCAGCATGAGAATGTGCATTGACTACAGAGAATTGAATCGAATCACTGTGAAGAATAAATATCCGCTACCAAGGATTGACGATTTGTTCGATCAATTACAAGGTGCACAAATATTCTCGAAGATTGATTTGAGATCTGGGTATCATCAACTCAGAATCAAAGAGCAGGATATTCGCAAAACTGCATTTCGAACCAGATATGGACATTATGAATTTCTGGTGATGCCTTTCGGACTTACGAATGCACCTGCAGCATTTATGGCATTAATGAATCACGTATTCCGAGAATGGCTCGACAAATTCATCATAGTATTCATTGATGATATATTGATTTATTCTATGAACATGAAGAACATTTGAAGATGACATTGGAGAGACTACGACAACATCAATTATTTGCAAAGTTCGAGAAATGTGACTTCTGGTTGGATTCTGTATCATTTCTTGGACACATCATTGATACTCAAGGAATCCGAGTTGACTCAGCAAAGATTCAAGCCATTACCAATTGGAAAGTTCCGACATCAGTAACAGAAATTCGAAGTTTTCTGGGATTGGCTGGATATTACCGAAAATTTGTGGAAGGATTTTCTCGAGTTGCATTACCCCTTACAAAGTTAACTAGAAAGGGAGTAAAGTTTGAATGGGATTCTAAGTGTCAGACAAGTTTTGAGAAGTTGAAAGATTTACTTTTGTCGGCACCAATCCTTACACTGCCAGATGGACATGAAGGATTTTGTATCTACAGTGATGCATCAAAAGAAGGGTTAGGTTGTGTGCTTATGCAAAATGGAAAGGTGATTGCATATGCTTCACGACAGTTGAAAGAACACGAAATAAGGTACCCCACTCATGATCTGGAACTGGCAGCAGTTGTTTTTGCACTGAAATTATGGCGTCACTACTTGTACGGAACCACATGTGATATCTACACTGATCACAAGAGTTTAAAGTATATTTTTACTCAAAAGGAGTTGAATATGAGACAGAGAAGATGGTTAGAGATGATCAAGGACTATGATGTGAAATTGCACTACCATCCTGGAAAGAGTAATGCGGTAGCAGATGCATTAAGCAGGAAGAGTTATGGATCAATGCTATTGACTACGCAACAGAAACTCATTGACGAGATGTCAAAGTTAAATCTGAATGTCGAATCAAGAGACGACCAAAATGGGACGACGATGTTGTGTAATCTCATGGTGCAACCTGATCTTATTCTCAGGATTAAGGAAGCACAATCAAAGGATCCTATGTGGCAGACTTTCTTACAAAGGGCTCAATCAAACCAAGAAGGTTTTAGAATGCATGAAGATGGGACTTTGAGATTCAATGATAGACTATTCGTTCCAGCTGTATCAACACTCAGGGGCGAAGTCTTACAAGATTCACATCAGACAATATTGGCCATGCATCCAGGTCAGAATAAAATGTATCAAGATGTGAAGCAATTATTTTGGTGGCCAGGAATGAAGCAAGATGTCGTAAAGTTTGTGTCCAAGTGTTTAGTGTGTCAACAAGTGAAAGTCGGAAGACAAAAGCCAACAGGGACACTGAGAAACTTGGATATACCAAACTGGAAATGGGAGCATATTACTATGGACTTTGTGACCGGATTACCAAAGACCACGACACAAAAAGATTCAGTTTGGGTTATTGTTGATCGACTTACTAAGTGTGCTCACTTTATACCAATGAAGAAGACTACATCAATGAATGATTTAGCACGGCTTTACATTGATCAAGTGGTGTGTTTACATGGGATACCAGTCAGTATTATATCTGATCGAGATGCTCGATTCACATCACAATTCTGGAAGAGTTTACAATCTGTGCTGGGAACAAATTTGAAGTACAGTACATCTTTCCATCCACAGACGGACGGACAGTCTGAGAGAACAATTCAGATTCTCGAGGATTTACTTAGAACATGTATTTTGGATTTTCAAGGACAGTGGGATCGTCATCTGAAACTGGCAGAGTTTGTGTACAATAACAGTTATCAATCCAGTATTCAAATGGCACCATTCGAAGCTTTGTATGGAAAGAAATGTCGAACACCACAGTGTTGGTTTGATGTTGGCGAGAAGGTACTGGAAGGACCAGAGTTGATCAAACTCACGAATGAAAATGTTTCCATCATCAAACAGAGATTACTTACAGCTCAGAGTCGACAGAAAAGTTGGGCTGATGTTCGCAGACGAGATTTAGAATTCCAACAAGGGGATAAGGTATACTTGAAAGTATCACCATTCAGAGGAGTAATGAGGTTGGCAAGCATGGGAAGTTAAGTCCGAGATTCATAGGACCATATGAAATTCTGGAAAGAATAGGAACTTTGGCTTATCGACTTGCTCTACCTCCGGAACTAGATCGAGTACATAATGTATTTCACGTTTCGATGCTCAGGAAGTTCCAGATGAAAGTCATGTGCTTAAGGCAACAGAGATTGAGATATCCAAGGAGTGTACGTATTTAGAATATCCTATCAAGATACTCGACCGCCAAGAGAGAATTCTACGAACTAAGACAATTCCTTTTGTTAAGGTTCAGTGGAGTAATCATTCACCTGATGAAGCAACATGGGAAAAAGAGGAAGAACTATATGCTAAATATCCAGATGTAAAATGCGATGCAAGTTTCGAGGACGAAACTTTTTAGAATGTATGGAGATTGTAATGGCCCAATTTTAATGAAAATTATTGGTCCAAATTTTTAATTTAAATAATAGGAATATTTAATAATAATATTATTAATTTAAAAAAAAAAATTATTTAAGAGAAATCGTGTAAATTGAACACGATTTCATTTCCCCTAAATTTCAATTCCTTCTCTTCATTCGTCCGCTTCTCTCCATCTCTGCGCTTCCTTCACTTTCAATTCATTCGTTCAGTAGCTTCGCTTCGTCTCCTTCAAATCGCCGTTACCTTCATTTATCTCCCTCGCCCCTTCACCTCCTCACCATGGTAACTGATAAGCTATTTAATTTCCTAACCACAAGAACCCATGGTAAAGAAAATCGAAGAAGCTTCCGTCGGCTCCAACTCCAGAAAATTTCAGATTTTTCTAAATTTCGATTTTTGAGTTCGAAATCCTTCTAAATCCAAGTAGTAGCAAGCAATCAAGAGGAATTCGGTTTTGGGCATCAATTGGTATGAAATTCGATTTTTATTTTAAGTTTCGAAAAATTTTCTGTTTTCAATTTTTAATTTCTGTTTCGATTTTTAATTATTGTGTTTAGGTTAGTTGAATTTAAATTGAAGTTTTAGGGGTTTAATTTGTCAAGAACAAATTTTTAAGATTTGGTTCGAAAATTCTGGAATTTAAGTTCGAAAATTATTCTGGATTTTCGAAAATGATTACTGGAATTTTAAGAACTGAGATTTTTTGATTTCGGAGAATATTACTGGAATTCGAAGATTTAGGCTGTAATTCGAAAGTTTGATGTTAGTTCAAAAATGGTATAATGTTGTGTTCGAAGATGGTGGATTTTTCGAAGATGGTAGAATTTTTTTTTATAAATCATTTGAAAGTTGGAAAACGATTTTTGGATTAGTATTCTGCTATAGAAAGGAAAGATGATTTAGTTGCTCATAATATAAATTATTTCAGATTCGGGTTGTGAAAATTCTGTTGGAATTTGGTAAATGAATAAGAAGTTTTGAGGAAATCCTTGATACATTTGAAGTCTTCTGGGGATAAATTGTAATTTGAACGTTGATAGGAAGCTTTGAGGTACGTAAAGGAAGTTGCAATTTTATGCAAATTATTTTGAGTATATTTTGTTGTTATTTGAAATGTTTTGAATAGTAAGCATGAAATATTATTTTGAAATATGATTTTTGATAAGAAATGTATTTTGTTGAAAATAGAATTTTGAATAATATTTTATTGTGTGTGAAAAACTATTTTGAAAGGCCATGTTTGTCTTGATTCGGTGAATACGCTTTGAAGTTTGTGAACTGTGGATATTTTCGTTTCGTTGTGGCTCGCATTGCGACGAGGATAAAAACGCGCATACTTTCGGCTCGTTGGCGACGAGAATAAAGAAACGCATTTCGTTTTGCCCGAAGACAGAGGGGGTATAATATCTGTCGATACCCTTCCAGCGGGTATAGTCTGGAATGATATCATTGTGTCACATCCGTATTTGAGTATGCATTTGTTTCATTACAGCATGGCTATGTTTAATGATTAATTCTATAATGTTAAGACATTATATGATATTGTTATTCGTTTTTGTTACGTTTAGTTGGTTATCTGTGCAGTTATTTCCGTTATGATTCCGTTTTGTGAAATTTAGTTCCGTTAACTGCTCGGATTAAACCATATATGTGTGAAAGTTATTTTGGATATGAAAGTATATTATTTTTCGTCACATTATGAAAAATGATGTTTTTGACTTTTTATCAAATGTTTATTATGCTTACTATAAAACACTGCAACTTACCTTTACCTGTAATGTGACATATTACAGATGGAGTTGAAGACTTAGACGATGCGGAGGATATTTAGATTTATTATGAAGTTTTTGAGTATGTTGGCATGTTTAAGTTTTATTTTGAGGATATGAAACATTTATTTATGTTTTAGTTGGATTTTGATATTTGAAGGTTATTTTGGTTTAGTTTTTTGTTTTTATGGTTTTGATATTGTGGTGGTAGTGATCTGGTAGATCACAGGGCACAATTTTTAAGAGGAGACTCTGCCCAAATTTTTCTAAGTTAAAAGTCACGGGTAAAAAATTACTAAGTCAAATGTTCGATAAGAATAAAAACGTTTCCGCTAGACATAAGTTCAAAGTGATATTAAGTTTTTGAATTAAGTGTAGCCTTGTGTTCAAGAAATTGAACACGGCGGGCGACCCGTCTGGGCGGGCCATCACAATTATACTGCTCGTTGGATCCGAGTTTGGTAAATTGTACGGCGTTACGATGAGGGTTTATGGTATACTCTTGTAGTCTCTATGTGGCATGATGATTGAGGTAGGGAATACCTCGCGGGGACGTTTATACGTCAAATTTTTTGAGGAACTTGTACTGTGACAGCTCAATTTTGTTGGGAATACCAACGTGAGTGTCGACAAGTCGTTACTAGCTCTGATTGAGCATCTTTGCATATGGAATGCAACGGGAGTCACAATTGGAATTGTGGGATATAGTTAGTGGGGTAACACCACTATATTGATTTTATCTCTTGGAGAGATTTGGATTGTACTGTCATGGAGACAGCAGGTATTGGTTGAGGGTTGATTGTAAATCAACCTGGGGTAAGCCCTACTGGTGTTGAACCGAGTAAAGGATTTCTTACCTTTCGGTGAGACGTTCGAGGAGACGTCTCCGTAGAAATGCTCGAGATTGTGTAGTACTATGGTATTAGTACAGAGCATTGTTAGAATGAGTATACATGGCGTATACAAGTTCGATTTGGTAATAGTGGCTCTGATGCACTATTATGAACCAATCGCGTATTTTTGGTTCCGGGATGTGTTTTGGTATAAATATATCCAATTTTCCGGATGATGGTTCGAGGTTGGATGGATTAATGACATTTTCCTTATGAGGAAAGCGGTATTGATATACCTACCAATGGGGAATCTTTGGGAGATTCAATGAGTCCGTTTGTGTGGTGTCGATGTTGGAATCACACCATTGGTCATTGGCCTGTCAATCTTTATTTTCCGCGAAGTGAGAATAGCTGGGGATTGACAGGTGGTTTTGGGAACTTTGGGTATGATTGGAGATACCCGAGCCTACTGCATTGAGTATGCATGTTGTGATTGGTACTTGGGCAGGTATGTGAATACGAATGCCCGCGTTTAGGTACTTGTTGAGTATCGGATTAGTGTGCTTGGTTGACGAATCTCCGGTGAGAGATTGTGGCACTTTGAGATTGGTAATCTCGATGGCGCGATGTATTCTGATGAATGATCGTGAGGGTTGGTTGACTTCCTCCGATGAGGAATTGTAGTACCTTGGGGTCATGGGAATTCATTTCTGGTTAATTCGATAGCCTCCCTGTTTTAGGAATGCTGAATCCTAGGGTAAACGAGGGATGGCCAGGATTCGGATTTGTTAGGTGTCGTGGTTGACACGTGTGGCGGAAATGCAATTGATTGTTCTTGCATGCCCTTTCGAGAACTTGAGACCTTGTGTAGTCTCGATAGTGTGTTTGGGACCAAGATGTGATTTCTTGGAACACACGGATGTAGACATCTTTGGAAATGTGTTTTGTGTCTATTGGTGACCGTGAGTTGTCTGATCCGTGTTGCAATGTGGTGCAACTACTCCACGGTTGGAGATGGATTTGGAAATTGGGAACCAGATGTAGTTCAGGTACACTGTTGTGTACTAACGGTCACTTTGGTAACGATGTATGTTTAACATCGGTGACTAGGTCTTGGAGATATCATTGGGGCGATATCTATTTTGGAATCACGAATGATTCGTTTGGTTAGCAGTTATGGTTGGCTGATTGCTTTGACATGGTTAGCATCGGGGAATGCTGACGTCTTTCTTTGAGTTTATGACGGTTTGTTGGGAGGTTTACTCCATTTCGGATTTTAGTGCGGGGTCGGTGTCCTCGCGGTTGGAATGTCGTTCATGATATGTTCATGATTCAGCGATGTAGATCTGTTTGGATTGTGTGATCTCGGCAATGCGTGGAGTACGTCGTGCAAATTTCGAGGACGAAATTTTATTAGTGGGGGATAATTGTGATGCCCGGGGGTTTATAGTGTTAATCCCGGTGTGGTAATAATCCTTAAAGAATTTTAATTGTGGCAATTATGAATTAATTGCGGTTTCGGGACTCTCGGGGATTTTAAATCCGGTTTTTAGAGTCGTTGGATCCAAGGGATGAGATTGTATTCTCATCGTGGTGATAACCTTGGAATTTGGTTTTTGGTGGGATCTGGGGTCCGGAGTACTTTGTACTGGGGCTAGTAATGGAATTTGAGTTGGAGAGATTATTATTGAAAACATATGATTTTTTAATGAGTCGTGATGTATTTGTGGATGACTCGGGATTTTGGAGTTTTTGTACTATATATACCAATTGGACTCGGTGTTTGATCATTTTGGATCTCATTCCTCTCTCACTCTCACCAGCGCTTTCCCCCTTTCCCCAAACCTTCTCTCCTTTCTCTCTTGAGCAAAATCGATGGTTGCTCGACTTGGGAGCCAAATTTCTCGAAGATAATAAGGTATTATTCATCCCCTCGCATTTATCTTCGATTTGATAGTGGTATTGTGCTGTTTGGGAAGGATTTGTGTTGGGTTTAAAGAAATGGGTTTTAAAGATTTTTGGGTGTTGTATTTTGGGGTTGATTTATAGCCCCTTGTTAAGGGTTTATGTTGTATGGGGTGTGAGGTTTGTTGTTGGGGAAGATTTTGCAAGAAAAACGCCATTTTTGGCTGTTGCAGGTCGAGGCGATCAATCCGTAGGGCGGGGCGATCGATCGCCGCGACGTTGTTGAAAATTTCAGGAAGATGAACAGTGAGGCGATCGATCGCCATGAGGCAATAGCCAAAAATCGTTGAGAGGCGACCGATCGCCTGGCAATAGCCAAAAATCGTTGAGAGGCGACCGATCGCCTGGAAATGAGGCGATCGATCGCCCATACCATTTTGCGAGGCGATCGATCGCCTGAGTTGAAGCGATCGATCGCCAATGCCTGTTTTTTTTTTTTTTTTTTGAGGAATTATTTCGTGTTGAGTTTTCGATGCATGCTTCGCCCGGGGTCTTTTAAAATGGGTAATCGTCATGGATGACGATATAATTGGGGTTTGTGAACGTGCTTGGACACGTGGTTGCATGCTTGAGATTAATTGTGGTTTATTAATCGTGTTTAGCACATAATTCTTCGGTCACGGGACCAAGGCAAGATTGGATTCGAACTACGGGAATATAAGGTACGTATGACGTACGAGCATAGCCCTTTAATATAATTGCAATATTTGAGTGCTTGGTACACTGTGTTGCAATGAATGTATATGGAAATGCATGGTATATAGTATTAGCATTAAACGGATGTTGAAATGCCTGATTTATGGTATTTGCTGCAAATGTATACATATGTATTGTGAATCATATGGTGCCGCTTTTGAGCGAGCAATGATTGGGATGTTGTCGCCTTTGAGCGAACATCAGTTTTGACGACACTGCTGTTGAGCATGCTTGGGAATGAAATGCCGCTATTGTAGAGCGAGCAAAGAAATAGAACTATGGAACCATAAGTGAGATATATGGAATATCTGTGATCGTTGTTTAATGATTCGACATTATTGATTATGATATCGGTATGTGGCAAATGGATTCGTTAATCAATGTAATGATTAATTGGCATTTGGGAATTTGATGGTTTCAGTTGTTTTGAGAACAGGGACAGCACAAGAAGTCCCGGATGAGGATGATATCATCCAGGGAGCATCTTTTATACTTCATAGCATTTTACATTTTTTGTAAATTATGAATTGTATTATTGTGATTATTGGATTTGGGATATTGGTATGCTCACCCCGTGTAGGGGCTGTCTCTGTTGGGGGCAGGTGATTAGGTACATCGATGGCTTTGGAGATGAGCTCGAGCTATGGATTGGAGGTGCTTCCAGGGACGAAATACCAGTGACGGTATTGAGCACCGTATTTTATACATTTGATACACACATACCTATTTGATGCTCGCATGTGAGCACTATTATGTGTATATGGCATGTATAAAAAGGCAAGGGTCTTTCTCTCTTCATTTATGAGTTGCACGCAATTATTTATTGAATTGCTAAATGAACTGAGAACACGTTAGTGTATTATAATGGTGTATGATATGTATGTGGACTATGGTTGGGGAAAACTAGACATTATATGGAATAATGTAAAGAGTTTTATTATTGGCATGATTTGCACTAAATGTTTGGGTTTCTCCCCTACATGTTTGTGTTTCTCCCCTACATGTTTGATTACATGCACTAAATGCTTGGATTAATACACTAATAACGGGTTAAGGGCACGGGGGGTCCTTACATCAACGGAGGTCGAGTGGAGCCCGTGAGGCTCGGATGCAGAGGACCAGGTCGGCCTTAAACCGTGAGGCTAGGCTAAGACTTGTAAACCCTTTTAATCGATGTAGGTCAGTCTTGAGCTGGTGAAGATTGGAGACTTGGGGCCTAGGTCGGCCATAACCCGTAAGGTTAGGGAAAGACTTGTTGTAGGTCTTGAGCTAGTGAAGCTTTGAGACTTAGGGCCTAGGTCGGCCATAACCAATAAGGTAAGACAAAGACTCGTAAAGTCTTTTAATCGATGTAGGTTGGTCTTGAGCTGCGAAGCTTGGATATTTTGTTTAGCTCTACCTGGTATCATTTTGAGTCATCTTCATTCATGAAATACTTCTCTGGAAATGTGTCAAGATGGTGTTCCCATTATGCTAGGGTTGACCCCACCGACATCCCAAGCTGACCATGTAAATACGTTCTCTTTACTTTTCAGGCACGCAATTAATTCATAACAAACCATGGGGTCCAATTCCTTAGTTATCTTCACCATCCTCTAATGAGATGTAAGCTCTACTGATTCAGAATGTTCATCTGTGCAATTCATAGCTTCTTCTCCCCGTGTTTGTTTTACTGGCTTACTTCCCACGACAATGTTGATCTGATGTCGAGCTCTCTTTCCTTACCAAACCATCTTCTTCTTGTTAGCTGCTGCAGGGTCAGCTATCCAACCATTACTCTTTCGGGCTCCATGTGCCAATGTGTTGAACCCACCTTAAGAAGATGATGAGGTGAATTATTCTAAGGACGCGGTGCTCGGTTGTGACCCATCGCCACACCTACATTTTGGATAACAAACTGTGCCAGTTGGCCCAATGTTAAATCCCCCACATTTTCTCCAACATGAGGTGATTGGTCTTCTTGCTCTAGTTGAATGTCCTGATGATTTCAGGCGGTCCAGTATTATTTCTCCCCCTAAATGCTCTTCTTCCTCCTTGTCCACTTCTTCCATTCATATCAACGTAGCTCAAAGTTCCCACAGACGGCGTCAATTGATACCCACAAAAAGATAGATGAACTCAAGGTACCAGTGAGATATCAAAATACTTCTCTTTTCTGCTTCAGCAAATGATACATAGTGCGATGAATCTTTGCTATGACCTGTTTAGAATGAAACAAATGTTAGAAGGGGGGCCGTAATATTTTTTCGTCGGGCCCTCCGATGCTCAAGTAAGGTGATGGGTGATATGAAAAAATATGTAATGACTCAAGTATATGTGAATAATTGTGTATGCATACCTCAAAATGATGAGTTAAGCTGCTCGCAGCTGTATAAGGTTTGAGCTGGTAAGACTACAATCCACATGATCCCTGAAATCTCGGAACGCGTCGGTTCAATTTTGGACTTGGTCAATGTGCATTTTTATTGAATCCAAAAGGTTTAGACACAGTCAACACATTCCCAGAGATGGAAGGTCCTAAGATTACCCAGAGGTGAGAACAAATCTCGAATGTGATCGGTATGTCAGTCCACTGCTATAATGATGTTTTCTCAAGTCTCAGGTTCGGGAGATCGGTGAACTTGATACAATGGTTAGCTGTACCATGCCCAACCAAAAATGATGTTACACGGAACTTGGGAGATCGGCCACCATGTTCCTCTTAAACAGATGTCCTTTTGGGTTTAAGCTCTGGAGATCGGTAGTTCATGGCGTTCTCTGATACGGTTGAATATTACGCGTTTTTATGCTATGATATGTATATGTTTTCGTTTTGATTATATCATGCTTGAATTGTTGCAAGACATGTTTGAGTATTGGTATTTATTTATGAGTATGAACTAAATTTATTTATCGAGGCTAGGCGAAACCTTTGTTATGTACCTTCGATTTGATGATTTAATGATTGAATTCTTATAGTTCTTTGCGTATGTTTTATGTTCTTCATGATTTTAGAGGATTGATCACCTTTGAATGATGTTAGTATCATAATTGAGATCGAGAGATGATTTTATGATACTGAATTAATAACTCATACCATGGATTTCAGACCGAGATCGAGAGATGAAGTCAAATACATGTGTGATAGCCATAGATATCTAGTAATTGAAAGCTAGGAGTTTTCATGGATCTTATGCAATATCGAGTTGTTCAATGAGTGCATGAGAGTGACTTACTGCAATTTGATATTAGGTTTAATATAGCTCGAGAGAGTATATTAGATAAATTTGGAGAACTCGTTACCTTAGAAATATTTGAATATTCAATCGAGAATTGTAGGGAATTGCATTGGTGAGCCAAAGTCTCGATAATCTTCTCTAGTGGATTTTTCTCGTTTACTTTTATTGATTTGGTTGGATTAGTAGTTTATATTAATTAATTATTTGTTAATTATAAATTAATTATCGTAGGTTAAATATAGCTAAAAGACATCTTATTTGGTACTTGTTTGTTAGTCCCTGTGGGATCGACAATCCGTATCTTCCTATCTATACTAAAACTTGACACCGTGCACTTGCGGTCTAAAATCGCTAGATTGGAATTAATTGTTTAAAATAAAAGCGATCAAGTTTTTGGCACCGTTGCCGGGGACTAACTTTAGTAATATCATACTAGGTTCTTTGACTGTAATTTAACCATTTTTTGTTTATTATATATATATATATATATATATTTGTTTTGTTTGTCTTGTGAGGTACTTGGAGATGCTACATCAACAAGCCTTCACAAGCTTTGCCCAACAACGTTCCGAGCCGTTCAACGCTGTTTGGGAGAGATTCAATGAATTGGCCAACACATTCCGGTATCATAATTTTTCGAACTATACTATCTTGCAATATTTCTTCAACGGGTTGGATGCACAGACACGAGAATGTGTATTGAGCGGAGCACTGGTGACTGGGAGTCCCCTGGTTGATAGAGATGAGAACAGTGTGGTGCACCTGTTCAATGATATGGTGGACTTCGATCATCACTGGCATTGTGATCCTTCACTACAAGGTTGGAGTCACCAATACCCACCGGAGATTCACTACCCTATTGATGCGCCAACCATTTGAACATCGCGAAGAGAGGAGAGATAGTTCTGCAGATGTCACAACTCAGTTAGAGGATACCTTAGTAAGATTCTTGGCATCAACCAAGAACAGTTTGGAGTGCCAAACCAACTCTATGCGTCACCTGGAGCAGCAAATGGCGGTCCTCATGGAAACAATTTCAACTAACTGCCAAGAGGAAGAGATGAGGGCTACAAATTAAGAGGCGACGAATCGAGTTTGGTTATATGATGACGATCACTCAACCAACCAAGTTTGGGGGAGTGATCCTACTAGTGTGGAAAAGTCAAGGGAACTTGAGCCTCTTCAAGAGATTGAGACTACTTCAAAGATGTCATCCGAGGAGTTCCCAAGTGAAGATGAGTCGAGTGTGATGTTGGAGAAGGAAGAGACGTTCGAAGATTCCGATTTGAGCCCGTCGATGAAAACATGTTCTATTCCATATGTGGATCCGTATTTTTCATTGATGCCAACTTCACCGCACTACATCCTCCAAAATGCAAAGCCAAATCAAGAATCATTCTCCCATGCCTGCCATTTAAAGACGAATGTTGTTGGAGCGACGAGCTTACACTGCTACAATCTTGCCAATCTTGAGGGCATATTGAATGAAGACCCATTAGTGGTATCATACGATACTTACTATGGGCGGCAGCCGCTCTTTGATGGTTGCTTCTGATGGTCAAGCCGAAGACCAAAATTCAGCGCTTCTTGGGAGGCAACCCAAGCGTATCATTTTGTTATTTAGTTTTGTTTTATTTTTCAGTTTTTATTTTAGTTTTGTTTATCTCTCAAGTCGAATATTTTACCATATGCATTCTTCTCTTGCTAGATACTTGGTTGGAGCGATGAACCCCTACAACAGTGGAGCTTTCAAAAGCAAATCTTCCTCAACCCTCATGCAAGCGTCTTGATCAGGGGAGTTCACTGTTTCCCTTTTGATTCTTTTAAACATTGAGGGCAATGTTTGATTTAAGTTTGGGGGAGTAGTATCTTGCATGTTTTACTTGTTTTAACCACATGTTGTGTGCTTAAATGACACTTGAATCGTCCGATTATTATGAGCTAAATTTTTTTTTTATGAGTTCAAACTGGAGAAAAGAATGAATTATAGTAGTGACTATTCAATGAGGATTTTGATCTCACTATGCATATGAACTTGATTTGTGATGATTATTGGACTTGTACATGAATATCCTAATTTGAGTTAGCATGTCAAGAATGAGGAATATATTGAGCACAATGAGTCATGATCTTGTGGATTGCATGTTTTGAATAGTGATAATTGTTGTGAACTTGATGATTTGTCTTGAGCATCTTAGAGTTATCCTAGAACTTATTTGATAATGACACTTTGAGGCAAAATTTTATAGTTACAAACTTGACTTGGAAATGATCTAGGCGATCTTTGAAACGTTTGAGCCCTTCAAGCTTACCATGATTCATATCAATCCCTAGTGTCCCATTTGAGCTTTATTGAAAAAAGAATGGTATATGCATTGCATATAATTAGACCCCATTCGACATTCTTGGCAAACTCATTATACTTACCCTTATTTGAGCCTAAATGAAAAAGTTATCCTTACCCTAAGGGAGTATAATGAATATCATTTGATGTACTTGAATTGTTATATCTTGACGAGCTTATTGAAAGAAAAAAAAAATTGATGAATGAGAAAAGAAAAAGATAGACAAAAAGCCTTGAGAAAAAGATTGACTAAATAAGACCCAAAGTGGCCAAGGCTATAAAAGAAAAAGAAGAGAAGCTCGATGTGTGCGAAAAAAATTGAATTGTAAATGATTAAACTCTCTTCTTTGCGATTATCCTATCTTTTCTTTGAAGCCAACACCAAAGGCCTTACATTACAAGCTTAAAAGTCCTTTTGATCCAAGTCTAAGGAGTAACTATCATTAGTGGAGAAATTGTTTGAAAATAGGCTTATAGGGTGCTTGATGATAATCTCGACTTTGAGTTGATTAGCATGATTTGATCTTGAATATGTGCATGAAACTTGAGATTGAAATTAGCACACACACACGTTCCGATTTTGAGATGTGTTACTTGATTTAGGAGAAAACATGTCTTGTCAACTTTTGTATATGTGCATGAGATTTCTGAGAATAAAATAAGTCATGAAATAATTGTTTCAAGTATCAAGAATGAACTCTACCTTGTGATTTTAATGCTTAATCGAGGATGATTAAGTGATAAGTTTGGGGGAGTTGATAGGCTTGAATATTACGCATTTTTATGCTATGATATGTATATGTTTTCGTGTTGATTCTTGGATTATTTTACGGTTTATGGTATATATTTCTATATTTCAGGAATCAATGTTGAAATGTAGGGAAAGGTGAAGAAATCAAGCTAAAATGATGAAAGAATGAATAAAGTTGAAGAAAAGAGGAAAAAAACCAGAATCCAAGGCACATGTTGCTCATTTCTCCTCAAATTACTATATGTTCGAGCCAATTTTTGGAAATCTGGTCAATATAAAAGTTGTATAACTTTCTCTTATCTTCGTGTGGATAGCTGATTCATCAAATTCGAAGTTCGTATGAGAAAGTTACGGCCAAAATACGAAACTCGCCACAAGCTGAAAAAGGCGAAGAAAATATTCTGGTCTAGCCGATCGATCGAGCAAGGCTGAAAAAGCCACGAAATTCTTACTGTGAAGCTCGATCGATCGGCAGCTTTGTCCCGATCGATCGGCGGAAGGAATTTTCAGAAAAATAACTTCCTTATAGAGTTTGTGTCCAACAAGGAAGTCCTTGATTCCCTTCCCCTATATATTATACACAAAAATTACAACCCAAATCAGATTTTGAACCCTAGGAATAGCCTCCACACCCCCATACTCCATATCACCTTCATCCATCTTCACCTATCCATCCTAGGAATTGGAACAACCCAACAAGGCGATTAAAGAGACGATCGAGAAGGAAGCAAGAGAATGAGCGATGATCTACAACCGGAGTCGACGCTTGGAGTTTATTCTTTTTAAACTTTAGTTTTATTTTGTTTTGATTATATCATGCTTGAATTGTTGCAAGACATGTTTGAGTATTGGTATTTATTTATGAGTATGAACTAAGTTTATTTATCGAGGCTAGGCGAAACCTTTGTTATGAACCTTCGATTTGATGATTTAATGATTGAATGCTTATAGTTCTTTGCGTATGTTTTATGTTCTTCATGCTTTTAGAGGATTGATCACCTTTGGATGATGTTAGTATCATAATTGAGATCGAGAGATGATTTTATGATACTGAATTAATAACTCATACCATGGATTTCAGACCGAGATCGAGAGATGACGTCAAATACATGCGTGATAGCCATAGATATCTAGTAATTGAAAGCTAGGAGTTTTCATGGATCTTATGCAATATCGAGTTGTTCAATGAGTGCACAAAAGTGACTTACTGCAATTTGATATTAGGTTTAATATAGCTCTCGAGAGTATATTAGATAAATTTGGAGAACTCGCCACCTTGAAATATTTGAATATTCAATCGAGAATTGTAGGGAATTACATCGGTGAGCCAAATTCTCGATAATCTTCTCTAGTGGATTTTTCTCGTTTACTTTTATTGATTTGGTTGGATTAGTAGTTTATATTAATTAATTAGTTGTTAATTATAAATTAATTATCGTAGGTTAAATATAGTTAAAAGACATCTTATTTGGTACTTGTTTGTTAGTCCCTGTGGGATCGACAATCCGTATCTTCCTATCTATACTAAAACTTGACACCGTGCACTTGCGATCTAAAATCGCTAGGTTGGAATTAATTGTTTAAAATAAAAGCGATCATTCTCCGATTGATGCTATTTTGTATCGAAGGTCGGGAAATCGGAAGAGAATCGAAATATTAGCTCACAGGGGGTCATCCTTTAATTGCATTCCTCTCTCGCAGGGTATCAGAGATGTTGACTGTTTCCCCCAGCTTGTTGTGAAGCTGATGTACTTAATTTGTATGTGGGGGTGAGAATCAAATTTTTTATTCATTTGTTAGCACTACCTGTTACTTCTCCGCACTGTTTGCAGGCATTTTTGCATCTGTTTTTGAAGGATTTTTTTCTTCATGTCCTATCAGGTTGCACGTGCCAAGTTTCAAAAGTATACGGAATGATCTCTTAAGTGTAAAAGTTTCCATTCTCGTTGCCAAGGAAATAGAGACAGGGTTGGTAATAATGCTGTTGTTGGTATCCAACTGCAATTATCAGCTTTCAAGACATTTCTCGAAATTACTGGCAACCATGTCACTGGGAATGATTTTACCGACGCATTTGTTGCAGCTTGCTTTCCACTCACATTTTTTTCTAGTTCGTCTGATCCTGTTTGGGTATATCGGCTTCTGCAATCCAAGGATTGTTAGACATGCTGGTTGGGCGTTGGGTATACAGATTTTGGCCTTCTTCTTGGGCCTCTAACTTTGGTCCGTAACAGAGTGCATCAAGTCAGGAGGGTGCTTGTTATCAATAAGCTTCGGGGGCACATTGTGGAAGCTGCAAGAAGACTTGGAGGCGTGGTACTAGACGCACCAGGCCATAGGGGAGAGTTGCTGGCCGTGTTGGAGCATCATCTTCCTCCATTTTGCTCAATGGGACAAGTCATGGGGGTCTCATAAGTTTTTGAAAATCTATCTTTCACTCGATTTCTCTCTCTCTAATGTCACAGTAATATACTTGGATGAAGATTTTAGATCTTAGTCGCCTGGTCCTTTGCTGATACCTAACAGACTTGAATGCGAGTGAAAAAGCTTATGTATAGACGTGATATATATGTATTTTGGCCACTTTAATTACTTTTATATTTGAGCAGGCGACAAGTTTCTCTTACATGGTGGTGATGATAATGATTATAATATCAATGTTTTTCTTTTCCGATCCCAGACCTTGCTGTTGTGTTTTCGTACTCCGACGTCAGATCCAAACGCAACAAAAAAAAGATAGTAAATAGATCTAACCCGAGGACGGATCTATCGCGCCTAAGTCATAAACACGCATGCATAAATTGAATATAAGTGCACGAAAGAAATTACCGATAACAACGAAATCAATCTGTATGCTGTGATCTCTCGAGTCCAATCAACCTGACCAGATCTTCAAGCCCCAGCATCAGTGCTAGTGTGATGTCGGCTTATAAGAGTGAATTGATGGAGTTGCGTCTCTAACCTTATAAATCAATCATTTATTTATAGGAGAGTTTGAGTCACATTTGGGCTAGGATTCTTAGGGCCCAACGGGCCAACCATTGACTCATTGGCTGTAGGACATCTTATGCTAACACTTACTGTGTTGCATGTGGTGATACACACAAAGATGTACACTTTACCTACACTCGTATTAGGGATGTAATATAACTCCAAGTTTGATCGTGGGCGATTTCACTTGAGCTCTATATGATCATTTATATAATCATTTGAAACAAACGATTACATTGCAAGTGAATGTGGTATAGATTAAGCCCAAAGTGGCTCGACCCCCTTCTCGGACTCCGTGCATAGCGGAAGCTTCGTGCACCGGGGTTTCCCTTTTTTGTTTATGTATTAAATATATATTGGTTAAATATATTATATTGATTTAAATAATTAGATTAATTTTCATATATATCGTAGATGTAATGTAAGTCATTACATCCCTGATTAGATGCATCCTCGCCAGAAGAGTATTTGAAGAACTTTCGGTGTTATTTTTCAGTTTTTGGCCATTACACAAAATCTTGCTTACTTTCTTTCACATTTTTCAGATTAAGTGATCAATTGTGATAACTAGAAATAAACAAAAGAACAACAAAAAATAATGTGGCATGGTAGAGTCTCCAATTTACTATATAGTTACTACAAATATGTATTAGTCACCTCTCGAACATTAGATGGCATGAAAGCCAAGACCATAAGAACTGCTAAAATGCAGATGGGCAGGAGAAGCAGCATAAATGGCGGGGGCGGTAATGGTGGAAGTATGAGCGGCAATATCAGCAACGAAGCTGTAAGGCAAACCAGCAGAAACACCGATTCGAGTGTGTGAAATAACGGAACATTCTTCTGCCATAGTTGCTGCTGCTCTTTTTTGATGGATTCAGAGTTTGATTCTTAATAATGCTGTTCAAGTAAGGATCTTGAAGATTGATGAAACCTTTAGACAATCCCATGTTCTTCGGTTTAGGCTCTTGTCCACTCATTTATATAATACAACCACTCAGGCTTGGAAAATTCTTGAGATCGGCTGTATATAGATATTCCTGGAAAGCAGGATTAATATGATTCTGATTTAAGATCTCTTTATGCGGCTGAAGAATCTCCAAGAATTAAATCCAACTGCCATAGAAGATTTTCAGCATCATCAGGGAAGTGAGTTAATGTATTTTACTAACTATTATGCATCAAGGGCTTGATCCGTAGTGGTCAAAAGGCAAGAAAACACTTTCATAAGTTTCTAATCATAAAAAACAACATGATCCAGAAACAATCTTAACACAAGATTGTGGCCAAATTAAATCTGTCAGATTCACAGTAGAAAAGGGTAGAATCAAAATAATCAAACTACGCATACCAAGATTAACTAAGAGTCTACCAGATATGAGACGTATCTAAAATCTTGGAGGAATAGGAGACAGATTCAATCAAACAGAATGTGCAGCATATACAAAGTACAAATATATACCTATAAGATATGTTTGTGAAGCCCTTTCAGAAAATCAAGCTAATTCCAAATAATGCACCAAGAAACAAGATACCCTTTTCAGATCAAGACTCTCTGATATCTTTTGCTCCTCGAGATTTCTTCACACTTGATCTTGGTAAGGATGGATAGAGAAGGATAACAAGTAAATCATAAACCCAATTAAATTGACAAAAAATAATTTTGGTTCAGCTCAATCTTGTGCAGGAAATGTGGTCTTGATGAAGAAGATTTGGCTAAAAATGAAAGGTGATGGAATGATAATGAAAAATGCAAAGTGTATTTGTTACAGCGGTTTGGTGAACCTGCCTTTAAATTAAATAAATGGTTGTAAAGATTGAGAAGGAGATTTTATATGGATTGGGGGTGATGGTGTTTAATTCAATGACTTAAATAATATATAGACAAGACTACATGATCTGTACGATTTAGTATATATTAGCATTGGAGGAAAAAACCTTCGTATATCATTATTTTAATACGTTTTATATTATTTATACCATATTATACACCATGTGTAATACATATTTTTCTTTCTAAAGTATCCATTTCTCATACTAATCATATTTTTATGAGAAACACATAAAATAAAACTCCAAACAAATCACTCCAATATAACTTTACATAAAAATAAGTTAATTATATTATATTCTATAATCTATTTAATCTATACTATATATAATGTATGAATATGTTAGTGGTATGACCTAAAGTGAACTTATCATAATATCTTCATATATGTTGTCAAATAACAAAAATGACCAATGTGCTAAATGACAGCAATACCCCTGATAATTTGGATAACTACACCAAAAGAACAGTTGGGAGGATATTAAATCACAAAATCAATTTGAAAAAAGTACATTACATCCCAAAACCAGAAATTAAAAATTAAATTTATAATTACCACCTCATTTTACAAAATAAATATTGTATATGCACACAACACGTGCAAGAGAGCGCTAGTATATATATATATATATATATATATATATATATATATAGACATCATTAAGCGTATGATACGTATAAAATAAATACAGATCTTGTAATGTAGTCAGTATTTGATTGATATTTAGGTGGTGCTTATCAGTTTTTTTCCGAACAAAAAAGTAGATTTTGAGTGTTTGATTTCATTGTTCCTGATAATGTTTCTCTAAAATAAAACATGTAAAAAACAGAAGTAAAAAAGCAAGTCAAAACATGTTTTTGACTGCTCTAACTTATATATGATAATTTTAAATTAATTACAATCCATTAAGCTTTTTATATTTTAATAGTAAAAATTTGTTTAAAAGTAATATTTTTTATTTTAAGTAAAAATAATATAAAAATGCTTTAAATAAATAAATATAAACACACCGATCAAGAAGATAAAACTTGTCACCTGTGTTTGTGTGAAAGAAAGAAAATGACGAAGGAAAAGAGGTAAGGGTTAGATTCAGTGAATGAGCAAATTAAGTCCTAAGTGGTAGGCTTTATGAAATTGAATTTGCAGACTGTCTCTCTTTTCTTCTTCTTTTTTCACCTAGGTGCTTCACCCCTGGACATTCCCTACTTTTTTGCCTCTCTCCCTCTGGGCTTTGTTTGGTAATCACTGCATATTTAAACAAATAAAAAAAAAAAAAAAAATCTGAAGTAATGATTTAATTTGTTTTTCGAAAATTCTAAAATACGTGTTTTACCGACTAAATTGAATGAAAATCGGATTATGGACCAAATCGGTCGAGTGTTTCCTCTAGCTTATGTCGTTTTCCGTGTGTATTTTGGTGTTTTAGGTTTAGTTAGGTTTATATACGCTTCATGTAGTGCAAATTAGGCAAATAAAATTTGCCTTAGATAGATAATCAAAACAAATAATCAAACCATAGAATATATAGTTGTAGTATTTTATCTTTCTACATCATCCTAATATCTCATTTTCACTAAAAATCCTAGCCGTATAGCATTTTAGCAAATTTTTCGATAATTTATAAGAAATCTTTTCAAAGTAGAAGACATGAACAAAACACAAATAAATTAAGAAAGATAATATAATAAAGTTGATTATCAAAGTGAGTGATTACGTGAAATGAGAGATATCCACAACAATTTTAGACATTTTCTTGAATATAATTATAAAAAAATAGCAATTATGCATGGACTTTGCAAAAGGAAAGCATCAAATAAACTATATGAAGTTATGTTGTTTGCGTTGTTGTGAATCCTTCAGCGGTTTGAAAAAAGAGATGACAATGATTCTATCAAGTCGAAGCAAGTGCGTAACACTTTGTTTTTAAGAGGAATTTATCCCGCTCTCGGTGTTTTCGGTATGTGGCAATCCTCTCCAAGATACAACGACTTTTTTCTTGTGATAGTAGCATACCACATCACAAGATCTACAACCAGAGGGTAGCCAGACTTTCTAAACATGGGGGCTGGACGATAAAAAATTTAACGTTGTTTAATATGTATAAATTATATTTAAAAAGATGAAATTTTACAATGTTCTTGTATGAAGACAATATATTATTTTTCATAATTATTTTGTATAAAAATTTCATTCACATACTCGTCCGCTATTGTTTAATCATATCTTTCTCCACATCCATAAATTTTATTCGCCACTTCATTCTCAATATTTTGTATAAACACTTCATAATCCATAACAAATTATTATGTTTAAACACATAGAAAACTATTCCTCTAGTTTATGTATAAATTAGTCTTCAACCTCATTATTGTAGTGTTTAAACATTTCTACGGTCTCGTCTTTGCATCGTAGCAAATAGCGATAACAATATATTGTGCACTCATCGTTGAAGTAGCACATTACTTTTTTCCTACATCTAGTTTGCACAAACTTGATTCACAATCATCAATGTGAATTAATTCTAGAGGTGTTGTGTTTTTCACAAAAATGAATGACGATTTTGTTAACTTAGACTACACACAAGTCTCTTACTTATGTTTTAAGTTAACATTCACAGGAAGCAATACGTTTAACATTACATATTTGCGTAGCGAATTATAATTATATGACTCAAATAATCATACATTAACCATAAAAAACTCAACCAATAATTATAATAATAAACTTTATTGCTTTTAATCGATTAGTAACCGTCATTACATTTATTTGTGAAATTCCACACTTATGAAGAGTACATTATGTCGTATACAAATTTCAAGCGGTAAGCATTAGATCAGAGAAGTCGTCTGACATCTTGTTATATTCAGTTATGTTGATATGATCCTTAACTTTCTTCTTATTGTCTAATCCGTTGCTTTGTGGTTCGATTTCCCACATATGAAGCAATTTTCCTTGAACCTTTTAAAGTTACTTTGTTGTTGGCCATCATTGTTCTTTCTCTTCTTTCCATGATTGCTTAATTCAACTACATGAACTCTTGCAATCATCTTGTTCATGTTGATTTCCGACTTGCGATTATCATCTTCAATCCTTAGTCGAAAATCAAGTCATCGAGTACCATTTCATTTCTCATGTGTTTCAGATAATTGAATTCTTTCCACAACGGATGAAGTTTCTCAATTCTTGCAGCAACTTGGAAGGACTCGCTTAGACTCATTCCTTCCGCATAAAATCTCATGCAAGAGTACTTGAAGACTTGACTCACCACGGATTTCGAGTATACCATTTTGAAATCCAAGAAGCGTTCAACGATAAATTTCTTAAGGCCGACAGCTTCCTCCTTATATTTCTTCTCAAGCATATTCCACAATTTCTTTGCGGTCCGGACTTGAAAATACACATTGTATAGTGCATCATCAAGGCCATTCAATATGTAGTTCTTGGATATGAATTCGCTTTGATTCCATGTATCTACAACGGTCATCTTTTGATGATCAACTTCTTCTTCTTCAATGGTTGGTGGATCTTCCTTCAAAAACCTTGCCAAGCATAAGGTTGTGAGATAGAAAAGCATCTTTTGTTGCCATCTTTTAAAATTCGTGCCATTGAACTTTGGAGGCTTTTCCCCATGTGTTGCAGGAACATTCGTTGATGTAGATGTCATTTCTTTTCCAGAAATATATCATATTTCCTCTTAAGATTGTTGTTTGCGTTGTTGGGAATCTTTAGGCGGTTTGGAAAAAAAAGATGACAATGATTCTATCAAGTCAAGGCAAGTGTGTAACACTTTGTTTAAGAGAAATTTGCCCCGCTCTCAGTGCTTTCGGTATGTGGTGATTCTCTCACAAGATACAATGATTTCTTCTTGTGATAGTAGCACATCAAATCACAAGATCTACAACCACAAAAGTTGCATTCTCTTCTTGTAAGAACAAGAAATGAATATGATGTATGTGCACTTTTTGTTCTTCCTTTTCTCTCAAAATTTTTGAAGATTAATGTTTTTAATTCAATGAGGATATGTAGTGCGGAATAAATAGTAGTCCGCATGATACTATCAAAAGACACCATTTGTAGGCAACCATTCATCAAAAAGTGCAACCATATGCCAATGGATGCAATAGAGACCAAAAAGTTACAAGTTTTCGCAGCGATCAATAGCCTTTCAGAAATTTCACTCGGATAGCGATTGATCGCTGCCTATAGTGTGTTTTTTTTCTCTCATATCTTTACTTGCTTAATTTTAATTCATTAAGCATCAATATAATATTTTTCAAGATATTATACTATATTTATTGAGTAAAAACTATTCTTATATAAATAAAAAACTTTATATATATTTTTTTATGTTATAGTAACAAAACATGCATGCATGTGTAAATTGATGATGAGGCGAACGAATAGTTTTCAAATATTTGGCAATTCCGATTGGTTTGTCAAAGCAAGAAAAATCTATATATTATTTGAAGTCGTAGCCAAAATATCATGAGCATCCATCGAAAAATACTTATATCAGTTGCATGAATCCGATTTGGGTCCATTTATAGATCAACTAAATTTAATTGGTCTAAAATAATTGATATATTATTTTATGTATTTTTTATTTAAAATATGTTGTGTTTTAATATTTAGTCCAGATCGAATGCATACAAATATTTCTCACATCCACCCACTTCAGTTGCATTATTGATTGCATATAATTACTAATTAATTTAATTTTATGTGATAGAGCATTCACTTTTTTACTAAAATATTATTGATGAATAACAGTCCAATTCAAATCTTTAATACCTTACAATAAATCAAACTCACATTTTGGTAGCTCTATTGGTGGTGGTTCCCAACTATCCCCTCTCAATTATTACACAAACTTGCATTTTATTGTGATTCTGATATCAATATAAAATCGAGTATTTATCATTTTATCAAAAATTATAGCTATAGATAATATTGTAGCTCAAATACCTTAAAATGTATAATATCCCAAATGTCGTGTTTCGACTTTCGATCGTTATATCGATGAAGCAATTGTTGTTTCCCAACAATTTTGTTTTATTTACACGGTAACGATCGCTATATATATATATATATATATATATTGTTACTTTAGTTAATTTTTTTCTTGATATAATTCTTTAAAAAAAACAACAAAAACTAAGATTTAACCTGTACAAGTAATTTAATTTTACCTAATATATAATTTAAATTTGGGGCGAGACAGAGAATCATGATGTAACGTGGGAGCCTTACCACAGGGTTTGTTTGTTGCTGCCCTGCAGGGCACTGCCCTTAGGGGCATCATCCACCATCCATATAGAATCTTTTTTTTCTTTCAAAAAAAAAAGATTCCAAATGAACGGTGATGACGCCCCTAAGGGCACTGCCCTTAAGGGCATCATCAAACAAACCATTTTACAGCCCATCTCTGAATTCGCCGGCCATGTAATTATACTAGTATTTAAAATTACTAAGCTTCCACTTTCCAAGATCATTTGGTATATATTAAGATAATATGGGTCAAAGTAAATATTAATTATTGGAATTTTATGTTTGACCCACAAAAAGTCAAAAGTAATTAGGTCCACCCTTCTATTTGTACACGGCTCTTTGATCCTTCGTCGACTAGGACGGAAAATATTTGTATGGATCTAATTTGAATCATATTTATGCATTAATTTAATATAATATTAAGTTGGTATATAAGTATTACAAAACGAAGTAAGTTTTTCCCCAACTGAGACCAATATCATCATATATTGGGCTCACCACTAATCCAACAAGCCATAATTTTTTTTAATCATATCCATTGTAATTAATTGTTCCAATTGCCACACTTTCAACACAACGAGACAATATAGGACATATATTCATGATGTAACATAAATCTTTTATATTTTTCTGGCCTGTTAATTCGTAAATAATTTTTTGGTTATAAGCACATGCCAATAAGTTACATTATAGTTTTTTTTTGTTTTTTTTATTTCTGAAAAAAAGATAATTAAATTAGAGAAATATTAATTATTGGATGATCACAATTTATTACCGATGGAATGAAACATGTTCGGATAGGAAGGAGAAGTCGAAGAATTTTTGGTTAAACAATAAAAGAAATGACCAAGTTAATAAGAATAATTGTAACTTCAATTAAGCGTCAACATTAGAAGAATTCGCAGAGGCATTTTCCTCTTTATTCTGGGTGGAAATGGAGAAAAGCCAAACATAACATCCCACATAGAAAAACAATCATATTCACAAACACTTTATAATAAGAGTTAGGGCCACAACCAATTGCCGAGCTCAGTGACAAGAGCTTGTAACCCATGTGGGGGCATTGGGGTGTTTGAACATTGGGCCGGTTCAACTGTTCAGTCCAAAGGCTTGCTCGACGCTGGTCCGCCCATTCCAAGCGAGGAGTTGATTGCTGCAGCCCACACGAAGGCATGGGCGTCAGTGTTCCTGGAGTGGAGGGCAACGCGTCAGGCTGGCTTCACAGAGCAGCGATAACCTCCCGCTCCTTGCAGTGGAAGGATAACGGGCCGGTGCAACCTTGGGCTACTAAAGTGCAGATTGTCTGGCCTCAAACGAACATTCACCCCTTTTGTATTTTGTTCTTTTTAACCACAGATGGGCCTTTAGCCACTATCTAATACTCCATAATTACTTTACGGGCCTGGCTTTGGGCTCATCTGCAAGTCACCTAAGTTACTCTTTTATTTTCATTGCATGAATAATTGTCGCTTGTATCCCAAAAATAGCTCGTTCTTGAAGTTTATTTTTCCTCTCATGTATACTTATGTTCTCTTTTGCAGTAATTATCAGCTTATGTGTGTCATATGTTGTGGATGTTATAATGATTAGGGACTTCCACGATGGAATTTATATATACTTCGAAAATGTCGGAGGAAACATGCTCGATGCGGTGCTTCTTAACATGAAAAACAATGGTCGAATTGCTGTGTATGGGATGATTTCACAATACAACATTGAGGAGCCAGAAGATGTGAAGAACTTGTTCTACCTGGTGACAAACGAATTCGTATGGAAGGATTTCTTGTATTCGACGACTATCACCTCTATCCAAAGTATTTGGAGATGGTTTTGCCACTCATAAAACAAGGGAGGATTAAATACGTGGAAGACATAGTCGAAGGCCTAGAAAACGCGCCAAATTCACCTGTAGGGCTCTTTTCTGGTCGCAATGTTGGAAAGCAAGTCGTGATCGTTGCTTCTGAGTAGTATTTGTTATGTTCAAACCAATTCTATAATGTACACCATCATTCTCTTGATTTACTAATTCCATCATCATGGCTTTATATATGAGTTATTTCGAGCTTGTTAACCTTTTTCTTCCGATTTGGAACACATTTTCTTATTGTTAATGGGGATATTGCTGCCTCATGCTTGTGGAATATATAACTTTTAAACCAAAAGTGTGGTTTATCAGTTAACTGGTTCGAAGAGTGATGATGTGCCACTATTAGACATATCTCACAAATTAGCATATACGTGAACGCCACTTATAATATAGAGTCAGTGACAATTTACCCAATGTGGTATTGATAATTCATAATAGACACTTTACCCGTGGTTTGTAAATAGACATATTCCCAGTAGGCAGTTTAGCCAAGTTACCCATGTGATTTTTAAAATATGTGTTTTATACCATTGTAGTTTACAAAAAATAGCATACAAAATAGGAGTGTTTTGCAGTGTATTCACAAAAGGGTAGACTACATATTTTTCACAAACCATCTATTTTCAAACCACGAGACACTCCTTATTTCAAATCACATTGGTTAAATTGCATATTTTAAAAACCACATGGTTTCGTTGCCAATAAGGCAATAACCATATAATACCTCCATTCTTTTGTCAAATTTACTACATGCACGCATAACTCTTTTATTACTTCCATCCAAGATTAAGAATTTGAGATTGTTGTGCCAGCCACCGTCCAACAGAGATGTGATACATTCCTGAGTTGTAAAGCTTAATTGTTTATCATAACAAATGAGTGTTGTGTAATGAACACATATTATTGATTGTACTTCCCGCAGCAACAAAAGGCTTTGTGGTAGTGAAAGCGGAAGGCAAAGAGCTGGAATGTATTGGAACCATCGAACTCAAAGTCTGCAAATTCCTACGGTTCGTTTCACCCTTTTTCCTTCGAAGATTGTGAGGCATTTTCTGGTGCTACCCGAAACCCAGAATCTGAATTCACGATGGTTCAAATGTGGAGGCGGATTGATTGATTTCCAGTCTTCATCAGCTAAGTTTTTTAGTGATTTCAGTGCTTGGAGTCTCATTTGCCATGCTTGTCCACCGTAAGATAGCTACCCCCATCCGAACATTTGTCCATGTAGTTCTTAAATCTGGTTAATTTTGCATCAACTTAAAGTTCTTATCTTTTGGAAAACACATAAACAAGATTCGATCCAAAATTTCTTTGGTTGCTGGACTACATGGATCTGGCTTATGATTCGGGATACAAGTACATCCATGTTTGAGATGGAATAGAATTGTGAGTGTACTTCTCTGATGTATGATGAAACATCATACTTACTCAAAGTTTCATCTTGATTTCTCCATTGTAATTTTTTTCATTAAAATTTTCTGCAAAATTTCCAAATTATCTAATTATTTTTAATTTAGAAATACTCACGATATCGTTCCGCGAAATGTGTCTGGAACAACAGTTTTCTCGACACTCTCCACGGTGTCGACGTGCAAATGAAAAATTTCAAAAAAAAAAATTAATTGATTGTGGGGGTATATTTCATAGGTTGTAAATATGCCTTGGTGCTATGACAAAGGCGCCCCCAAAATCTTTAGTCACAATGCAATGAACAATCTTTGTTTACCTATGGTATACGGAAGCGGAACTCGATGTCGACTCCTGTCGGAAAAAGCAATTTGGGCTAGAATAATTGTTCTTTTTGTGAACAGTAGCGATCGATCGAGCACTGTATCTGTTTTGTGAAATGGTGTGTCCAATCACGTTTAGGGTGTAATTTTTGGCGATAGGGTGCCTCCAATTGGTGTCCATTCGGACTTGTTTTTGTTTCACCATATATACAACATAACCCCACTTGTTTTATATATAGAATTTTGAAATTCACATCATATTTGAAGATCAAAATTTGAGTAGTTTCGCGAGTCTTCATCATTGTTATGGATGAACGTTTTTAGACCTTTGTGGTTTAAATGATTTGTGATTTGGAGTGCTCCTATCACAAATCATAGTTGTTGTATCTTGGGAGAAAAATTGCGAAAGTAAACCGTTAGCACCGTAGAGGGCAAGATTGTCTTAAGGACATAGATTCCAAATCTCGCCTCGACATTTCTAATACAAAGCCATTTGTTGTTTTCGCTTGCTACTTTCCTAAGATACACACCCATAAAATTTTGTACTACAACTCCCACCCAAAATATGAATTATTATTTGTGGACTCACCGCCTTTAATATTTGGCACCGAGTAAACACCTCTATCCTCCAAGCTCACATAATCAGATTGTAAAGAACCTTCAATGAGAGTGTTATCAAATGCAGTCATATGAGGATATGCTTCAGTTGGAGGACATTTGTCTTTATCACAAGCGGAGCATTGCTTGCAAAGACGACCACTCTTCATATGCACGGTGCCATCAACAATTGCAGCTTGAGTAGTAATGTACACGATAAGTATTAGACACAAAAAAACACAATAGTGACTCATGCCAACTTGTTTAATTCGTCCGGTGATCGATCATATGATAGCCAACATTATTATATACATATGGATTGACTATATAATAATATAAATAATTTTTAATTTTGTCCTTTGATCACAATTTATTACCGATGGAATGAAACATGTTCGGATAGGAAGGAGACATCGAAGAATTTTTGGTTAAACAATAAAAGAAATGACCAAGTTAATAAGAATAAGTGTAACTTCAATTAAGCATCAACATTAGAAGAATTCCCAGAGGCATTTTCCTCTTTATTCTGGGTGGAAATGGAGAAAAGCCAAACATAACATCCCACATAGGAAAACAATCATATTCACAAACACTTTATAATAAGAGTTAGGGCCATAACAAATTGCCGAGCTCAGTAACAAGAGCTTGTAACCCATGTGGGGGCATTGGGGTGTTTGAACATTGGGCCGGTTCAACTGTTCAGTCCAAAGGCTTGCTCAACACTGGTCCGCCCATTCCAAGCGAGGAGTTGATTACTGCAGCCCACACGAAGGCATGGGCGTCAGCGTTCCTGGAGTGGAGGGCAACGCGTCAGGCTGGCTTCACAGAGCAGCGATAACCTCCCGCTCCTTGCAGTGGAAGGATAACGGGCCGGTGCAACCTTGGGCTACTAAAGGGCAGATGGTGTGGCCTCAAACGAACATTCACCCCTTTTTGTATTTTGTTCTTTTTAACCACAATGGGCCGGGCCTTTAGCCACAACACTTTGAGAGAGAATTATGTTCCTTTATTCCCAGTCACAAGCCACTATCTAATAATCCAGAATTACTTTACGGGCCTGGCTTTGGGCTCATCTGCAAGTCACCTAAGTTACTCTTTTATATTCATTGCATGAATAATTGTCACTTGTATCCCAAAAATAGCTCGTTCTTGAAGTTTAGGCGTGCATTTTTCCCTCTCATGTATAGTTATGTTCTCTTTTGCAGTAATTATCAGCTTATGTGTGTCATATGTTGTGGATGTTATAATGTTTAGGGACTTCCACGATGGAATTTATATATACTTCGAAAATGTCGGAGGAAACATGCTCGATGCGGTGCTTCTTAACATGAAAAACAATTTAGTTTGTAAATAAACATATCCCTAATAAGTAGTTTGTAAATAAGTACTTTACACATGTAATATTCAAAATATGTGTTTTACCCCATTCTGGTTTGTAAAATATAGCGTGGTTTGTAAAATATAGCATACACAATGGTTCCTTGCCTCTAGCTGAAATGCAGGGTTCATATAAAGAACCACAAGAGGAGATAGATCAGTGTCATTCCCCATTCTAGTTTCTTCATTGTCACCAGATGCAATACTCGAATGAAGTCTTTTTTTTATATCACTATTAGCTCCGATGTCAATTTCTTTGTCCTCAAACAAGTTTAGGAGGTGGCTTAGTCATTAGTTGTTGATCATAGTTCTGATCACCGCCAATCTCTTCATCCGAAGAACAACGGCAGCAATCAAATTCATCTACCTCGAGATTTCTGCTACCAAGTATTCCATCTCTCCATGATATCCTCATCTGGGATAGAGCCAAAGTCTCTAATGTCGAGTCAAAAATCAAGAAGGTGAAGAAACAAATCAAGTGTGTCTGAAGCGTTATCATTTCCATCTTTACTTTGGACAAACCTATTTCTTGAATAATTTCCCTGGTCCTCATGCCACCGTACTGAAACCTCCGCAAGCAAAGGAATCGAAGAATCCTGCGAGTGAACAATCTCATTTCTTTCATCGTGAAAAAGATTAACCTTTTCACAACCTCCTTTAAGACTCCCTCTACGCCTGCCCTTTCTCTTATCAGTGATACCCGATATAAGATGCTCACGGCGTAAAAAAACAGGTGGTTCTTTTGACTGGGAAACAATCATCTTGTAGTTTGAAGGACATTGAATATCTAGAGAGACTGAGGCATCAACAGGAGGTGTTTTCACAGTAGGAGCACCAAGATCATCAACTGTTCGTAAAACTGAATCCTCGAGCAGCACTTTTTTTTTCTGTCGTCAAATTATACAAGCAGACCCATTAGCTAAAATTCTGTTAGGAGTGCAATTCCCAGACTGTTAAGAATGAGGGAAAAAAATTAGGTTTTTTGATAGTTCAATGGGTGCTTACCTGAACCAGTCTCTTGCGGGGTCTTCGTCTTTGGCTGAGTGAGAAAAAACAAAAAACCACATGATGCACTGAGAGACGACCTTGGTTCAAATCGTCGGTTGATGGTTCAAAAAATATCGACCCTTTAAAATTAACTTTTCTCGACGGTTTCGATTACAGTTCATGAACCACCTGTCCAACAAAACTTGACACTTAATTTTAATCTTCCTCGACGGTTCGATTACGATTAATTAATGATTAACAAATATTATATGTTTTCCTCTATAGTTAATTATAAAATAACGTGAAATAAATTGAAGATCAAATAATTAAATGTGTAAGATATATTTGTTTAATTAAGATATATAAATTATAATACTATTTTTAGATCAGCAAGATTCTTATAATTTAGTAGTTGAAGCTGATTATTCAAATTGAATGTCATGACTTCAAATATACAACATAACATATATTTTATATTTAAAAATGTTACAAAAAATAAAATAAACCTTTGAAACCGCCGGTTTACATGTTAGAAATGTATGACCCTCCATTGACCATGGGCCACTTCAGGATCATTTATGACAATTGATCGGCTCTAGATGCACCCATTAAAATAGTAATTAAAATAATTGTTGATAAATTAGGAGGGATAGATCTACCAAAAACATTAATATCATGGTGATTTATTATCCGAACTACCGTTCAGCACAGAGCAGTACAAATTCTGAAGGAAAAAAAAACATTTATTTTCCAAAAATTTAAGTTTTACCCATCTCCTCTCCACTTACCCTCCTTTTAAGTGAATCTTGCTCCGGACCGTCAATTATTGAGACCAACGGGAATATGTGCCGACACTTTGGAATTTAGTTAGCTTTTATAATCAAAATTTGTCTTCAAAGTATTATTAGATACATACAGACGGGCTGCTGTACCAGGTTCTTAATCCCGTTCCTGCGGCGATATTTTACGATATGAGTATGTTTTTCTGGCTGCTGTATCAGGTTCTTAATCCCGTTCCTGCGGCGATATTTTACGATATGAGTATGTTTTTTTATATAAAAAAAGAAATATAAAATTATAAAAGTACATATAATAATATGGCGTCGTTTATGAGCGACATCAACCAAACCAAACCAAACCAAACCAAAGCTATGTATCAAGTGTCACGATAACTATTGAATGTCCTGAATCCTACATAAATCCAGGTGAATCTCTCTTTATTTGGAATCCAATGATAACATGAAGATTGTCGTCAAAGCTAGAGTACGGAAAATATTTATATATCAGGTGTTTGTAAATCTTAAATACATAAATACAGTGGTGGACCTAAAAGAAAATTCTTGGGGGCGAAATAGTTTTTTGATAATATTTGAGGGTTAAAATAAAATTCTGATTTTTTTTAAGGAAGAAACTTTTTCTACATAAATATATATGTATATGTTTGTATGTATGTATGTTGATGTTTATAAGATCGGGTAGTAGGATCGGCTAGAGTAGACTAATGAAAATCAAAGATCATTGCCTGAAAATTTGATGAATCAAATTACGAACGGACATATATTTTTGATATCGTTATTGTCAAAAGAATGAGATGAATGAAAGAGAAGGGATGCCTTGACAAAATGGATAAAAATATGACTAATGAGAGCCAAGACACAAAAGAAAGAAAATTGAAATAAAGCTTACAAGATGAATAAGGTTAGAAAAAAATCATGCAAAATAGAAATTTATATTGTGTATATCTCAATACTCTCTTGTTTGATACACCTTACCTTCATAAGCCAACACTTAGGCCAAGCTACAAACTAATTAAGACCTATTTGATTTATGTTTGAGAGTGACTAAGATAGTGGAGAATAGTGTGCAAGTGAGTTTATTCTTGTTTTGGTGTAGCAGTTGTATCCATGGTAGTTTCTTGAAATATTAATAAAAACTTAAAGTGAAAATATCATGTCACACCAACATAATAAGGGGAAACTTAAAAAACAATCATCATTGTCAAACTTAATTATGGAATCAATCCCTATGTCAGAAAAACTTAATTCAAACTCCATACTGCAACTTAAAATTTTGTTCTAACTCAATATGGCTATAATACCCATCTACTAAAAGTTAAACTTTTAATTTTGAGAAATCATTACAGTCGGTATGAAACATATACAATTTTGGTACACGTTACACATAAAATTGGTATGAAATCTATACAATTTTGGTACAAGTTACACATGAAATTGGTATGAAACCTATACTATTTTCGGTACTTATTACACGTGAAGTTGGTACGAAACATATGTTTCATACCAACTTCACGTGTAACTAGTACCAAAATTGTATATGTTTCATACCAACTTCACGTGTAATAAGTAACAAAAATAGCATATGTTTCATACCAATTTCATGTATAACTTGTACCAAAATTCTATAGATTTCATATCAATTTCATGTGTAACGTGTACCAAAATTGTATATGTTTCGTGCCGACTGTAATGATTTCTCAAAATTAAAAGTTTAACTTTTAGTAGATGGATATTATAGTCATTTTAATAAGATAGGGAGTTAGAACAAAATTTTAAATTACGGTAGGGATTTTGAATTAATTTTTTCTCGCATGAATCCTGATTTCATAATTAAATTTGACAATGTCGATTTTTTTTGAGTTTTTTTCCACATAATAATAACGATTAAGATAATATGATTAAGATGATATAAAGAGACAATTGTTTTATAATTAGTGGGTGTTGATGTCTTAATAGTCTTCCCATTCAAGCAAAGTTGGTTGAATTATGAGTACAAGACTGGCCAACCTCCCTGCCAACTGCGTTCTGTCATCATGAAATTATTTTTTAAATTTCATCATCATTAGTCATCATGATTTCTTTTATCTATCGTTTGAAATTTTCATTTCAATAATATAATTTTTTATTCCAAAAATAATTAAAATAATTTACAGAAGACTGAATGATTTATCTAGTCAAACCAGGCCTAACATGCATTATGGGAATTATTAGTTGTTACGGATATATTCTGGCCCAATAATTTGTTGTATTTTTAATTTTAAAGATCATTTGGCATCAAACAAACCCCTTATGGGGTATACCTAACAGAGTGTGGACTGGGACAGTGAAAATGATCGAAAGGGTCTTTATTTTATATTTAATTTCTGTAAACATTTAAAATTCCATTATTATGATATGATCTTGGTAAAAAAAGAAAAAAGAAATCATAGAAAAGGAAATGGTTAAAGGTGGACAGGGAGAAAAGTAAATAAAGTTGCAATCTTTTGCAAGCAAGAATCTGATTCAAAGCTTGTACAACAAAAACAGCACAGAGAAAGTTTGTTGAGGGTTGGTCGATTCTAAACCACACAGAGCCTTGGAAAAGCTAATATGACGGGAAGAATTATGAAATTGTACACCTTGAAAGAGTCTGGTTAGTGGGCTAGAGAGAGAGAGAGAAAGTTTTGTCTCTATGCTTACATGTTTTTGTATGTATAGGCAGAGAGAGAGAGGGGAGGTGGGGTATTTTTTATCGTCGGTGCAGCTCTGTTGAAGGCTCCTGAAACTTACAGAGATAGTCAAGGTAAATTAATCATGTTTCAGTGAATTTTATGCACATGATTTCTTGGGATTAGTATGTTTTTTTGAACTTTCCTTGGCCAAAATTTAGTTTCTGGGCTTTTTCTCTTTTATTGAGTTTGTAAAATCTTCAAATTGTTTACCCAGGTCAGTGTAATTTCTGTTACTTTTGTCTCACTAAGTGGGGTGGCTGTGAGGTTGAGCAGAATCTGTGCCTGTGCGTGGTTTAAATGGCCCCGAATTTTCGTTGCTGTGAAAATTTATGAATTTTTGAGCATAAATAGAAAATACAAGTTAAAGTATTTCAGTTTTATTTGTACATCTTGGTCGGATCCTGATGAGAATTTCTGGTCATTTGGCTTGAATTTGTCAAGAAATATGATTCCCCAGCATTACTATATTGAATTATTGAAAATGTCATTCCAAAAATATCTGTCAACTAAAACATATGATAAATTCATATGTAGTTTTCAAGTTTAGGCCACAAATTTTTTTTTTTTTAATTAGCATGGATTTAGCAAGAAATAAAATTTCCCCTATCGCCCTTTTGATTTCTTGAAAATTTTCATTTCAAATCTAGTGAAATCTTGTTCCTTGTTACCGAACACAATGAAAAAAAAGTTGTAAGTTCTGAAATTCTTGTATCTAAACTATACATGGTTGGTAGAGGATGTTCTTGTTGGAAAAATGCTTAATGAGTTAGAAATTAAGCATCGAGGACCAAACGAAATGATTGGAGGTCACGATCGATCGCCATACGTTGGCCCGATTGATCGCGCATATGAAAAACCAAAGCACCAAATTTTGGCCAGGCGCGATCGATCGCGAGGTCGCGGTCAATCGCGCCTGGCAGTAGGCGACAGGAAAAGACGCGATCTATCGCGTCCCTTGGCGATCGATCGCACCCTGTACAATTTCTGAAGAGTTATACATCCATTCATGTGTTGGTGCTGTTTTTCATGAATGAATTGGTGTCTCCAATTGGTGTCTCCAATTGGTGTCCCAATGTGACATTACTTGGTCTACTATATATATAATCACCCTTGAATGGTTTCATATCAGATTTTTCGAAAATCACTTCATCTTCAAGAGCAAAATCTTGTGCATCTTGTTCATCCCATTCCTTGTTCAAGTTTGAGTGCTTTCAAACCTTTGTGGTTTGTGGATTTGTGATTTGGAGTGCTCATATCACAAATCATAGTCGTTGTATCTTGGGAGACAAATTGCTAATTGTACCGTTAGCACCGTAGCGGGGCAATACTGTCTTAAGGACGGAGATTCCAAATCTCGCATCGACATTCCTATTATAAAGCTATTTGTTGTTTTTGCTTGCTATCTTCCTAAGATACACAACCCGTAAATTTTGTACTGCGGTTCTTAATTGACTTGTAGCTAACTCTTATCTTATGTCAAGTATTGTGATTCATGCCAAATATTCTATGTTTTCATGATAATAAATAGACGTTCATAGCTTTACGAAGTAGACTTCCTTAAATAACTGGAATTTGGCTAAACATTTTGGATGGCCATTCTGTTTTCCTCAGGAAGAAAGAGTAATGCTGAGAACATGGGAAAGAAAGGAAGCTGGTTTTCAGCCATCAAAAGGGTTTTTACACATAACTCAAAGGAAAAACTAACTGATGTAAGATACTCTTGCAACTTCAATCATTGTTAAGGTTGGATCCGGATAGGGGTGCGAAGAGCGGTGATGTCTTACCCCTCAAATAAAATAACTTAGAACTTTTTGTCTAAATTTTTAAAAAAAATTTACGTTCGTCCCCCAAAATGTAATGAGTCACCCCCTAAGGCCTAAACCCATCTTCATAAATGGTGAGTTTGCCCCTAGATTGATCGTCCGTATTGTATAAAAAATAGATCACAATTAAGTCCCTGTAATTCTTAGCTGTTAAATGTATGAAATTATTTATAAATGCAAAAGACGGATTATAATTTCTGGTAACTTGATTGTATTGTTCTACTTTTTTTCTGGAGTTGCTGCTCATATTCACAAATTAATGTGTTGTTATGTAAAATCTTCCAATTTTAGCTTGACATTGTATTTTTGCACCCCCTCAAATTTTTGGAAATGATCAATGAAAATTTTGAGACCTTTCATCGGGGTCCTGGCTTCAACCTACCCACTGACGGAGCTCGAGGAAAAATGAAATATTAAATACGTCAAGCTTTCATAATGTTTGGTCGAATTAGGACCTCCCTCGCTGGCTTCTGTTAATCTTTCATTTGCTCCCTATCCATGGATGATAACACTGGTTCATTGCTTCCATATATCTGTTTAGGCCCTCGACCGTTGATTCTCCTCTCTGAAGTCTGATGGCTGTTTGTTTCATTCTATATGATAATCACCACTACGTTGATCCCGATACCCGAATTCATTTTACTATTTAATCTCATTCCACACCTTTTTTAAAAATAAAGTTTCAAATTTTCATAATGCTCCACCTCCAATATTAGTCTAGTTGAATAATACTCCATAAGGGTTTTCTGTTTCGGATTTCAACTGCTTTAGGCCGACCAGATCGCATCTTAGTTTTTGTTCAATAATATCGTAAAAGATCAAAATTAGAAACTTGTAACCCCGTCGTTTATGTACCTTATACACTTGTACAGGGATCAGATAAGAAAAGCACCAAGGAAAAGAAGAAAGGCAAAGGCATTCTAAGTCATAGTGAAACAAAATCATTCATTCCTTTATTCAGAGAGCCGAGTAGTATTGAGAAAATATTAGGGGAAGCAGACCAGTTGTTCATTAGGCATCCTACATCTTCTGAACAGCCAAAGCCTCCACCCATTGTACTTGGAAGGCCAAATTCACCTAGGATCCTTTCGGCCCGAACTAATTCTCATCGATCCTCGTCCCCCAAGTCTAGTTCTCCACGAGTTTTTTCTCCAAGGATCTCGTCTCCAAAGGTTCAATCTCCAAAGGATGTTTCTCCCAAGGTTGCACCACCAAGGGCTGTTTCTCCCAAAGTTGCACCACCAAGAGCTGTTACTTCAAGGGCTACTTCTTCTAAGGCTCCTCCTCCAAAGGTAACTCAAAGCCGGAAAGAAACTAGCTATGTGCAGAGGCCTGAACCAACTTCAAGAAACCAGCATCTTTCGGCCACTAAGATCCAGGCGGCTTATAGAGGTTACCTGGTAATCTTATAACTCATTTAGGGCGTAGAGTGTTTTATAAAAACATTTTTTTAGTCCACTATTCATCTGCGTGCATGGATTTCCTATACCCCTAGTCATATGACCGTTATTGTTTTTTATAAAAGTTGTGGGATCCTGTCTATAGGTTGGTTAATTATAATTAATGTGCTTGCACTTACCATATTTCATTACATTGTGGCTACAATTGCATTGTTTTTCAGGTACATCGAGCATTATGGTTGCAAAAAGTTTTAGAGGTAGAGAATTGAAGGAAAAAAGGCTATTTGCTATCATAATCTTTGTTTTGAGCTATAATTTGTGGCCTGATACCATGTTTTTTGTGCGATTCATCCGAACATCGTACCTTAGTTTATGGACAATAATATATTGATCAAGAAATATTGTTAATGTTCTGTCCAAATTTTTTATTAAAAACCTTATACGTGACTAAATTCACATCATTGCATTTAATTGTTTCTAGAATTGAGTCTCAATTGTATTTGCTGTTCTCACGATATTCACACATCTCATATCTTGATTCTTAAGCATACTTTTGTGGTTAATATATTGGTATATATTCAAATATTAAAGGCAAGGAGGAGTTTTAGAGCTTTGAGAGGTTTAGTGAGGCTTCAAGGGGTGGTGAGAGGCCAGAATGTGAAGAGACAAACGATGAATGCGATGAAACAAATGCAACTTTTGGTTAGGGTTCAAACACAAATTCATTCACGAAGGATCCAAATGTTGGAAAACCAGGCAGTCCAGCGCCAAGCTTATAGGAACGATAAGGAAGCGGAAAGTACCCCAAGCAAATGGACGTTGAACCAACAAGTAAGTTCTTGTAGTATAATGAATTTGTTCAGCCGGTATCTTTTCAAATGTTTGAAAAACTTGTCTTTGTCTGCTCTAGTTGACAGTACTATCAATATATCTATAATCCAAAAGATGATACTTGTGTTATTTTAGTCTGAGGGTGGCCGTAATGAAGATTGGAATGATAGCGTGCTAACAAAGGAGCAAGTCGAAGCAAGGTCACAGAAAAAGGTGGAGGCTGTCATGAAAAGGGATAGGGCCATGGCCTATGCATATTCTCACCAGGTATGGGCAAACTTCTTTATTTAGCCCAATTTACAGTTATCTGTCCTGAGCCAATTTTCTGGCATAGTTGGTGTCTTTCACAACCATGAGCATGTCTGTCGAAGTAACATTTCAGATTTTGTTTTTGTTTTTGTGTTTTTGGTTTTTGGGGGCTGGGAAGATATATTCCCTTAGTGCATTGTTGTGGCAGAAAAAAGCGGTGTGATAGGAGAAGATTACGTGGGGTAAATATATTTTACAGTGTAGATTTGGCTACACCTAGTCACTCTAATATATGTTAAACCATGCCTTTACTTATTCATCCTGATATGTGAGATTGATTCTATATGGCTTTCAGACACGGATCTTCTTTAAAATACACAATCTAAGTTGGTAAAACGAGTCTTGGTCTCACTAACCGAAGGCAGCCGGATCATAGATTCACAGTATTAGAACAGATTAGTGTATTGCATATGCCATAGGATCGTTTATTGCAGCCAGACCATGTTTTATAGACTGGGCACTTCTTGTTTTATGAACACATTGAAGTTGAATTGCAACTATATATTTTACTTTTTTTACCATTTGTCATAAAATCTCCTTATTTACAGCTGTGGAAAGCTAATCCAAAATCGGCTCAAAGTCCTCTGGACATCCGATCGAACGGATATCCCTGGTGGTGGAACTGGTTAGAACGGCTACTCCCTGCATCGAGCAATTCTCAGAACCAAGCAACTCCGAAAAACTTTTCATTCACCCCTCCAAGGCCTATTTCAGATTACAGATCGAGCCCTCAACTTCTTGCTAGAAACTATCAAGAAACTCTCACACCAAGGTCATCAAGATCAACAATACCCGTTAGAGCCAAACAGTTTCAGACACCAGGTCGAACACCTCCACAGGCAACGAGAATCATGTACTCCAAACCGCGATCAAGTGCAGCTAATTCTGCTTATGACGTCCCGATAAAAGACGATGATAGCATGATAAGTTGCCCTCCTCTTTCTGTTCCTAATTACATGACCCCTACAGTATCAGCTAAGTCAAAAGTGAGAGCAATTAGCAATCCAAATGATAGAATGATTCCTGGTACTCCAGGTAACAACTCGAAGAGACGGTTTTCGTTTCCTTTGACTCCGAACATCGGTTCTTTCAAGTGGAATAAAGGGTTTAACAACGATGCTTCTTCTCAAGGCGTGGCGGAAACAAACCAGCCTTCACGTTTGTTAGGAGACGCCATAAGCATTGATTCGACTGTTTCTATGCCTGCTACAGTAGGGAGAAAGCCCTTTAACAGATTTGTGTGATGTTGATTTCATTTGTATCGTGATTGTTTGTTAACCTCTATGTTGAGCTCTCTGAGCCTGTTTTTTTTACTTTTTACACTGTTGAATGTGAGAATGAATGATAGATTGATTGCAGCTTACTGATGTAAAATAATGGGGAAAAAAACTGAAGGAGTTGGTTTATTTGATTAATGTAGATGATTCATATGATTGGAATTCTTACTAGAATCTCAAGCTTGTGCTGCAATTTGAGTACGTTTAAGAAAGTCCATCTTACATCTAATTAAACAATGTATGCTCATGCATTCGAAAAATGATGAAAATATAGCTATGTTGAGTTAAAAAAGGAGACAAATAAAAGAGAACAGAAATTGTAGTAGTTAAAATTAAGAAATAAAAGATTTGTAGAAATATGTATGTTTATTTTCAAAGTTAATAAGTAACAAATAACTAAAATGACTTGCCAATGTTCAATACAATTGACTTTATCATTTTACTAGCCTGATTAAGGGAGTATTTTGGACCGTTCTTAAATGTGCTTATCTACTTTTTAGATAAAAAAAATAGATTCTGTGTGTTTAATTCCTTGTTCCTGCTATTACTTTTCTAAATAATAGCAGGTAAAATCAGAAGCACGGAAGCATGTTATGAGATGCTTTTGACTTTTTAACTTATGTGGTGATATTTTGTGATAAATTGAAGTTCATTTAGTTGTTATTTTTCTCTTTTAATGCAAACATTTAATGATTTCACCTAAAAACAATTTATTTTCTTCAAATTTACGCAAACGCAACATAGAAGTGCTTTTAATAACACTACCGCTCGCCATCCACCGTCGCCGCCACCTAGAGCCTTTGTTCTTTATGTTCTACCTATCTTCTAGTACATGTTAACATTAGACGATTTCTAGATCCTATAGTGACGGACACATAATTTTTGTTTGGGTGCAAAACAATATTAACATAAAAATTGTGGGCAAAATTTTTTTAAAGGGTCAAAATATAATTATAAGGGTTAAAATATAATTTTTGAGAAACAATACGCAATTGTTAGAGGATAAAAACAATTTTTTTAACGAATGGACAGTTGGACCTGGCCTCACTAAGGGATCAACATAGAGACTGTTGGTTCTAGCCTTAGACTGGACTATCCGAAACAAAATATGTTAGTATTGCTAACATATTTAATTAACCATACAAGATAAAAAGAGCATAAATTGCTTTTAATGAGATCGTAAAATTAAATAGAAAGAACGTATTCTAAGACCCAATGTGTCAAACTGGTAGTATCTTTTTGTAGTAGACGAGATCCGCCTAATATCATGGGAAAATATTTATATATATTTGATTTAGGACATATTTATATGTGAACTCAATATTAAAAAATAACATATTTAAAATAAAAATATATATAAACTAACATACTAATTATTTTAAATTAGTCATATTGAATTAATCTATACACATATCCAAATTGGATCATGCAAAAACTTTCCTACCCATTGGATTATGCAAGTTCCATGTGAATCATTACTCATGAATTTTGTGCATTAAAATTGGATTTTCGCAATTTCTACCGACTGTCTCTGTGGAATTCTTCTATGCTACCCCATGGGATAGTGCTCCATTAGGTAAATCTATGGTCCAAATTGATCCAACATATATCCCAAATATTTGGTCAAAAAACATCTGTCATAGATTTATCTCATGAGATACTACCTCATGAAGTAGCATAGAAGTGAAAATCTCTGTGATAGCGTGTAATCCTGTATGCTCATTGTATGCACAAATCTCTCACATTAGAAAGTTAAATAAAATAATATAAAGTGTGCATATTTACAAATTCACAATATTGCCCTGCCGCACTTTGATTCCATACTTGGTTTTCAATAATTATCGTTGTCTATCTTATATGGCATTATCCCAAATATTTGATCAATGATTCAGATTTGTTACTATCCCACCTTTTCTATGTGGGACGTTTTGATAAATTTGTGACACTGAGGAGGTAGTACCCCATATGGTAGCCAAGAAGTAACCGACTTTCACCACCACCGCTAATTTTTTAATATAATAGTTAAATTTTCAAAGAATATACTAGCAAGCAAAATACTGATGCTAAACCTGAACGATGCAACCCAAAGTGACTCATTGGGCATGACGAGTAACAAGAGTAAACTTTTTAATTTATTCAGTTAAATTTAATTTTGATATTTGAATTATTTGATAAATTGTCAATACAAAAACTATTGTAAATGGTCAGCTAAAAAATCAATTTTATCTTTAACTTAAATTGCTTTTAAGCCCATTTATTGTTATTAAATTCAACTACATATATAATTTTATTTCTCAAGGTTATTTAATATAAAAATATATTGTGATACAAATATAGTCGAGTTGAAGTAGATGTAGATTGTATAGAAGAGAAGATGCAAGAAGTCGTTTACGTTGGTTTGATCACGTACGATGTAGGCCCAACAAGACACATATGCGTCGAGTGGAGTCCATTGATTGCAATCTTTTGACGATAGCGAGATGACGACCGATAGAAGCGCATGGAGAAGACTGACGCATGACTTGACTATCTCTACTGTTTATGTAATATACCCTAATTTATTAGGATTAAATGATTAGTTGTTGTGTTTTAATGTGATAAAAATAAAAATGTGTATCTGCGTGAATTTAAGCAATAATTGGCCTGAAAAGTAATTTCGGTTACGAGTAAATTAACTTTTTAGTTGGATCATATATCAAAATCATTTACAATATCTTGTTTATAAATTGGATTATCAATAGTTCATATTCCAAAATAAGTTTAGCTCTAATTTTACAGTAAAAGATTCTTTTTATTCTTTATGTTGATTAATTTAAAGAATGTTCAACACCATTCCAATTGAAATTGATAAATTTATGTTATATATAATGCGTATATTGTATGACATCAATTTTTGTTTTTTGTTTTTATTTTTTTTATCGATTATTACAAATACAATTGAGTTTCCTGAAATTGATTTTATATACCACTGGACCAAATGATCTTGTGCTCAATTTTTTTTTTGTTTTTTTACGGATATTATATTAATTTATTTATTTCTATAAAACATCAATGATTATTTTTTTATCAAAGAGAGAGAAAGAGTGATTTACAATGGATTTGAACCCAAATCAAATCTTATTTTTTGGGATGATGTCAATCAGTCTAAATATTTGGTGTCATAAAACATCAATATCAGATTACATGAATATTACATAAACTCCAATAATTATTCATCATATATTAATATATTATATATTTATATAATTAAAATTTTAAATAATTGATGGAAAAGGGTAAAGATGTCACATTCGATATCACGTGAGAATTCCGTAATAAATTCTCTCTCGCCCCACTTAAGCTTTCGTGTCCTGTCCCACCTCTTCCCTTCGCTCTCTCTTGCAATTTCCGATTTTCACTTTCTGTGGAGGAAACCGAAAGCTACCCAAAAATCCTTGAAAATGGCTTTGAATCTCAATGCCATCAAGTGCAACTCCCAAAAATACCCTTATTCTGCCCTTCCGCCGATTGCTAGCTTCAGATCTCCCAGGTTTTTCATGGCTTCCACTCTTAGCTCTGGTTCCAAGTAATCCGCTTCTCCCTTTTTCTCGATGGTTTTCTAGTGTTCCTTCGTTTCTTTTTATAAATGCGTTTTACTCATGAAACGTTTGTTGGTTTCTTTGTATTGTAAAGATTGGATTTTTAGCTCAAATTTAATGTCTTTCTTCTGTTTTTTTATCTGGGTACTTTTGGGTTTGGGTTTTACGTCTAAATTTACATTTTTTATTAATGGGTTGTGATAGAATGCATGTGATTGAATCTATATCGTGTCACTTAGGTGGGCCATTCTTGAGTTCGATAAAGGCTTGTTTATGGTACTTGTTTCTGCTGTATAACAGTATAAGTATTAATGGCTCATAAATTTGTAATAGTTTGTGCATGGCATATTGGGATGTGATAAACTTTTTTCGAGCCATTTTTTTTTCCTTTTGAATGAGTTTGGTTCCCCTGCTAAAGATGTAAATCAAATATGCATTTCAAGAATTTCCTCAAAATCGTTATCTTTTTGTAGTTATGTTATTTCTTTTATATTCATTTCTTTGTGTTTGGTTTTTTATTTTAGATATGAGCAATGTGGGGCATGAATTTCCCCATTTTTGTGTCTTATTATTCCTTTCTTTGATTGTGTGTGATAAATAAAATTTCACAAATTTACTTATTTGTTTTAGCATTTATGTGGATTATTGTTGTGCTTGTTATTTAAACAAACTTTTCAAATTCATGATTTAGAATCCATCGTGCTTGTTTGGATGTTCTTGATTGAGGGGATTATTTTAATAAATAACCCTTGTTTGACCAAGATTTAAAAACAATCCTTCTATTACAAGTCTTGACCTTTAATCCTCCAAACACAATCTAGAAGTCTTTTAAATTTATTTGGTGCGCTAGCCTGAGTGAGAGTTGTGCGCCTGTAGGTTATGTTTATTACTTACATGATTAACCACATTAATTGGTGTCTTACTTCTTTCATTTTTAGTTTTGACACATATCTGATACTCGAACTTAGACCTTATGTGAAATAGTTGTTAAAAGCATATAAGGAGTGCACTCAGGCTCAAGGCGCGGTGAGGCATAGCCTCTGTGCCTATGGATATATGTCAATGCGTGTGTATTTTGCTTAAAGCACACATTTTTTGGTGCCTTTTAAAGGCCCAACGCCCATTTTAAGCGCATACCAAATAAGTGAAATATAATGTAATAATCATTTTAAAAATTAATAATAATTTAACAGTCATTCTTATTTACTTGTAAATTTATGTTAAACGCCATTTGACTTAAGTTTTTTCATAAATCTTAATTTAAACTATTATAACTCAGTGCACCTCATGCCTCACCACAGCCTGGGATCTGAGGCATGTAGTTTTCCATACCTCTTAATTTAAACTATTATAACTCAGTGTACCTCATGCCTCACCTCAGCCTAGGCTCTGGGGTATGTGTGCATTAGTGCGCTTTTATCTTCAATAACTATGATTTGGACAGTTTACCAGCAGCTCTACTTGAGCAAACCAAATGTTAATTCACTTTGAATATTTTATCCTTGTACACATTTGTTTCCTTATTTGACATGTGATACACCTCAAAACAAGCTAGGCCAGCGAAATCATGGACTAAGACTTTATAACAAAGGTGAATTCTTGTAGGTGAAGAATATTGCATTGTCTCGTGGTCATCATCAAAAGGTGAATTCATTTTCATGTTTAGAAATTCATGGTTTTGCTTGTCATTCCACCTTATAGTAATGTAGACTAGCTATGTGGCTCATGCAATGTGTGACTGTTATGAATTGTTTAGTCTGAATTATTTTCGTATATGCTATTGATCCAACCATGTTATTCCGAAGTTGGAAAAAATTTCAGTAAAAGTCAGATTATTTTAGTAAATTGTAATAATAAATACAAATTCAAATTTGAAATCATGAATTGATCACCATGCAGATTGGTATCTTTTTCGGATAGTCCTTGAGCACAAGAGAACCTTTTCTTTGTTTGAACAGTCTTAAACAAAGTTTTCTTTATGCATGCATGATTTTTTTGCAGCGAAATTACTGTAAAAAAGCCTTTCACTCCTCCACGTGAGGTTCATGTTCAAGTTACACACTCGATGCCACCTCAAAAGATAGAGATTTTCAAATCAATGGAAGATTGGGCTGAGGATAATATACTGGTTCACCTCAAGTCCGTAGAGAAGTGTTGGCAACCTCAGGATTTCTTGCCTGATCCTGTTTCTGATGGATTTCATGACCAGGTCAAGGAATTAAGGGAAAGAGCTAAGGAACTTCCAGATGATTATTTTGTTGTTCTGGTTGGAGATATGATCACAGAAGAAGCACTTCCAACATACCAAACAATGCTTAATACATTAGATGGTGTACGAGATGAATCGGGTGCGAGCCCAACTCCCTGGGCAATTTGGACTAGGGCTTGGACTGCTGAAGAGAATAGGCACGGAGACCTTCTAAATAAATACCTCTATCTATGCGGACGAGTAGACATGAGACAGATTGAGAAGACTATACAGTACCTGATTGGGTCAGGAATGGTGAGACTTGGCCAGTAGTCCCCCAAGTCTTTGTATTTATACTGGCCATGGGTTCTGTTTCTTTTTTAAAATACTATCAAGTGTATCTTTTGAGTGCATTTTTCTTTTTGCTATTAACATACTCCATGTGGTTCCCAACTTTCTCAGGACCCAAGGACAGAAAACAATCCATACCTTGGATTTATCTATACATCCTTTCAAGAAAGGGCTACTTTTATCTCGCATGGAAACACTGCCCGACTTGCGAGGGAGCATGGGGACATGAAACTGGCTCAAATATGCGGTACTATTGCTGCAGATGAGAAGCGACATGAAACTGCATACACCAAGATAACGGAAAAGCTATTTGAGATTGACCCAGATGGAACCGTGCTGGCCTTTGCCGACATGATGAGGAAGAAAATATCTATGCCAGCCCACTTGATGTATGATGGTCGCGATGATAACCTTTTCGAACACTTTTCTGCTGTCGCTCAGAGACTTGGTGTGTATACGGCTAAAGACTACGCAGACATCCTAGAACATTTGGTCAATAGATGGAAAGTGGCTAATTTAGCCGGACTTTCCGCAGAAGGGCAGAAAGCACAGGATTATGTATGCGGATTGCCTCCAAGAATCCGAAGGCTAGAGGAACGAGCGCAAGGAAGGGCGAAGCAAGCATCGAAAATCCCATTTAGCTGGATATATGATCGAGAAGTACTGCTCTGAGCTTGACTTTCGCATATGGTTGTAACAATTTTCGGTTTAGTTTCGTTTTCGATTTCGGTAGTGGTGTTTCTTTATAAAGGGTTTTGTTTTGGGAGTGATTGTAGATACCAGTTTGTTGAACTATATTGCCCTTATCGGAGCACATAAATCGAAGGGCCCCTACCCGTGCACGTCAAATGGAGATCCCCAAGTTGAATGTGCAGATTTTTGTGCTTCTATCACTGAGTTTCAATGTTTTAGTCATCATATTGTTGTTAACATCTGCTTGCATCTCTATCTGACTGAATGGGGGCAGTTGTGGAATATAATGTATGCGTGGATTGGGAAAATGTTGGGGACAATTCTTATATTATTATTTAAAAAAAATTACAAAATACCTTAAAAGCATTGAATTGCAAATCTAATATAATTCGTCATATGAATTCGTTACTTCAACTAATGATTTCATAAAAAAAATTTAAATTAAAAAGTGAATTTTTTTGAATATAATATAATATAAATGTAAATTATATGTATTTGTATATATAATAATATATATAATACAAAAATATAATAATAATAATAATAATAATTGTTATTATTATTATTATTATTGGATTTATTATAATAACAATTAAAATTAAAATAATATAATGATTATTATTAAATAATTATAATATAATAATTATGGCTCGTGTTACACATTTAATGGTATTTTCTACTTCCAAATTCTATCAAATTACATGTTACATTTATTCAAAAGTAGCATCAAATTAGATGCCCTCCAGTACCACATCTAGTCGATTGTGTAGTTATGCGTCCTCTAACCCTCCAAGCAATAGGCTGACCACTAAGGTCTGTTTGTTTAGCTTTATCAACATTTTCTTCATTCTGACTCGATGATGAAGTAGATTGTGATACGTCTCTATATGCTGACATCATATCAGCATACGGAATACGAGATATATAATGTGGACGTAGTGGCATGTGAGCTGGTGTGTCAAGCTCCACGTGTCCGGAGTACGAGGCCGTAAAATTGCCCTGGTCGTATGGAGTATATGGTGAAAAATCATTTGATATCATGGTCGGTCGATAAACCTCATTAGCCTCACAAGTACCATGGAAGACTGGCAAACAAGATGTAGAAGGAGCGTCAATGTCAAATCCTCTAACAGTATGTTGTGAAGTACTTGCTCACTCGGTGAATGTCGAAATAGTAAGTATGTCAACATCGGCATAAGTACCATAAACTAATCTACTGGACACTGATACGGTGGGACTATAAGGAATCCAACACACAAGTGCGCAGCGGAAAATAAAATTTGGATTCCTAACCATGGACCTATGCAGAGTATTCATATCGAAATGATTAAAGAGTCTCACCCTTGTAGCGTGTTTGATGCAGAATCCTCGTTGTAGCACCACGAGTCACAAACGAAAATTTACACCTTCGTCTCTACGGTATCCACACGATCAAATCGAATAAGGGACGTTTAAGAACAAGTTGCTAGACTCGTTCTTAAACAGGAGATAAACTCACGGTTCAAAACCGATCAATAGACAACCGATCGAAAACACTATTCATGGCGGCGGAGGCCGTGCGGTATTGAGATAGATGCGGCGGCCGAGAGTTGGGTCAGAGTAGACTTTTTGGTTTTGATATCAAGGATTAATATAATTAATCACCTTGTTATCAAATTATATATTAGATTTAATTAAAGGTTCAAGACTTTCTTAAAGCTTCACGGGCCCAAACCCATGATTTAATTAAATCCTTATAATCATGCAATTAAGACTCTTCTTAATTAATTAATTCATCCAATGCATTTAATTCCCTTTATCGATTAATCTTTTGTGCGACCCGATAGGATCTTGTAATGTTGGCAGTGACATAAAATCTCATTTTATGTCACAAGCAATGAGCGGTATCTAGCAACACATCAAGGCTACCCAAATTACAAGAATGTAATTGACTCGACATAACCTTAGAACTTGTGATAATACTAACCATGTATCTTAATCCCTTTGTCCTATGTGTTTAGATTGAACACGAGTCATGGAATAGTCATACTCGTATTTTCAATCTCTATTTCTTGATCCCTAAGTAGAACTAGAATAAACGAATAAGCTCGATATCACATATCGACTCATTCGACCACGGCCATGCATTTTAGTCTTACTTGATCAAGGGCCCAAACACTTCTCCTGTTATATAGGAGGGACAAATCCTATCTTGATCAATCAACATCCCTCTACATAATTCGTAGTGTATCCAATAGTTGCCTTTATAGTATACCCTGTTACATGTAACGTTTGACAAGATGAAGATACATAACTCCTTATGTTGGGATCTCTAATGATCTCAAGTCGTAAGGATTACATACATTATTATCACTATGAGAATTACTTATGACACTCATATAACTATCCATGTAGCATTCTCATGGTGGGTCTGTCCAATACATCGTTCTCTAACATGTACCCATGTGTTGATTTGATATCTCATATCCATGAACAATTCATCAATCAAAACATACTAGTCTCAATGTATTATCATTATCCTTATTTATGATAATACTTGACTATGGACAATCTTTAAGCATAATACAATATTATTCTAAGGACATTAACTTATATATCAATTCATATTGCACATATATTCGAATAATATATAATAATGATTTGCCATTTATTAAATCATAATACATTGTATGTCATAAACAATCATCTAATGACTTGTCTTAGGGCATATCCCAACAGGGACTAGATGAGCAGGGGTTACTGGCTGAGTAAATAGATGTACTCTGTTGAGAATGTTCATGACATTATCACCAACATAAGTGTAGTGATCCAATAATGAATTACAAGCCGTTAAGTCATCTTGAGGCCTAGATCGAGCACTTATACTCATGGGTGCCAACTGGTCAGCCTAAAATATATTATAATCATTAATTGAAAATATAATATATGTTAGGATTATAGTGAATAATAAACAATAATAATATTCAGTTACATACCACAAAAGTCATTATCGAAGCGTCTTCGGGTTGATATCATGTACTTTGAAGGAGGTCAAAAGGCGATATCAATCGACGTGTAATTCTATCAAACCACTCCATATATCCGTCTTGAGTGGTCATAGCAGAAGTGATCGGTGGTCCACTAGCAGAACCCCCACTCCCATTCAGCCACGCGTCAATGTAGAGTGAACGAAATAATGGCCAATCAAAACCAGGTCGTCCCGACGATCATATTTATGTAGATGTAAATGTCGACCTGTGGAGAGGCAGGTATATGTTGTATCATCCCAAACTGTCGCAGTACCCTATCAAGATAGTGCCGCTCAACAATGTGGTAAAATATCAGTATATTTATAGCCGCCCATAAATAGGGTGCAGAATCCTCAGGTAGCTCCTCATAATACGGTGTTGTCGTATCATATGGTTGCCATATAAACTATGATTATAAAATAATTATCGTAAATACAAGTTTGTTCGATTAGCTCATACGAAATAAAATGTATATTAAATATGTATAACCTGATGTGGCACCATAAGATCAAGTATCTCACTGAATAGCCGCACTGAATGTCGAATCGTCTGACAATAACTCACGTTGGCATTCCAACTGCCAATATTTAATGTAGTCTGTTATATTAAAACATTCATCTTATTACAAAATATCTAAAATTATTCAAATCGTAAGATTTTCCCTTTTTCCAAGTTGGGATGCTATAAGAGTCCGCAATATTTCTGGATGTGTGGTTGAGAAATATGGAATACTTGGGTAAACCATGTGTTCATTTGATGTGTGTATCGGCACATTAATTGATGATGAAGTCCCTCACCATGTGCTAATAGTGTCTCCAACATGGTCTTTGCATTAAAGTTATCTTCAGTATCCTCCGGTATTGGGTGCAGAGTCTCATCAGGCTCAGAATCAGAAGGTGCATTAGGCTCATATTGATCTGCTTCTGAGACTTCAACATGTTCATTTGACAAGTCACCTTCAACGATGAGATTATTTTCTTCGGCAGGCACATCAAGTATAAATGCATAATCATAGGAAGATTGGGCAACATCAGGAACATATTCTCCATACATCTGACCAGAAGAAGATGCTCCCGCATACACATCTTCAATCCCCACATTCGACAACCATTGTGTAACCATAGACATATCAGAGATTTTCGGCCGAGATAAAAGTGATAAATATGTTCCTCATTCCTGACTCATCGGCATTTGTGGAGGATGCACAATTGTACGATGTAATTTCTCTTTTTCGACATAAATATCCAGTTCATTAAATTCATCAATAGGACTCGAGAATATCAATAATGTATTGTCGTCAGTTATCTGGACAACGGATTTTAATTCGTCCAAAGTATTCACGTGAGCATTTTACATATGTTAATAAAGAAAACTCATTACTGTCGATCTCGGTCCACTCGTACAAACTCGACACCAATTCAGAAAATTTTGTGGTATGTGGTATCATGGAGAATTCTATAGGCAGACTGTCATATGTCACAGACTAATAACCATGAGATATATTACCCTCAGCATATAAAGACAATATCACATTTTTTCTAGCTGTCATAGCTTGAAAAAAATAATAGACAGTATTTATTGATATTCTAAAATATTACAATTTTTAATATATATATAAACTAACTACGTATACATACATACATCTATATTTATATAATATAATCAACAATAATTCATATATTTAAATCACAAAATAATAACACGTATACCTTCGAAATGTAGTCGATAATGTCGTCACTGTTGCCGATGCCGCTTGTTGGTAGTAGTGGTTTTTTGTTAATTATAGTGGTGTAAAAATGATTAAAAAAAATGGTGATATAAAGGTGATAAATAAAACAAATTCAAAACTCTAGAAAATTTTTTAAAAAATGGATATTTGGCAAATCAAGCGAACGATCATCGGAGGAACCAAAATTGAGAAATTGAATTTGAGATGTGTACTGATAGTTCTTTTTCGATCTCAATTTAAAGATGAACTTTGACCTGTTTGGCCGGTCAAACTTTATAAAATTAATTTTTCTTTTTTTTCATATAGATGACTGGTGGAACCGGTCAAAAAGAGGAATTCGTTTCTCCAAGAAACGAATTAACCTTTAATAAAGGTGAATTCGTTTCTCCAAGAAATGATTTAACCTTTAACATTAAAAAAAAAAAAAGTTGGTAACTAGTGAATGCTTGTCAGACCAAAAGTTGGAATCCTTGCCCAACAAACGATTTACCATACTTTATTATTCACTTTTCCACTTCCGGTAATTTGCGTTTTTTTTTAATAATATTTAATAATTCTGTCGAAAATGTTGAGGTGGATATCCTGTTTGCTGCAGCGGCGAAGACTGTGAAAGAGGGTAGGACACGAGGATACGGGTTTCGGTCGATGTAGGGAGTGATGGATGAGGGAAGAGGGGATTGAAACAGAGCGGCGGAAACTCTGGAAGTTCGACGCCATTGTGGTAGCGTGTTGTGCGAGGCATAAGCAGCGTGAGAAGCAGCATAGAGGAGAGTGAGGATTATCTTGGTCATTATTTCTAGGGTTATTTATTTAAATAACCCACTTTTAAAAAGTAATTAATAAATCTAAAATATAAAAACTTAATTTTCTAACCCAAAACGTCAACTGAATTGGCGTATTCAGGGGTCCAACTTTCCAAAGTTGGCCACTCCAACTTTTGTTGTTTGTTTGTTTTTTTATTCAAACATATGTTCCATTTTTTAATTAAAAAAATTAAAATACAATGCATAAAATAATAAAATCAACTACCACTTCTGCACGATTAAATGTCCACTTACTGTAAAAGCAACTATCAAGTCTATACATGAGTAGCAATCTTTCAGAAGTCACCCAGCGGGCCTATTGCGGGAAAATACTTGTATGAACTTGGTTTGCGCACAACACATAAATCAACTCAATATGGTTAGTAGAGCCATCTAGAAGACGATAGAGTCATAGACGTGATTGTGGAACTGAAAGACATATTTAAGGGTTAAATAAATATAAATTCAGTTTGTACTATTTATATCAAAATAAAAATTTGCTTTAAATATTATTTCAACTGTTTCAAGCCTTTATTTTCTTTCAGTTGTGTATGTCTATAAATTTTAATTAATTTTTAATATTCAAAATTATCCAAAAAAACCCAAACATTACTAAACCCTGAACCAAATTTAAAAACAGAATTTGACGGAAAAATAATGAAATTCAACAAATGCACGACTAACATGCGTTTCTTCAATATTTTTCTTATTTTTTTTTTTATAAATTCACCAAGAAACGTAATTTGATTTTGAGTTACTTAAATATAATTTTAAAAAATTTATAACTATTGTATTGTTGTGATTTTTTAAAAAATTAATAATGATTAAATAACTAAGCCCCCAAATAATTCATGAAAAAAATAAAGTTGTCATTTTCTTGAATGTGTAAAAACAATCACATGTGTTGTTTAATATTTACTAGTGTTGATTTAGAAAATGACAGCTCATAGGGTACACTCATGCACAACTCAATATGTTAAGAAAACTTGAGATGAACTTTTACAGATTGTAATGCTTCTACATTGCTAAGGAGTTTCTTAATTTTTACAGTAATTAAATATTTAATCACTGTGCATAAGTGGTAGTTGATTTCTATATTTTATGTATTGTATTTTTTTATTAAAAAAAATAACAAATGTTTGAAATTTAAAAAAAAAAAAAACAACAACAAAAGTTGGAGTGGCCAACTTTCCAAAGTTGGGCACGCCAACTGGGTTGGCGTGACCCCTAAACACGCCAACCCAATTGACGTTTTGGGTTTGAAATTTATGTTTTTATATTTTAGGTTATTCTGTTAAATATTTTTTTAAAGTGGGTTATTTAAATAAATAATCCTTATTTCTATGTAATTTTGGATTCAAACTTATTCATTTAAAATATTAAAAGTAAGATCTGGTTTATTAAAAATTTTATAGGCATCTATGAAAGATGTGATTATTGAGATAAATTATAATTTGTATATTATTTCTATGTAATTTTGGATTATTCATTCATTTTTAAAAAAAATAAGATATGGTCTATTAATATTCTTTTATGCGTCGCTTGGCGTGAATATTTTGTGTATGATATATAAGAACATGTAGGTGATATACCTAAAATTGCCCTTGCATTATACCTATTTGTGTTTGTCATTCGCATTCAACATATTCATAGAAGTGTGAAACTTAAATACAAGCAGTAACTTGTAATGAGCGAAAGATTGCGTGAATAATAAACCTATATAGAATGCAAATCTAGAATTAAGCATTTAAATAATGTCTTAATCTTTTCAACCTAATCTAGAATTAAGCATTAAACACGCCATTTAGCACAAGAAGGCTTTTAGCCACAATCAGGCAAATCTTTTCGATTTGGGTTACGATTACCAGCTTTTGACCAATATTTTGATTATTCTTTCCACGGAGCACATAAGCTTTGGTATTCATTCCAGACATGTCACAAATTAACAAAAATTACTTTCCCTCAACTGTTCTTGTAAAAAGGCATAGCAATAGAACTAGCTCAATAACAACACACGCATATCTCTATATTGATTTAAAATTGCTCAAACTAGCCTATTCAAGTTTAAACCACCCGAGACAGAACCAAAATTCACAAATCTTCTCCACCATTTCATTATTATATATGCTAGATGCACAAAAGTGATTTTTCTTATACTACACATTCCTCACATGACACAGACAAAAAGATTACTTGATCATGTGTTTTATAGAGAGATTTCTATAAAATGTCTTATCAAGATGATCTTCATATATACATCATATGAGATATGAGTGGAAAAGAGAAAAACACAATTAAGCAGTTAATACATGATAATGAAATGATAAAGAAGAAATTTTAAATTTGGGTTAGTGTCCTGGGAGATTTCTACTTAAAAATGCTAATTCGAACAATTTTAAATACATATATCGAGGTTCATGTAGAGTCACTGAGTTAGATATATTGCTTCGTGTTTTCAAAAAAAAAGTTGAAAGAAAATTTTTTTTTTTATAGTTCTGAACTATATATGTAATAAAACCAAAACAAGTTGGATCCGCTGAAAAAAAACATTAAGATATTGGTCAAAAGGCAATTGAGTCGGATCCGCAAACACAAGCTTCTAATTAAGATATGCTACATGCGAATAAAAGTGTTTAATTGGTCCAAATGATAATCACAAATATCAAATGACTCGCTACTTATTATACAGTTTATAGTCACAATTTAAATCACTATATTTATTAATTATTTAATAAGTACATCATTCATATCAATGATTTCTTGGATTATTCCAACAATTAAAATTGACAATTTCTAAGGAACGAACGGTTGCTTATATTTTAGACTATCAACACATAATTGCTTATTTATCTATTAAAAAGCGAAAATATATCTCTAAAAAATAAAACTTAAGAGAAAAAATCAATAAAATTTCAATATATATATCTCGGCAAAGTATAAAAATTGATTTTCATTTTATACTGTAATCTAATTGTTTTTAATATTGTTCATTTAATTTAACTATCTTCTACAATAAAATCATTTAGCTCGAAATGAACTTTAAACCAATAACGAAGTTGTATTAATATAAATTATTTTTTTAAACGAAGCCCAAAACCTCATTAAAAAGTTAAAAGATCTCCATTCTCCAGTATGAAATTCAACGAAATGTAAAAATTATAGAAAATAATTACGGGAAGTTCAAACAAACATCAAGAATCTGCAATGATGATATAACGCAAATATTTTTTTTTTAAATATTAATAATAAATATTCAAATACTATGGACAATAATTTATGAAAAAATAAAAAAGTTCAAGCAAAAAAGAAAAAAAAAAGTTTCAACTCTCATGATAAAACATGTAGCGATTTGTTCGAGGCCGTAATCAAAACAAAAAATAGATCTGAAAGGCACGGAGAACCGCGGAGTTTCGCCAACCTTCAATGCAAGTGATTCATCATTGATTCAAAGAATCGACGCCCTTGCTCTGCAAATTGGCTGCTTCTTTTGCTACTTTTGGTAATCAAAACACAGAAAAATTTCACATAATATTTTTACTTGCATGAACATGCCGCAGATCTTGCCAGCAAATAAGAAAAAAAAAAGTAGAGAAATAAGAAAACTTTAAAATAATTATCAACTAAAACAAGCGTTTGGACTGAAGTGGGCGGAGAGCAGTGGTGGTATTTATAGTGAGGCAAGGATTGGAAACTAAAACCTAGCCTTGATGGATTGACCATAATGCCCCGCTTATAGTTTTATTTTTTCGATGAAGGTGCCACCACCCAACATGAAGGGGTCCCACGAAGAAAGCTGGCACAGATAGGAAACTACAATTATACCCTCCAAGGAATGCTCCGACTTAAACCCAAAGGAAAAAATGAAATCCCTAAAACTAGACATGGCCACGATTATAATATAAGTGCTGCTCGGCTTGGCCCGTAACCGGGTTAATAGGTAGGTTACTCATTGACTCGATTTGATGGTTTGGAACTATAACCGGTCCATCAATGTACGGGTCAGTTACGGTTAATGGCTCTAGGCTTTATTTTTTTTAATTATTTATTATTTAAAATTAAATTATGTTGTTGATTCGAACTCTTGACCTTGTCATGTATATACAGCTTCTTACTACTAAGCTATTGTATTATTTTATTTTAGACAATATAATTATATATACTAAAAGATAATATATATTATATGTATAATACAATAATACCTATTTTATATTGACAAATAAAAATTATCTAAAAAAATATGTTATGCTCTTAAATAAATATTGTATAATAAAAAACATATCTATAACAAAGTAAATATAACAAAAAATGTTGGATGAATTAATAAGAACAATAAAAAGTGGTTGCAAAATAAAATATTTTAATAATAAAGCAAATTATTACAAAACAAATATATTATATACTTTTTATAATTATTCTTCAAGTACTTTATGCTCATTATTTGATTTACATTATATATATAACAATACGACTTACAATAGAAACTCAATAATGAATATTTGATTAATTAATAAATTTTAATAATTTACTTATATTGATTTGGGAACAACGTATTGAATTGGTAATTCACTAAATTTATATTATATAAATTAATAACTCATAACTTAATATATTTATGATTAATCAATGAAATCATTATAAAAATAACTTTACTTGCATTTGTTTCTTATGTAAATTGATAGTGACAAATTTCATTAATGACTTTTTTTAACATAAAAGAACTTTTGTGTTGTTTTTTATAGATAAATAACAAACAATTCAATGTTATACTCGTCAATTTCATATGTAATAGTATCATAATTGTAAATGTTTAATGCCAATATCATTTGCAATTAGTACCAAAGTTGTATAAGTTTCATACAAATTTCATAAGTAATTAGTACCAAAATTGTAAATATTTCATACCAATCTCTTTTGCAATTAGTATCAAAATTATATAGGTTGCATATCAATTTCATATGTAATTAGTATCATAATTCATACCAATATCATTTTTAGTACCAAAGTTGTATATTTTCATACCAATTTCATATGTAATTAGTATCATAATTGTAAATGTTTCATACCAAACTCTTTTGTAATTAGTACCAAAGTTGTATAGGTTTCATACGAATTTCATATATAATTAGTATCATAATTGTAAATATTTCATACCAATAACATTTGTAATTAGTATCAAAATTATATATGTTTCATACCAATTTCATATATAATTAGTATCGTTAGATAATCAGATTCAATCAATTAAAATGGCATTATCTTATTTGTGGTATCATCGAGTTTGATGAAATAATGAGATAAACTTTGTAAGATTAATGGCATGCGACCTAAAAAATTTCCACTAGATATACCCACACGTTGAACTCAACATAAAAATTACTAAATGATTTATATGAATATAGAGAGTTAATGGCAACTTAAAAAGTACAATCTCTCCCCTCCCCCTTACATTTTCTTTATTCTTTTTTGTGTTTCTTTTATAGTACGTTTTAAATTGTTTAAATAAAATTTTAATTTTATTTTTTTAATTTAATAAATATAAGGGTCGAACCATAACTGTAATCGTAACCGGCGGTTCACGAACCGTAACCGAAACCGTCTACGAAGGTTCAGGTTAAGGGTCGATCTCTTTTGAACTGTCGAACCGACGATTCCGAACCATCAAACTGCGGTTCACGAACAGTGGTCATGCCTATCTAAAACCCAAAATTCAGTTCACCCATTGCCCTCATATATATATATATATATATATATACACGTATATATGTATATTTAAGCAGGCATGGATTACATAGCCGCAGCTGAGGAGAGATTGGTCAACGAAAGATTGAGGCAGAAGCTCAATGAAGTCAACACGCTGCGAAATCCCATCTCTCCGGTGTACAGGACCACATCGAATTCACGCTCCAGGTTTTTGCCGCTGATTTGATTTTTTCCCCTATGCATGTATTGGTGTTAAGATATCTGTTTATGCGTTTAATTTGAAGGATTTGGTTTGAAAATTGGATTTTAAGGGCATGAATTTCAATGTAGTATGAATGGTTTTGAAATGTGTTTATTTGATTGGAAAATGGATTTTGAAGGGCATGAATTTCAATGTAGTATGAATGGTTTTGAAATGCGTTTATTTGATTGGAAAATGGATTTGAAGGGCATGAATTTCAATGTAGTATGAATGGTTTTGAAATGCGTTTATTTGATTGAAGAAGTAGCTAAACTTGGATTTAAAGGAGTATGTGAGGTTATGGTTTCGATTTGAGTATCTTTGATAACTTTAAATTCCAAAACAACATATGCGCTTGATTGTTTTTTTTTTTTTTTTATTTGGGTTTTGCAGCAAGCGTACTTTAAGTGTGCATACGAGTGTTTCGACAGGAGGAAGAAGCAAGAAGAAATAGGTAACTGTGTGGAGCGTTGCAGTGCTCCTGTTACCAACGCCCAGAATCTTGTTGAAAATGAGATGGCCAACTTTCAAGTATTCTCACATTCTTTTTTTATTTGTTCTATGGTAAATGATTCTGAATTTCGAAGGTTCTTTTTTTGTTTGTGGGTTTTATACTTTAATATTGAAATAAGATCTCGATTTTTCTGAGGGAGAGATTTTTCTATTTCTATTTCTATTTTCTATTTTCTATTTTCTATTTCTTGATCTTTGATGGGATCCAGTTTGATTTACTCCTTTGCTTATACATCATGCACATGAAGCATAGGTTTTCTTAATTTATTGTACATTTGTAGATCATGAATATCAGAGAAGTGGTTTTGTTGACTGGTTTTCATGTATATCAGAATCTTAATGATTTATAAACATGGGCATGATTGCTGCTTACACTTTAGGAATGTACGTGAACAGGTTATCGAAATTTTCTTGTTAGCATGAGTATTGCAAGTATTGGGCTATCAGGGTGATTTTACCTTACTAGTCATTCTTGTTTCATTATCTGTTTCTGAATTAGATTTTTAGAAACGTTGAACTTGATTAGGTAACCTGGAATCATTTTTTATTGCTTATGAGGTTCCGAGGATCATTTCCTTTTCATGTGTGGTGAGTGATGATTGTAATATGGTTCAAACTTCAATGTAGTCAATGTGTTGCTTGATAGGGAGAAAATTGTAACATGTTTTTTTGACGTGTTATCTGAATCGAGGAATAGCAAACATGTCAAGTGCATATGAATGGTAATAAATATCAATTTGTTTACCTTGTATTGAAATGTTACTGCTATCTTTAGTTCTCGGTGGTAACTAGGCAGATGATATGCAGTAATATATGTTATCATAGCAAATAATGCACAAAATTCGATGATCATGCTGAGAATAATAGCACTTTGATTTTTCTAACAGATATAAGGTTGATTTTTATATGCTCAATCTTCTCTTTTAATGTATTATCAATAAAATATACATGCAGGAACGATTAAACAGGTCTCTAAGGGTTTGCCAAGACAAATTTGAGACTGCTAAGGTTCAGGGTGGCAGCAATAATGCGAAGAAAGATTTGGAGTCATGTGTTGACATGTCGGTTGAAGACAGCATTAACATGATGCCACACCTTGTAGGTAAATTGAAGACCTGTCTCGCAGTCGAAGATTAGATATTAGAGTAGTCATTTTGCATAATTTTATTTGTCAAATTTTTAGTCGTTGGAGACAATCTTGAATCTTGAGTTGATGGAGGTAAAAAATATTCTGCATTGAGAACAAATCGATGATGAGATGGAATGCCGATAACATTTCTTGCTATTTATAATATATATGAGGGATGAGTTAGATAGCAAGTGTTTCATCCACTTTGTTGCCTTAATTCTTCTTATGATTGCTTATCGACACTTCAACGCATTTGATGGTGATTCGGATGCTTACTTTTTGAAAAATATATTGCTCAAGTATACATGAATTGAAGTTGAATCTGGCCGTGGAAGACTGGAATCTGTGTTCTGAGTGAAAGTTGTAGTTTGGAGGAGTTCAAAAAAAATTGTGTGTGAATTATGGAACTGAGAAAGTTGGGGGATATTTGTTCAGCCTTTTGAGACGAGGAATCTCATGGGATTTTGTTTTAGCCTGATATCATGGGATTCTGTTTTCTTCAGTTTGTTCCTTGTTCCTCAGTACGCATGTCTCGAGATTAGGAATGTAACTGAGCCATCGACAAAAAAATAGTTCTCGAGTTCGATCGAGTGGTTAGTTTTAAGTTTCAAGTTATTTAAGTTCGGGTATTCAAATTGATTTTTTACACAAAAATCCTTAATTTTTAAAAAATCTTTGATATTAATATATCTAATTTGTTAGAAATAAAAAGTAAACAATAGGAAAAAAAACTAATTTTCCAAGTCTCTAGCTCTGCTCGAAGAGTATTAGATATTAAAATCCAGATATTAGTGTAATTAGTTGATAATTAGCTGCAACACACTTGATTTGTTAAGCAGTTATTTGAGCGGCAAGTTCAGGATTGTAATTTTAGCATTTGTACATCAAACTTCAACTCATTCGATTTAGATGAATGGAAATATTTCCACAACCTCATGTTTTCCTCAACAATTCTCTGGATGTAATATGGTATCAGTAGATATTCTGTCGCCACTGTTCTTCCTTATTTGATCCTTTCGCGATCTTCGTTTCGTCTTTGATTCAATTGTCGATCCTCAATTGTTCCGGAAGATAATCCCCATGGCTTATGTGAGTGGATGGGGTATGGGGATTATGTGACTTGGGTTTTCACTGACCACTAAATCTCGGGTTCCTAAGAAGGAGTGCCCATATTGTACTCGATGTGAAGTTCATGGTCACACGATTCATACGTGCTAAATCCACGGATATCCCATTGGATTCAAAACACGTCCGAAACAAACTTCTGATCATGCACTTGGTTCATCTTCTGTTTCTAGTGTCAAGGTGAACCATGTATCCGCTCCGTACTCTTCTACTCTGTCTCATGATGTTGGATTCTTTCTCCTCTACAATTCATTTTTTTCATGATCACTTTACTATTCAGGAGCTGTCCACCCGGAGGATGATTGCAGGGGTGACAAGGTTAGGGATCTTTATATCTTATGCACAGACTCTGGATCTACATTTGGCACAATCGCCTCGGTCATCATCCCCTCAATCTGTTAGAAACTGTACAAGAACATTTACATTGTGATTGTCTTGAATTTTCTTCTAATTCTCCATGTTATGTTTGTCCATTAGCCAAACAACGTAGATTACATTTCATTGCTCACAATCACATGTCTAAATTTCCTTTCGATTTAAAACATTGTGACCTTTGGGGCCCTTATCATGTTCCTACCCATACTGGTGATCGATTTTTCATTACACATGTTGATGATTGTACACGCTTCACTTGGGTATTCATGATCAAACATAAAGCTGATGCAACCTCTATTATCCCATTTTTAACATGGTCGCACTCAATTTTGCACCACCATTAAACGATTTCGTTCTGATAATGCTAAAGAACTCGCTTTCACATAGTTTTTTGCTAAACACGGTGTTTGGCATCAATTTTCATGTGTGGATCGTCCTCAACAAAACTCTGTTGTTGAACATAAATGCCAACACATGTTGAATGTTGCTCGATCATTATACTTTCAATCTCGAGTTCCTATTCAATTCTGGAACAAATGCATACTCACTGCTAGGTTCTTGATAAATAGGGTTCCTTCTCCCTTAACAATAAATCTCCATACACAATTCTATTTGGAACCACAGACATCCACTGTTCCCACTCACTGTTCCAAATTTCATCCTCGTCCGTAGTTGTGTGTTTCTTAGTTACCAGTCGGGCATTAAAGGCTACAAATTATACGACATTGAGACAAAACAATTATTTTTCTCTAGAGACGTCGTATTTCATGAAAATGTCGTTCATTTCACTTTATTTCTTCCCTTGATTCTTTGATAGATCATTTTCCGGACTTGGTTCTACCCACATTTCTTCCTGAATCATCTCCTGATGTTTTTTGTAATTTCTCCTCCTCCAACCTCTCTCCCTCCACCACCTATTAGAAGGGCTTCCAAATCTTCTCATCCTCTTTCATATCTTAGCAGCTATCACAGTCACTTATTACACACAAATCTTCCTTTCAATTCACCTTCTACTTCCTTATACCCTATCTCAAATTATATATCTTGTGCATCTTTATATCTTGCTTACAAAACTTTTGTCTTACACCTTTCTACCAATTTGAAACCCAACTTTTATCTCCAAGCTGTCAAATTCCATCAATGGCGTGAGGCCATGCAATGTGAGCTAATTGCCTTAGAGGAAAATCACACATGGTCTCTCATGCCTCTTCCCCTGGGTAAACATGATATTGGATGTAAGTGGGTCTATAAAACAAAGTTCAAGGCCCATGGTTCTGTTGAGCATCACAAAGCACCAAATGTTATACTCAATAGGAGGGAATTGATTTAATTGATTTTTTCTCCTGTTGCAAAACTAATTATTGTTAAAGTTCTACTCGCCTTAGCAACTGTGAACAAATGGTCTTTAACACAATTAGACGTGAATATTGCATTCCTTAATGGTGACTTGTTGGAGGAAGTTTAAATGGATGTGCCATTGGGTTATCTCTAACAGGGGGAGCTTCCAGCTACATCTCCGAAGTTGGTGTAAACTCAATCGATCATTCTATGGTCTTCATCATGCATCACGACAGTGGTATACCAAATTCCCCAAGGCCTGACTTTCATGTTGTTTTTCTCGATTTAAATACGATTATTCTCTCTTCACCAAGTGTTCGGGTTCTTCCTTTGTGGCCTAAATTCTCTACATTGTTGATATAATCATCACTGGTCCTTCATCCACTGTCATTGCTGATCACAATTCAAGCTCAAAGACTTGGGGACACTTCGGTTCTTTCTGGACATTGAGATTACTAGGAATACTTTGTGTATCTGTATTTCTCAAAGGTAATATACTTTACAATTGCTTGAAGACACGGGATTCCTGGGTTCAACACCTGCTCCGACACCTATGGACCCGCCGCTCCAACTTAACTCTTCTGATGGAGAACTTCTCTTTGATATTGCTCAATACAGGTGCTTGGTGGGACGTTGGCTATATCTACAGGCCTGATATTACATTCGCAGTGCATAAGTTGAGTCAATTGATATCCAAACCTCAAACTCCTCATTTGGATGATGTACACCATCTGCTTCGATATCTCAAAGGATCGCATGGACAAGGGATTTCTTCTCCGCTTCCTCTCCATTGGTCTTACGGGCTTTCTCAGATGTTGACTGGGGTGCTTGTCTTGACACTCGTAAGTCCACTACAGGATTCTGTATTTTTTTTATGAGATTCTTTTATCTCTTGGAAGTATCAACGAAGCAATCCATAACCACCACTACTTTTGAGTTATTTTGGCTTCAACAACTATTATAGGAGTTTCAGGTTAAGGTTCCTACCCCAGCCACCTTATTCTGCGGCAATAATGCAACTTTACACATTGCCTCTAACCCGATCTTTCATGAAAGAACATTGAACATCGAGATCGACTGTCATTTTGTCTGAGATAAGATTTCTACGGTTGTCCTCAAACTTCTATCAGTTCGTTCTCATCACCAACTTGTAGACATGTTCACAGTCGTTGCCATCAACACTTTTACTTCCTATTTTATACAAGTTGGCCGTTCATGATATCTATCATCCACTTTGAGGGAGAGTATTGGATATTACTCCAGATATTAGTTTAATTAGTTCATAATTTGTTGCAACACATTCGTTATTTAAGCGGTTATTTGAGCGGCAAGCTCACTATTGTAATTTAAAGCATTTGTTCATCAAACATCAACTCCTTCAATTCAGGTTAACTGGAATATTTCTACAACCTCATGCTTACCTCAATAATTCTGTGTATATATTAAAGAGAACTTGAAGTTGGTAAAAAACTGAGCCTAAGTCGAGCTCGGACTGAGCTGCTCATGAGTTGCCCATGATCAGCTCAGCTTGATTGTAGCCTTAACTGAGACTCTAGTTATTGCTACTTTAGCAATTTCATCCCTCCAAAACTTCTGATTTTATTTTATTTTATTTTTTGAGTAAAATGAAGAGTATTGACAAGTTATGAAATAACTAATAAATATGACACTTCACCAGTAAAAAGGTTAGTTTTGGGTGTGCACCATCTTTTCATACCAATAATTGAATATTGGTGTTCTTGTAGAGAATTATCTGAAAACATACAACTTAGGGAAAAGATGGTACCATGACCTGTCTTTACATTACAGACCAGCTAACACACATACTGAATTGAGAATAATAATAGGTGAATAAAAACTTTCAAAGTGGGATCCATGTGAGCCTCGACTCTCAACCTGATATTTTCATCTGGAACATTTTTCATCCCAGATAATTCTATGCATTTCAAGCAACTGATAGACCCTTAAATTGGTCGCTCTTCACATATTTTTCTACATGTTCTAAAACTCGATTTGTTACTAAAGTGACTGATCTAAAATTGAAATACTGCAAAATACTCATGAAAACAATACTTTTATTTAAACATGAAGAACCAACACTAACTCAGGCCAAAATGTCCCGCAGCAATTCACAAATAAACATCCCATTTACAAGAAATACTACATCTAGGCCTTAGGTATTACGGTTGCTTCGGGCTCATTCCTATGTTTCTGCTCTTCAAACTTGTCAATCGCTAGCTGAAGTTCATCAGTACCTCCAACAGCTCGCATCGTGTAAAAGTACACCCCAAAGACAAAAGCCGATAGGCCTCCAGCAACAAGCATATTCTTTGTCTTTGGTGCAAGGGAACGGTATCCCGAAAGTCCAGTCATCTTATTATTAACAGCTAGAATCCTATATAAATTACCTTGAACCTGCTTGTTAAAGAAACAACGAGTCTACAAATAAACTACTAAAGTAAAAACGAAGAAAAGTTTGCATGAATTCAAAACTCGAAATTTAAATAATTTAGGACGGTAAAACTTGTTAAAAATGAGGTTAAGATACGGAAATATGATCAACTTAAGGTGACATGTCATAACAAACTAACATTGCAATTGTCCATAGATGCGAGCAAAAGCACAGCAAGGATATGAAATACACTCTATAGCTGTTAAGCATGAGCCTTGGTTAGTGAATATTCATTTTACTGTCATTCGATAAAGTCCATATTGGGTGATATCTTGTGAAATTTTCTTTGAATATTTAGATTTTACTGTATTAGCTCTTAATATACCTTCCTTGAGTAAATTTTTTTCTAAATTACTCAAAAAAAAAAAAAACAAGACGTAAGATTCAAAGTAGTCCACCCAGCCCGCCCGACCAAAACTATTGAAACAATATACCCCCTATCGACTCTCTTCATGCCAGATACAAGTACATAGCAACCAAAATTCTCTCAAATTCATCATTTTTACAAGAAAATTATTGCAGCTAATAACCAAACCACCCTGTAAAATCATTACTTTATATTTTATCGGTTTCTGCATCTGATATCTAAAAGGAAAGAAAGGGAGCAGATTAGAGATAAGAGAGATTGGAGAACGTACACGATCTGAAACCCTAGCCTCGACTTTCTTCTATGATTCACCACCTGCTTCGTATGCTTTTTAGCTCATTATCGGGTTTGGGTTTGCCAAATAGTATCCTGGGCCAATGCGGGGATGAAATAAGCCTGATATAAAAAAATTCAAAATAAACTTATTATTTTCGAGGAAAATGTTATTGTTAAATCAATAATTATTGCTGTGATAGCAATTTTTATGATTTGACATATAAATTGATTTGAGAACAACATTAATTATTCTAATACTATCATAGCTCTATTTTGAAATGCTATGAACAAAATATTACATTTATTTCAACAAGGTTTATGCATAGCAAGCACCAAGCACCAACCACCGTTAAACTTCTTGATAAAATTCATATATGAAATTATATTAATGCTATAGTTTTATATATATTTAAAATGTTTTATATTTTATCCCGCACTAAATATTAACATTATAATATCAAGATTATATAAACTTTATAACTATATAATGTTATTAAGAAAAATAAACTAAAGTTAATAATATTATTAAGGGATGCTTATCGGACCCACCGAACCGATTCCAGTCGATTTTTACCGGAACCGATCCAGTCCGGTAAGAAATCGGATCGGATCCGGTTCCGGGTTCGCCGGTTCCGGATTGAACCGATTTGAATTCTTTTCTTTTTTAAAAAAAAAATTTGTTGCAAAATTTTGTCGAAGGCAGGGATTGAACGCGCGACTTCGTGCATTCAAGCAAGAAACTCTTTCATATCATCGTCTGTCTTAGCATGCCAGTCCATCACTTGTGTGTAGGGGTGGTTACCGGTTCGAACCGGTCCGGTCCGGACCGGAACCGGCCGGTTCCGGGCCCGTTATGGGAGGAACCGGTCCGATCCGGTAAGGAACCGGATCGGATCCGGTTCCGGGTTGGACCGGTTCCAACCCGGAACCGGAATTTTTCTTTCTTTTTTTATTTAAAAAAAAAGGAAAAAATGAAAGGATTAATCGAAAAAAACTTTTTTTTTAAAAAAAATGGATCCGGTTCCGGTTCAATCCAGAACCGGATCCATTTGATCCGGAACCGGTAAGATACCGGATCTGGAACGGTAGAACCGATCCGGTCCGGTATCAAACCGGTTCCGGACCGGTTCGGGACCGGTTAGTCCGGTTCCGGTTTCGGACCGGACTAACCGGTCCGGTTTCGGACCGGGTCCGGATCGACCCGGTCCGATAAGCACCCCTACTTGTGTGGAAATGGGTCATGCTAACACGGCACAACACACATAGTGCCGTCACGATTAAACGGGCAGTGTCTTGACACCTCTATTAATTTACTTTTAAAAATTAAGAACCCCGCAAAAGCAAAATTGCAAATGATATTTAAAAAAAAAAAAAGTAAGAGAATTTTATTTATAATGTATAGTTCACATGTAAATAAGATAAAATTTTATTTATAATGTATAATTCACACGTAATTTTCGCAACTCGACGAACTAATAACACCTCAATTTATCATCTGATTACATTTTTTTTATAATTTATAATTCACATGTAATTTTCACAACTCAACGAACTAATAACACCTCAATTTATCATCTGAGTACTCACCCAATTTTATATAAAATGTCCTCATAACAAACCATACATCAGAAATAGAAACATACAGAGAACTGGAGAAGCCAAAGATTGTGGTGACAAAAATGACCGCTGCTCATACATGATCCGTGGAATCGCCCAACAAATCAGTATGATAACGAACGGTATCAAGCAAATGTTTATCCATGATGTGCGGAAAGCTTAGGTTCAAGCTTCAGGTTGCATCTTCTCACACTCTTCCCGTATGGACTGGAATAGAACCGTCGACAAATATCTTTCCCCAAAGCTAGGAAACACAACCTGCGACAATAGAGGTCTACATTTTTAGTGGGATAATTAGGTACTGGCATCGAACCAAACCCCAATGTGGTTTGAATATAGACATTTTACCCTCTATGGTATCCCTAACAGGCACTGTATCACACCTGTGGTTTGAAAATAAGAAGTTTACCCCATGTGGTTTGTGCAAATAGTGTTTAGCCACACGTAGTTTGTGAATAGGTGCAAACACACCCTCTGTGTATGCTATGTTTTGCAAACCAAAAAAGGGTAAAATGTCTATTTTGAAAAATCATAGGGGGGTAAACTGTATATGTACAAACAACGCGGGGGTAAAGTGTCTATTGGGATACCACATGGGGATAAATTGTATATTTAAATTGCCACTAGATCGGGATAAATATGATATTGACCTTGATGTGCATGAAAAAGAGCTGGTGTATACAACAAATGAGTTGTTTGACATCGGTATTTTTAAAAATATGGAAAGTGCTGAAGCCATTGCTCCCTCAACTTTCGTTTAAAAAGACATGCAATCCAAATGCTGGTTGTTTCTCGGTCGAAACATATTAACTACCGCAAAGGAAACTAGAAGAACATAAATAATTAGAACTCAAAAATGAAGAGATGGAATTTGCTCCCAATCATTGCAACTTCAACATTGAATTCCATTATGGATACCTATTGTTTATCAACACCAATATCTAATGCACATGCATATAAATTGGATGTATCGATCTTCACCTTCAGCTATTAAAGGTTTCTTCTAGGCCAAATTAGCAATGTGAATTTCATATACCAATTTCGAATCAAATAGATAGCAACAGTAACAGCAGAAGAGCAGGCCTGCTCAAAAATCAACATACCGCTATAAGCTTGCCAGCATTTTCAGGCCTCTTTCCAACCTTAATAGCAGCTGCTGCTGCTGCTCCAGAAGATATTCCCACCTGGTAAAATTAATAATTAATATAAATTCATAATTTGTAGCATTTCTGTTGACTTAATCAAAAACTTGAAAGCATGCCTTCAGCAAATTCCACATACATCATAATCATGTTTTGCATCATGTCTTCCACTCAGAATGATTTGACTATAAAATTCGTAGATGTATTTAAAATAACCAAGCACTTATTCACACGATCTAATCAACACAGTAACTTCAATTTTTTTCGAAAGAAAACCAATTAAATCATTTAAACGACTATGTAAGCACGTGGGTGGTTTTTTTAAAGCAAAAACAAATACAGGCATGAAAGATTCCAGGCCCTGTAGGTTACTCCAATTTTGAGTTATCATTCTGCACAGTATTCCAAAGAAGGAACCTCTTGTATTTTTACCATGTCGTGGACTAGATCACATAAGTCCGATGCACGAGTGCGTCAATTTTCAAAAAAATTGAGTGCGGGTGCGCCTATTAAAAATAAATAATAAATAAATATAAATACATACACATTGATGAAATGAAGTTAAGCATACATAATATATATCATATTTAACAAACTTACATCATTATTATATTATTTACAAATTTATAATATTAAGTTCTTAACAACTTTGGTGTTTGTAGCTTTACCATTCTTAAAAAGCATTAAAATTAGATTTTATTGAAGGATCTAACATTTGCAGTTTTGCAAAATGTTATAGCCAGTGATACAACGCAATTTGAATCTTGTATTTGATCTTTCTTTTATTAAAGATTCTCCGAAAAACATATTTTAAAAAATGAAAAATGAAAATGAAATGAAGTATCAAAATTTTGTTTTATTTTAAGATATAAAATAACGAATTTGAAAAATGAAACCAAATTGTACATCTATATTTCAACATGTTTGGTAATAGTATTAATTTATTAAGAATGAGTCATATTACTACCTTATGAAATGACTAATATAAACATTTAAATTAACTCAATAGAAAAAAAAAATTATTTATAAAGTTCATTCTATTAATTTTCATGCAAAAAACTAAGATATCAAAATTATTATTATTTATGCCGCAAAAATGTTACAAAATCACAGATTTATCCTACTTTCTTTTATCACATATTTTATCTTTCATATGTTATTATGTCTTTTCATTATTCATTATCTACCTATTTACCATATAATATAATTTTCTTACCAACCCGAAATACCTAGAAACCATGAAAATTCATCTAAAACCCAAAATCGGAGAATTTTTTTTTATAATCAAAAATAAATAAAAATCGGAGAATTAAGGAGGATTAACAAGACTTAGTAACTTAATGCGCGACTTAGTAAATCTTAGTGCGCGAATTAGGAATTCTTAGTGCGCGAACTAGGAATTCTTAGTGCGCGAACTAGAAATTCTTAATTCGCCTTAATGCGGCGCATGTGCACCCAGTTCGTCAGTTCGCGGCCGGAGCACTAGTGCGTGGGGGGTAGGAGGATTATGTGACTTAGGTCGTGGATAACACATTACTCCTGCCTTTAATTCATTAATCAATATTCCGATCTCATATTTATGTCGAACATCTTTGGAGCAACCAAGTACAAGCTTATTCAGATATGAATAACATATCATCTCATCATAACTGTCATAAGTTAAAATAACTATTTACACATACTCTGTCCTAGTTCGACACTATGCATGCCATAGAAAGAAATAATTTATATTATTTCCACAGACATCCTACCCAAATGACATAGCAGGCCCTCATTCTGTAGCACCTATATCTTACATACATCAGTGTTCAAAAAGTCCCATACCTGACGCGTGAAAATACAAAATAATGTTTGAAAACTTATCTCCATGCCTGTAATATTTATTATTTAACAATCCTACTTTACCAGATAACATGAAGCACTTACTAGTAACCCCTCTTGAAGAGCTAATTGCTTCGCAATTTCAACAGCTTCATCACTTGATATCTGGCAATGAAACAAGAAAAAGCTAATCATAACAAAATGGCTGAAGTTCAAGTCAAAATGTTCAAGAAAAAAGAGACATATAAACACATGTTGGACAACCAAATATCGCAGGCGTAACACCTGCCGAAAGTGATGTCCTTGTAATGAGGTAAATTAAACTGGTTCCCTTCAATTGATATGTGAGGATTTCGAGGTTTAAATGAGAAGGTATTTTAATTACAAGTGTTAGCTTAAGCTTTAATCAGGATTGAGATTCTAATACATACACATCTTGATATTCAAATCAGTAACAATTTCACCAAGGACAATCAGAATTGGAGAAAGTTTGATAAAGAGCGTTATAGAATGCTAAAGAGGTAATAAACAGACCTCTATAACTTCATCCATCACGTCTTGATCTAAATTCTTCGGAATAAAACCTGCTCCAATTCCTTGAATTTTGTGAGGGCCTGCAGTTGCAAATTGCAGCCACTAGAAATATACAAAATTTACACTTAGCTATCAACAATAACACACTGACTGTCCGCTTACCAGGTTTACCACCGGATAATATGTTGCTTTCTGTAGGCTCCACACCAATAATCTAATGGAACATGAACGACTATTTTATAATAAACGAGAGAAACAAAAGAAATGTTTTATATACACTTCATATAAAAAAAACTACATAATACCTTGATATTAGGATTCTGTTTTTTAAGATAACGACCAACCCCTGAAATTGTTCCACCAGTGCCAATCCCTGCAACAAGTATGTCCACCTTGCCTTTTGTATCTTCCCAGATCTCTGGGCCAGTTGTTTCATAGTGTATCTAATATAAAAAGAAGAGGAGAGACATGATTTCAACAACCTCAATTTCATCTCAACCCATTAACACATGCGATTATGCAGCAGACTAAAATCTGTTTATAAACTCAGATTTAAATAATAGTGTATCAACATACACAAGGAAAGAACCTTGGGATTGGCAGGGTTGTCAAATTGTTGAAGCATATAGGAATTTGGGGTGCTTTTCAATATTTCTTCAGCTTTCTGAATAGATCCCTTCATGCCTTTGGCTGCATCGGTTAGAACAAGTTCAGCTCCGAATGCTTTCAAAAGAACCCTTCTCTCAAGGCTCATGGATGCAGGCATCGTCAATATGAGCTTGTATCCTTTTGAGGCAGCTACAAATGCAAGGCCAATTCCGGTGTTTCCACTGGTAGGTTCGACCAAAATACTCTAGTACAAAACCAAAATTCCACAATGCATACAATATTATAAGTGCTTATTCAAAGAAGACAGTAAAACCCAGTCTTAAAAACATCAGGATATTTTGAATACAGTAAAAAACAGTCTTAAAAACACCAGGATAAATATAATACAAGTACCAAGTCTGTAAGGCTCAAATCTCATAAAGCAAAGTAAAGTAAGACTCATGCACACAATTCTTCGGAATTATATTACCAGAATAAAATTTTGATCATGAACTTACCTTCCCTGGAGTTATAAGCCCTTTTTCCTCGGCATCAGCTATCATACTATATCCTATCCTGAAAGCAATACTCAAATATAAATAAACGAAACATAACAAAAACCTAAACAGTAAAACTCAGAAAGTTTCTTATTCTCATAACATAACGTAGAAAAATTCAGACAAAATGCAAACAAAAACTTTGAAAACGAAAACCAGAGTACACTCACCTATCCTTGACACTGCAGCATGGTTCCATTATCTCAAGCTTTGCAGCTATATTTGCAACACAACCTTTTACAACATTATTCAAGTACACCATCGGTGTCTTCCCAATAAGCTGTTATGAAGCATCAAATATTGCAAGAAAGTGAACTTAAGTAACAGTAATAAAACGTAGGAACTACAGTTGGTCATTTTAATTTTGCTAATAAATCATACGATTTAAAAAGAAAAGATTTGATTAGAACTAAAACAATGTCAGATTCACAGCAAGACTGCTTCAGTCTAAACAAACACCATCATCAAAATCAAACCAAAAACACCAAATAATAATAATGTGATATAAGAAAGGCTCACCTGAGTTACATCTTCGGCGATATTGAGGCCTTCAATTTCGGTCTGTGGCTCCACGGACACCGCTTTACACACAATTTTGCTTTTACTGCGTTTACTTGTATTGCTTACACTAAGACTATAACAACCAGATATTCCTGTAGCACAGTTGGCAGCCCAACGGCTCTGTTCAGAAACGACGAGTTCCCGATGGCAGCGTCGCAACTTGTTGACCGAGGACAGAGAAGTCAACGGCTGGCTCAACAGAGACGCCATTGATTTGCCCTCTCTGAAGCTTCAACGGTATGTGTACTGAGTGTGCGTCTGGATTCAGAAATGGAGGGTATATCCTTCGACAAATCAACAGATATTTTACTTTTGTAAATTGTAAACATTAAAATGGGGCAGACCCAGACACCCAGTCGTGTTAGACCCGAACCCGGTGAACCCCACCTGTTGAAATTCTTATTAGGATAATTAAATCAACGTCCCTCAATTTTGATCTATTTACAAAAAGCTCTCATCGGCTTTAGAAAATTATGGAGACCTTCTCTCCGGACATTTTTTTTTGATGACTACCTCTCCTCCAGACATAACACTGTCAAAAACAATTAAATGAATGCGCGAAAATGATTTGTTTGCCCTCTTGTATATTTAATATAAAATTATCAAAACATTACAGATACACCCCTTAGAGTATACTATATATTACAAACTCCAATACAACACAAATGTATGAAGTTTGCAATGCTAAAATGATTTTGATTGAACACAACTTTCTTGTAGTTTATACTCTTGTTTCTTGTCTTGAAAATGATCCAAAACATCCATATTTATAGTGTAGAAGGCCCCCAAGGCTCCTACTAGCCGTTGCTACACATAAGGCTGAAATCACTCCAAGATCGCCTCGGACATCGCCTCGCCGCGCACCAACGGTCGAAATCTTGCACAGATCGCCTCAGGCGATCGTCACCAAAAATCAATGCGGTAGCTTTAGATGATCATACATTTTCATCGCCTCAGACGAAGTCTCCATCGCCTCAAACGAACCAAGGATCGCCTCAGGCGATCTAGCCATGCGCGCGGTCATCGGTGTCGCTTCAGTCGATGAGCGTGACGATGTCTCACTTGGCTGCCATCGCCTGGGGCGATGATCACCATCGCCTGGGGCGATCTACCCAGTCCTTGCAAATTTGATTTCCTTCAACCAATCCACTTTTCAACCATCTAAACATGTACACTATTAGACACATTAGTATAACAAATGCAAGTTTTGTTGATCATCAAAACTCATAAATATTTCGGAGATAAATTAAGCATTAAACTCAACGATGAGTTTAAGGCTCAACAATATTATCTAATTGTATTATTATCGTAGTATTTTATTTTTTTGTAATTATAATGATAAAATGATCTTATTTTAGGTCATGATTTTTAATGACAATTATATGTTTAGACATCGACTTTAAATGATATATCTTATGCCATGATCTTTAATGACACTTGATGTTTTATCGAATCGGTTTATTCAATTTAATATAAAACGCAGCCACTTCGGTTTGCTGAAACATAAATTTGATCGGTCAATTTAAAATTCGGTTCTGAAGCTCGCCCCTAGTTTAACTCGTATATGGGTAGTTTATTTTCAAAATTTAGATTTTTATCCCGTTCCTAAAATTTTTAATCATATATTATTTATATTTTAAATCATTTATTGAAAAGTACGATGGTTATATATTATTAAGTTTGGTATTTTTGGCTGACCAATATTTTATTGACATCAATTTCGAAAATGGCAATCGAACAAACAGGTGCTCAACCATTTTCTTGATCTGTTTTCCTGTCTCAACATCCCATGCTCTTAAAGTTCTATCTGGACTAGTGGATATTATCTGTGAACCATCAGTGGTCCACTGAACATCCAACACGGCATTTTTGTGACCTCTCAAGACCATGAAATTCTTGCAATCACCATGCACATTCCACAGAAAAATATCCCTGTCAAGTGAACCAGATGCAATGATAGATCCCGCAGGATTAAATTTCATTGTGTAAATTGCACTTTGATGGCCTGCCAGTAACATGATAGGTGCCTCCAAGCTTGATGTACGTTGTTTGCCATTTGATCCAGGCATTGATGTCCCAAAGTTCTGAGTGACAGTCCATAATTCTGTTGGCTTCGGACCAATCACAGAAACTGCAGTTTCGACTTGCATTTTGCTTCTGCTTTATTCTTAATACAATATAGATGGGTTACAATTTCGCTAGCGTAAAATTATATTGAAACATAAAAGATAATAATAACATCCAGAAATAAAATTCTCTGATTACGCTTATTACGATAAAATACAAATCGATTCAAACAGAGTCAAAATCACAAAAAAGTGATCAGTGAGTGCATAGGGTAATGTATGTCTAATCCTCTGAATTAAAATATTTTCTGGAAATGATACAAACTACTTTCATTATTTTCAAATCTTTCTCGAAAAGACATTTTCAACCGATTTTCAAACTATGCTATATGAATGTTGTTACTTTGCATCACTGCAAAAAAAAAAAAAAAAATTATTATTATATTAACTATCCCAATACAATATGTTTCCAAATTATAAAATACCCCATATATTATAAAAACTAGTCTCATTCTGCACGTCTTGCGTGCATATACATTTTTTTTTTGTAAATTGTTGTGATTTGTAACGTCGTTTTTTATTTTGGTTTTAGTTTTTTTAATTTAAATTATAAAATGATTATACAGTATTTTATATTTAATTTTTTTTGGAATTTAATAAATTTTTTAGGATAATATGATAATTTATATGATAGGTATGATGGTAATTTGTATGATTGTGAATGTCATAATGTAAATTGATTGGTACATAGATAGCAAGTGTGATGGTAATATTTTAAATTGGTAAGGGCATGAGTGTAATTAGATATTGGTAATTTTAAAAAGAAAAGGAGGGTAATTTTAGAATGTAAAAATAGTCATACCAAGTTAGTTTTTTATAAGGGGTTTAAACATTATAATATTGTATAGATACTTAAAATGATTCAATATATTTTTATATGACATAACGTCTACAACAGAAACTGTTTTTTTTCGTAAATAGAAACCAAACACAGTCATATATTCAATTAACTTCCTAAAAACATGTTTTCTGAAAATATCAGAAACAAAACCAAATACAAATGTCTCTGCCTGTTGATTCTACACAAAAAATTACATCGGACCGGAGTGCTTCCTCTCACCATTAAACATCAGAAATGGAATTTCATCCCTTGTTACCATCCAATCCCACACTTGCATGGATTCTCATACTCAAATACAATAAAAAAACTTACGATTCCCTTGGGCCAAAATTCATGTTTTTCTCATTACCAATGTCAAATTGATGGAAGAGGAACTGGGAACTGCGGTTTTTTGACGATACACCTGGGAATAGAAAGGTACTAAAATGATTTTCATAAGGGGTTGACCTCACCGAAAGTGCTAGAGATAAGAGATAATACTCTCACCGTAGGACAGGGCAGTGTAGAGAATATGGTCTGCAATGCAAATGGGATTGAAACAGACACTTCCACTGAAATGGTAGGAGATCCAGTCGTGAAGATTTGGTCTCAATGATCTAATATCTTCCAGTTTTTTGATAGGCTTGTCATTTTAATTTTTCTAGTTTTCATTTGTTCTCGGTCAGCCAATTTAATTTACCAGCAACGAGCAAAGTGTTGGGTAAAATTCTGGGTATGTGTATCATTGCGACAACAAGACAATGATACAAAATGGCTAGTATGTCGAGGCAAGAGTTCAACTCCATGTTCTTAAACGATATTGTCCCGCTAAGGTGCTTACGATTTCGATGACAATTCGTTTCTCAATATTCCACGACTATGATTTGTGATAGTAGCATTACAAATCACGAATCCTACAAACCACAAAAGTTAAAAGCATTCAACATTAAATAAGTAATATGATATGCAACAAAATGTACAAATTATCTCTTGGTCTATGTTGTTAATCCATAGAAAATTGTTTACTTCGAATTTAATGGAGGAGTTGTTTATATAGTAATCCAATAGACATCACCAAGAAACATCATTTTGATGCATTTCTTCATGAAAGTTGCACCTATGTATGAATGGATGCAATGCTCGGTTGAAGAGTCTGCCCAAATGACACCCTTTCAAAGCAATTTTTCATGAAAGGTTAGACCAAACCTGAAAGGTTGCAATGTTTAATTTCAATTCATTTTTCCAACACAAAGCGCCTAGAAACTTTACAAAATTGGGTCAGCTTCTTCTTAATATCAACATTCACATCATTTAAACGAACTGAACTCCAGGAAAATGATTTCAATCTCCATAACTCAAGACAGGCCATTGCATTTAAGTATTAGGATAAGAACAAATCAAACATAAACATAAACAACTTACAAAAACAGCCAAAAAGGAAAACCACTGACATTTTCTCAGACAAACTCCCAAACCACGCAAATTGACTAATATAAAACGTAAGAAATGTAGCAAACCAAACTAAACAATCTTCTACTTCGACAGTAAACACAGACATGAATAGAGAGCATCAATTTACATTTTTAATTTTGATAAAAGAAATTAGATATTCCGCCAAAATTAAGCTCCACAACAATGGAATCTAACTTAGTATGAAGAGCGCGAAGAAAAACACTTACCTGGGTTCTTCGAAGAACTTCCAAGAATTAGCTGAATGTGCGTCTGAGCAAAGCATGGCTCAAAGGATTTGTTGGGCTTTGCAATTTGCGATGGGCGTCTAATAGGCCACATTTGTTCATTAAACCAAACTAGCTATCTAATAGCAACTCTTTTTTTTAAACGACTGCTTAAAATCATAAACCGATAAACTTTTTAAATAAAGATAGTAAATATTTAAGGGATAATTGCAAAAATACCACATTTCAAAAAAGTTAGGTCATTACTTGTGGAAAATCATTCTTTTTCCTTCGCCAAATCTCTCACGTTTCACATTCTCCTACTGTTTATCATCTTCCTTAAGAAGATAAATGCACCGTCCGTAGCTACGTCCTTGTTGCCGGTCGGAGACTCGCGCACAAGCATAAGAGAAAACGTGGTCGTCGCGCGTTCTTCTCCCTGGCTCCATATGCTGCAATAATTGCATAATCCATGGACTTGGCTCCTTCTGTAAACGTCAAGGCAGCCGGTGTAGCAACACTTGCTGCAAATTTTGAATCTTGGTGGCTTAATTTTCGAAAATAAAGCCGAAATTTATGAAATTATGTGTGTGCTTCTATTATGTGTGTCTCGAAAGTTTGATGACTGAAAGTGTGTGTATGTGGGTCTCAAGAACGGAAGGAATGAATTGTTGTATGTGGGCCTCAAGACTTTGCGAAAATGGAAGGAATGTGCATGTTTATTCTGGTCGCAGAATCATGCCATTGTTTTCTGTCATTGGAAGTAGAAGAAATGGTGTTCCAAGGAGGAGGGAAAGATTTCGAGGGAGGTTGAAGTGCACCACCATGGAAGGAAATGAAGTGCACCGAGGGAAGGAACATGTACTGAATGGGGTGCACCTAGGAAGGAAATTGCTTGCACCGAGGGAAGGAATCACGTGCATAAGGTGAGGAGTGGCGTGCACCTGGGAAGAACCAATTCACGCGAACTCTATATGCACCACCAGTTCATCACAAGCGTGCACCGATGGCTGTGTATATATCATTTCAAGGTTATTTTTGTCATTTTATTTGAAAATAGATTTAAATGATTTGAATTTTTTTTGATTGATTAGAATGGAAACATTTATCCTAATGTATCGGCCTACAAGTCTCCCAATAATTAAATAGAAAACATATTTTTAGAATATTAACCCATCATGATTTTATATAAAGATTTAAGAAAATCATCAAAACCCAATCCAGGAATTATAACCAAGAATCTTTTAAATATTTTTTTATCCAGAAGTTACTCCACCAGATTTTCATTGCAAAAAATCTAATTTGGTCAAGGTTAATATTTTTTTCTCTTATAATTAATTACATTGAGCACTATAAGGTGTAAACTATCTAACCGACTCGAAAATATTTAACTTGTATTCAAAATTATCGAATTCAAACCGAACCTATTCAAACGTTTTTCATGTCGAACTCGAGTCATATTATTTTGTTCGATATAATGTAATTATATATTAAATAACTATATTTTGAGTCGAGTATTTTTTCGAGTAATAGTTCGAATAGCTTACGAACTGTTCGAATCTTTCGAGCCGAACTCAAAATTGAGCTCTAATACTATCCAACTTTTTTAAATTTTTTGAGCTTTGATTCGAGCTCGAGATCAAATATTTCTAGTTTAAATCGAATTTGAGCCTAATTTTTTTCATATCCGGCTTCGTTTGTTTACATCTCTACTATTATATTAAAAAATTATACATTTTTCCACTAAAAAGGCTTAACTTGTTTTTATAAAGTCTTTTAATTCAATCACTACAATTAAAAAATATGTGATTCGTTTAAAAAACACAAACTTTTAATCAAAAATTGAATATTGGAAAACAAATTTAAAAGAATTTTTGATATGGAGGAGGATCTGAGGTGTGTTTAGTATGAGGTGGGACCTATAAAATCACCCGTTTTGCCTAGTAGAACATATCCTAATGGTTAACGTAACGCCTTCTCCGCTACATCCAATGGAGATCAATTACCAACATATTCTCATCCTCTTCCACGCCATTTCCTCCTTTCTCTCCCACCCATTCCTTTCAACAGGCTCTTTTCTCTGCCGATCGAATCCATTTTCCGCTTTTGTTTGATTTCCACCGAATTGTCGCTTTTACTTTCGTAATCTACCTGCTTTGCCGGAATTATGGTGCATTTGTACGAGGAAAGAGCATTATTGTGATAAAATGGACAAGGCTACGCAGTTGAAGAGTGGAATCTCCCGCCAGTTCTCGACGGGATCCTTGCGGAAGAGCGGGAAATTCACTTTCCAGCGGCAGAATTCTCTCAACCCGAATCGGAAGAATTTCCGGTTCAGCTTCGGGCGGCAATCTTCATTGGACCCTATTAGGAGAAATGCGTTGGAGGATGAATGCGGCGGTGACGGGTTCACTGTGCCGGAGAATCTAGATTCGACAATGCAGCTGCTTTTCATGGCCAGCAGAGGGGATGTGAAAGGGGTTCGAGATTTGCTTGATGAAGGGATTGACGTAAATAACATTGATTTGGATGGCAGGACTGCTCTGCATATTGCTGCATGCGAAGGCCATGTTGAGGTCGTGAAGCTTTTGTTGAGTAGAAGAGCCAATATCGATGCTCATGATCGGTGGGGCAGCACGGTACATTTAATTATCTATATTCAGGTTTTAAAACAATGTATTTATTTTAATAATGGTGAATTATGCCATTTTTTTTAATCCTGATAGTGTTATGGGAAAGTGTCAATTTTGCAAAAAATGTTGTTTTGGTTTGGTTGAGATTCCAATTTTTTTCAAAGATCTCATTTTTTTGTGAAAGATTCATTTTTTTTGTTTACTTGCTTTATACTACAACCGAAAAATGGGACACTATTTTACGAAGGACTTATTTATATATTAATGTCATGGCCTTTTTATTGGGAAATTCTTGTCAGTGTGTGCCCAGCTCCATGCATCAACATACATAAATGGAAGACCTGGATTTTCTTCTTGAAATCCTCGACATAGAGCACCTCATCAGGGTGCAAATCCATGGTTTTATAATCCAAATATTTTTGTGTGGATTGGTGCATGCGAGAATTTCCCATTCTTAATGGAATCCCAGGAACAGTCATAGGCTCGCTAGCTCAACCAAAATACATGTATCACATATTTAATTTCATGGAGGATGATGCTAGAGTTGGAGAAATGATTCTGGAATTTAACTTTCCTACGTTTATACTGTTTTCAATTTTGTAGCCATGTTTGAAATGAATATGATTGATTGTCGCTGGAATAGTAGACAAAGTTTCTCTTTCATGGATATATCACTTATTTCAAGTTCAATGGGATGCATTTTATAATATTTTTTTCATTATGGCAGGCTGCTGCTGATGCCAAATATTATGGGAACATTGAAGTTTATAACATTTTGAAGGCTCGTGGGGCTAAAATTCCTGTAAGTCTAAAAGAGTCCTGCTTTAGGTTAGACAGGTTTTTGTTCGTTAGTGACACTCATATAAGTGTATGCCATTTCCTAGAAAACCAGGAAAACGCCAATGACAGTGGCAAATCCTCGTGAAGTTCCAGAGTACGAGCTCAATCCAACGGACATTCAAATAAGAAAAAGTGACGGCATCTCCAAGGTTGTTTTGATTTTTTAGGAGCTAGATTGTTCCACTTAAATGTGATATGTTCCTATTTGATTACCCACTTGATTGAATGTAATGCTTCTCGATGCAAGTATAACAGATTATCATTCATCTGTCGACTCTATTACATCCTTTTCAAGTCTTCTTCTGCGAACAGCAGCAGATTTCGTTCATAATAAGATTATTATTTTTTTTTTTTTGTGTCTGCATGAGTGCTCCATGGTCTGAATTTGTACCTTAACAAATTTTTTTAGCCGTCCATTTTTGACTTCTTCTTCTGTGGACAGGGATCATATCAAGTTGCTAAATGGAATGGCACAAAAGTTTCAGTGAAGATACTCGACAAGGATAGCTATATAGACCCGGAACGCATGTATACACCACCGTCTATTCAGTTTTAATGCATGCATATATTTTATTTTTGGTTGAACGTCCTTTTTGTTTTTCTTTTGCATAATCTATTTATGCTTTCAACCAGTGGAATGCTCTCTAAATTCAATATTCAAAGGAGTATGATGCTCTTCTTGCACATGTTCAAAATAATATGATGAATTTTGAGGGATGTGAGTGGAATTCTTTATTCTATTTTAGAAGACATACATATTAGAAGACATACATACAGGATATGTAAAGGAGAGTTGTCCTTCCTGCCGGACTGTTATACATTGTGGTCCAAGCAGTATAGACTCTTGCTTACAAAATATTTAAGATATCATCAGTTTAGATAATCTGTTTATGTAGAGGAGACACACTGTGTTGTCCCCGAAAATAGGCGAACCATATTCATTGCTTTCGGGCGAGTAAATCATCCGAAGATCACTTCTCTACATGCTCTCTGATCGCCTTGATCAAGAGAAAGTCTAAGAATAATGGCTAACCCATATGTTAAGAACGCTATTGAAATTGATTATACATCTATGTGATTGATGTCCGTACTCTGTACTCTGTACTCTGTACTCAGTGAAAGTGTGAGGTATTACAATTGTGCTAATGCTTGGAAAGCAATATTAGTGTGGTTGTAGAATTTTGTTATCCTCCTCGAATCCTCAACATTTTACGTTGTTCATGGTGACAACTAGTGATAGAAGAATAGAAATCTGAAAGTTCTTATATTTATTTGCTCTGGTTTTGAAATTAAATTGTCATAATTGATGGTCAAGCAATTTCCAATGTTGTAAGGAGGACTATTTTATTTTGAGTATGGTATAAAAGCACATTCCAGTAGTGTATTCCATGTCAATGTGTTCATCAATTCACATTTGTGTAACATATGATAACAAATGTAAACAAAAATACTTCGCCAATCCTTTGCATTTTCATTCTCTCGTGTAGTTGGCGCCGAGTTATTTATTTATCTCTCGTCTGTTTATCCTTTACAAAATTTGCTCTCCTCTGTTTTCTCTACAGCAGTTTGTAATACTTTTTAATGCATTAAACTGTAGAAATGTTTTCAAGCATGAGTTAACACTGTTAGAGAAGGTCAGGCATCCTAATTTGGTTCAGTTTGTTGGTGCTGTCACCCAAAATCTGCCAATGATGATTGTTTTGGAGCATCACTCAAGGGTAATCATCCATCTTTCAATATGTCCATACGCATGCCACACTCCTCACCCACACATACACATGCTCATGTGCTTTCACACATATAGTACTTATCAGATTTGATGCAACATTGCTTGCTTATAATTCGATTTCTCAGGGAGACCTAGGTAGCTACCTTCAGAAGAAAGGACGTTTGTCTCCATCTAAAGCACTGGGATTTGCCCTTGAAATTGCAAGGTGACAACAATTTTAAAAAATATAAGCACACTTCAATAGTATGTTGTCTGAACCATTGTTATGTTCCACTTTTGCCATAATTTGCTTTATTTGAGTGTATTCCACATTTTTAATAGTAAGATCGGTGCTTTTACATAATGTTTTTGTGTTTACCTTCATTCTGTTGTCTGTGATTCCTAATTCTTTGCATTTGGTTAATCTTTTTTCACCTGATGATACTTTTCTGCATTCATCCTTGTCTCCTTTTCTTCTTAACGGAGGTTTTGAATTCATTCAATGTTGGACTCTGACATTTTGGATTTTGGTACCTTGACAGGGGCATGAATTATCTTCATGAGAGCAAGCCTGAACCAATCATCCATTGTGATTTAACACCAAAGTAAGGCAACTGAATTCTTGAGTTGACGTCTTCACAATTCTGTACATATTTTTACTGTTTGCATCAAATAGTGTTTTTAATGTTTGATTATTGGTAAGGTGCCAGAAATATATTGTTGGATTGTGGAGGGCAGCTGAAGGTTGGAGGATTTGGTGTCATTAGGTTATCAATAATTTCACCTGCCAAAGCAAAATTAGTGCAACCTGAGGCCATAGATCGATCAAGTGAGGTTCCTTGTGTAACATAGTTGTACTGCTTCTCACTTTTGAGTTATTGACATTGCAATTGAAGTCACTTTTCCTAGTATAATTCACTGAAAGACATTTAATAAAGTTCGAAAGTGTGTAAAAAGAATTCATATGAAAAAAGTGCTTTACTATGCGACGGCATTATTTTAAACATGTTTCTGTTTTATCTGAACACAGACTTCTACGTGGCACCTGAAATCTACAATGATGGAATATTTGATAAAAGCGTTGATGTACACTCCTTCGGAATTATGATGTATGAGGTATATATTTTTTTCATACATTTGATGTCCCCCAGTCTATACGTCATTTTCAACCCAGCTTTTCAATTAGCAAAAACAATTACCTACATTAAGCCCAAGAAATCACGTTTCTGATAGAATATCCGTTGAAATTTTGCAGAATGTTTACTCATATGACCATATCAATTAGATATCACTCAAATCTTTCAAGAAAATTAGTTTATGTTATCTTTAAATGATAATTTGTTCGTGATTTTCAAGAATGGTCACCACTTGCCAAGTTATCATGTCAATGCAGCCTGCAACCTCTGATTTAGAGTTTATTTGGACTTTTGTCAGAATTTTATATTGTTATATACAATTTAAGTTATTGAATGTGCTTTTTCTTAATTATTTTGCCACACTTATCCTTGGTCTTCATGTTTAGATGATGGAGGGAGTGCGACCGTTCTCTTCCAAGTCCCCTGAGGAGGCTGCTGAGTTAATCTGCTTGGAAGAAAAGAGACCAGCATTCAAGTCAAAATCTAAATATCCTCCAGATCTAAAAGAGTGAGTCCTTTCTCTCTCTGGTTTAATCCTTATTTTGTTTGTTTTCATTTGTTGTTTAATAAGAGGAAAGTATTTATCTCAAGCTTTCATTAAATTACTAACGTTAAAAAGAGAGGATGGGAGGGTCACTATTCTGTAATCATTTTGATATTTAGAATTAGTTTCCCTTTGTAATTGTAACTTCTTGTATTGATAAAGGTTGTTGCTTGTTAAAGTTTATGAGAGAAAATTTCAAATCTCTATGATCAATTAACAATGTTCTACTGGCTTTGTGTAAGCTGGTGTTTGTAATTTCTCTTTGATGCAAAATTATCTTTCTAATAAGCTAAAGAAAAAAAGAAAGAAAAGAGAAAGCAAATGTTATTATGGTTTAAACGTCAATATTGTTTTAGAAATTTGTTCCATGAAATAGTTTCATATTTCCATGAACTTTTCCAGCACAAAATGAGGATGAGTTCTTTTTGCTGGATTGTGTGCGGCTAAAATTTAACTGGACTTTATCATGGATGATTTCTTCCTAAGAAGATAATTAGAACTAGTACGCATAAAAAATTGTTCATGTAATCCTTTTCTCTTTCCTCGATCACTTATCCTTTTCTTTTCCATTCTATACAACCTTAAAATACCAGACCAATTTGAGTTGAAAAGCTTAAGTGTTGTCTTGTCCGTTTACCGTGCTATGTTTCAAGCTAGGTTGATTGAGGACTGCTGGAATCCAGATTGTGCTGCACGGCCAAGTTTTTCTGGGATCATTGCACGGATGAATATGATTATTGCAAACTGTTCTAAGCATGGACGGTGGAAAGACACTTTCAAACTCCCTTGGTAAGCTTATGTGTTCCTTGTTTTCTTCACCCCTAATGTATTACATCACCCCACTGCAATACCTTTGCTCCCCTTCCCCCAATTTCCTTGGTCCGCCCCAACTGCGCTCTTCATGAACCGTGATTGAGCAAGAGAATGTTCGAAGAAGACATGACTCGAAGTTATATACAAATATTTTGACCGAAGTAAGTGCTTGGAGAAGACTAATGAATGTTCGTGATCTGACTTAATTCATCATATGGTTCATGTAGCCTCCCCAATCCATTGAGATTAAAGGCTTAGTTGTTATTGGTGACTTTGGTTCGGATAAAATTTAAGTTTTAAAATCTCACATCATCAGCTTCTTTTGTCGTTCTTATCGTTCCCAGGAAAATCATCTTTCTACTCCCCGCGACTTTGTTTGGTGCGCAGCCAGTATCTAACATGCCAACTTGTGCAGGATATAAGAGGCTCCCTGGATTAATAATGTGAACTGGCAAAGTGAAAACTGGTTGACGTCTGTTGGCTGGTTAGAGCAGGGCAATGAAGGAAAGAAACTATAAGGATTTGTTGGATACTGATACATAGTTTGTGACACAATATATACAGCTATAAAAATGAAAGATACTGTTAATTCTCCCCATCTTTTTTACCACACCCAATCAGGGACAGAATGACCAACCAGTCGACCTTCAAAGAAAGTATGAGCAATTTAATACGTAAATTCCTTTCCAAATTTTTCCCTTGTAAACAATACAAGTAAAGCTAGTCTTTTCAAAAAATATATATATAAATAAAAGGCAAAAGTACTCTTTCATATCTACACTTGCATTCTTGAAATTTTTTCGAAGATGCTCCAAAAATAAAAGCATACTTGAATGGGAATGAATTTATGGAGAGAAAATATGAATGGTAGTTCTTTCCAGTTTGATTTACGATGGAGTTTGCAATGATGATTGATGAGCATATCATAATTCCAAATAACATATAACATAGATTCCTAAATTTAGTATAATAACATATCCCCGCCTTAATAAATGTAATACTTCGTAAGCTTTTCTAATTTTTTTATTACATAAATTTGAAGTATAGGTTCAAACATAAATTTATTTGAGTAATTTCGAATTTATCATTTATATTTTTTTAAATTGAAATTAGTATTTTTATTAACGTAAAATGAAATTATATTAAATGAGCGGATAGATACAACCAAGATCCAAACAAAGACACACAACCAAACGTAGTAGCAAAAACATTTTTCATACATGGACAATGACTATAACACACTATTAAGACACGTATGAATATGAGTAATGGTAATTGGAATCACGGCAGAAGCACAAGATCTTGACCAAGGGAGAACAAGGACCACCAAAGTCAAACCAGGTCCCTCAAACCATAAAATCCATGATATGGTTGAGCAAGAAAATTACCTTTCAAGATAGCTGAAGGTACAAATGAGAAAATACGATAAGTATAAATTGAGAAAGGACTAACAAAAGGAGCGAGCTCTCATAGCCAAATCCCTTAAGAAGAACCATCGACTAAAGTACACAAGTGGATGACACGCAAAACCTAAAGGCACAGTCGTCATAGTCAAGCATAGCCCCAACAATGAAACATGGCAAAATAACCCGAAGAAGACCAAATAGTAACACATAGACAACCAAGTACACACACGACATAACAACTGCAAACATATAACAAGACTACCAAACATCACATAAACGACATAAATATAGATTATGTACACCAACAAGGGAGAGCATGCACGAGTAGCCAGTCGTATGCAAAATAATGCACGGGATGCTCCACAATCCTGCGCATGCCAATCAAGACTCCTCATGCCAATCGCTGGGTGGCCACACCACCACTGCCAAACGAGAAAATAGCACAAAAGCAGACTACCAACATTGGGCGACTAGGAAAAGACGAGAAGAGTTGAACAACCGGCATGACAGTGAAGCCCGATCAACGCCTGATAGATCGAGTGAAGCTGACGAAGCTGCAACCACCAAGGCAGGAGATTGGAAAGCACAATCACCAGCGACAAGAGTAAAACGCCACAAATGAGGAAGAAAACAACCATAAGAAGGGTGGAGAACTAAGGCACTACAAGACCCATCAGATCTAGTCGTTGGAAACCGCACAAGGACCACTCAAGCCAGGGTCGAACAACCAGACCAATAGAAAAGTTAGCCTTCCCAAGAAGAGGCCGTGATGAAATCAGTCCAGAAAGTGGGTAGCAAATAGAAGAGAAAACAATAAATTGGGAAGGCAAGTTGCCGAGAAACTTCCAGAATATGCCACAAATATATTTTGATGACGGGGAACCCACTGCCACTACTATTTGGAGTGTATTAAGTAAGCAATCGAGCTGATGCATAGCCTGCAAACCATTCCAACCAGATAAATCGTACTACGCATAGTCTGTTGCGACATGCTTGATCGAGAAAGTGTTGATAGATAGAATCAACCTCACGACCAATGACATCAATGCTCGCATACTCCAGTGACTTCGGGCACCCATGAGGAGCACAATCCATATATTTTTAGTTTATTATACTATTGTCAATTGATTTATTGGTGTACATTTGATTTATAATTTATAAATTTAAGTTAAATAGGGAGCCACTTATTTATGAGGACAATTATAAATAATCCCTCAACCTAAGTTTGATTTTCGATTAACTCCCTACTACAAAATTCTTTATAGATCACTATTTAGTTGCAAGTTTGATTTTCTAAATCACTCCCTGGAGAGAAAATTTTTAAATAAAGATATTTGTAACCTTAGATATATGAGTTTGACATGCTTTGCTTATTCTAAGTACGTTTTTCAAAATTAATAGCCTCGATCCGTACAATGGTATCAGAGCATATGTTTATTCTGGAAATGCTATAATAGTATTCAAATATTAATTTGTAAACCTATACGGAGGAGACGATTCAGAATTATTATAGATCCGAACGAATGTTCATGGTGCAAGTCATACATGTGGTACTTCCAGAAATTGGAAGAACTAAATCAAGGATATCTGGCCGAAGCTCAAACTCTTCAACCAGAAATGGAAATACTCTACTGGAAATGGGGTGATAGCCCTGCTAGCATAAGGTAGCGATGAACCTTATAGGATGAACCTCAAGTTACAATTCGAGATTATCGCGGCCCATGAGAGAAATCACTGAGCATAACCCCATGATTCCAGATCCAAACAATCCAACAGGATCCGGAACAGACGAAGTAGTATGTGAGAACCACCTTTCGCAAATCGAGTCGGATACTTCTAAGATATCCCAAGATTTTAGATAAATTCCAGAAGACAGTGTAGTGTTATGCCCTACCTGCAATACCATGCCCCTACATAGGTCCATCAGATTCAAAGTCAGATGAAGATTAAATTAAACATCATGAGGAAATTCTTGAAAACCTTCGTATGTTCAAAACCGAGTTAAGGAGTTGGAGTCAAGACAAAGTTCTTTAGGAAGAAAAAACGGAGGATTGTTACCACCGCCCTATGGAACATAGCCCATTTTACACCAAAAAAGGAAAGCCAAAGAGGTCCAAAGACCCATGACAGAAACAGAAAAATTGGTTGGTCATCCGAGGAGATCCATTACTACCCACAAAGTAATGGAAAGAATCAACCTGGAAGATCTACGTGATCTTGCTGATTCGTTTGCGGGATTAAATCTCATAGAATTGAAGACATGTGAAGTTGTAACCAGAACGCCACCACAAGAGACTTTCGGGTCAAACAATCCACCACCCAAAGGAGATAAAAGTATGCCATGTCGGGGAGATTTTACTACCGGAGTAAACTTAGATCCCCCAATTGGAGTGAGAGGTCGTCCCCGCAGGCCATACATACACCAAACGCCGTACGCGAAATCTCATTTAGATACGATACATCTATATGAACTCATGCTCAACATAGATATCTTGGATTTTAAAAATCGAGAAGTTCTTATTGATGAATGGGCTTCAGCAATGAGAATAGCAGCATGAACGCTGGATCTAAGCAAAGAAGAATTCATATTACTCTTTCAAATGAGTCTGGAAGATTCAGTCAAAATTGTCTGGGAACTCGGAGACCCATGAACCAATGAAGAAGTTGTAGTCGCAGAGTCCCTGAAAGAAATCGTGGACAAGATGGCTAAATTCTTTAAAATATGTTTCATTGGAGTATGCTACTTCGAATGAATGGAGGACGAAAAGGCTAAAAAATATAGACAAGCCCTAATTAGCCTGGAACTACATGATATCTATTATGTAGACGAGTACATCAAACTCTTTACAGAGTATAGATGGAAGGCAAAGATGACAGAAAAGGATGCGGCAGAACTGTTCTTTGCCAAAATACCTAGTACATGGAGAGAAATGCTTATCCATGAATATACACAACAAGGAATAGAGACGCTGCCCAGGAGAATGCCATTTCTTAAAATGAAGTTGGCAGAGGGGTGCTATCAAGCGAAACTCCAAAAGAATTACAAGAAGCTAAGAGGAATCAACAAAACAGCTCCTCTTTGTTGTACAGAGAATGATATCCCTACAATCATCGGAAACCACCCTCAAAGGCGGAATATGAAGAAACATCATCATTATGCCCGAGAAAGTAGTTCAAGAAGAAGTAGGTCTTCATGGAGACCTAAGAAGTTCTGGTCAAAGCAGAAAGCCCCGAAGTTACAGATCAGGGCAGAGATTAGGACCAACCAGAAGTAGAACCTTGACAACGGGTTCTAATCAAGCAAGTTCTAGTCGAGCACCGATAAAAAAGACTTTTAGACGTACTCACACTCGTGCGAATGAGAGTTTCAAAGATTGTAACTGCTGGACCTGCGGAGCAAGATGACATATCTCTACAGATTGTCCAGAGAACCAAAGCCCAGGAGTGAGACATTTCGAGCATACCAAAGAGTTCGATGATGCTGTTTATTTCCAGGATTTGGTGCAAATGTACCAATTTGAGGATATTCCCTCAGATGAAAGCATCTGTGGAGAAGAGATCTATTCTGATAATGGATGTGAATCCAGTACAAAATCAGAGTGAAGGAGAATTCCTTCAACACATGATCAGAGAAGAGCCATCAGGGTTTTTCCCACATACCACTGTTTCTCATAAAACTTATGAGGATCATGAAAGAAGAGCCAAAACTTCACAGATATGATGGATTTACAATTGGAGCAATGGAGAAAGCCATGGATATGATTGGTCTTCGAAGTAGGAAGCATCGGATTATCCATAGGATGACAACGGGTGAATTTGCGATCCCGATGGAATTCACGGGAAACCAAATTGAGATGCAGTTAATCCCCTACATAGAAATTCAGGAGATTAAGAAACAATGTTAAAAGAAAAGTTGCTAACACGCTCTCATGGATTCATATTGGAGCCATTAGAGTTATAATCAAGGCAACTTTCAAGGAAGGAATTGATTCACCCCTCAACCTGACGATTTTTTACAAGAGAATCCCGAACCTCAAAGATTCTTGTTTTGGAGCAGCAGTGGCAGGAAATATGTATGCAGGAAAGATGTCCTTTAACATCTATCCGAGAATTGCATATAATTTAGGAGATCGAGACTTGAACAAGGTTCTTACTCTTCATCATGACTTTAAAAGAAATGATTTGATGAAAGAGGGGAACAAACCTTACTCGATCACCTATAAGGTTTCTTACCCACTTTCGAATACTCATCATTCAGAAGTATTCTTAAGAAAAGAATTCATCGAAGTCCCCAGAATCTTTGAAGATTTCGCCAAAGCAGTATTGTCGGATGTTATTGATACTCTGACAACAGGAGAGATCGACATGAGGATACAAGACCAGCCTGTTCTGAACAGAAGCAGAAGCCTTATGATCGAGCCAAGAAGGATGTCTTTCCAACATGATAGATTAATCAGCAACTATACGGGGGAAAAACAAAAGGCCATCTCGAGTAGGATTTAGAAGATCCCTGATGTCTTCAAAACAACAGGTATTCTGAAGTTCCCAGAAGGATGGCGCGAAGTGCAAATAATCTTTGACATTGCTGAAAAGACAATATGTTTTCGTGTGATGTCTATCTACAATAACCTACGGTGGGCAGATATCAAGGAAACCTAAAATTGGTGACATTGATCTAACCATTGAAGAAACAACAGGCATGGTCCCAGAACAACTTATTCTTGGGATTGAATTTCTCGAGGACCATAAACCTTGGGAAGATTACAAGACAAAATGAAATTCACGGTGGACGAAAAGAGATATAGGATCAGATGACCATCAGTCCATTCTCTATTTACATCTCCGTAGGGATGTTATATGAGAACTATCGTGCATAATATTTCGCAGCATATATTGATTCAGGAGCTGGAATATGCATGGGCAAAAGAGATATCTTTCCCAAATAAGTTGGTGAGAAATTACCAGCGATTTCGACAAGAAGAGATCCAAACGGATTCTTATGAGTCCAGGCGGAAATAATAAATGGCAGAGCAGGTGGTACCCCATGGTACAAAGTCAAGACTACACCTATTTATTTGCATGATACAGAGACTGGTCTGCTGCTAGAAAACAATTTCATACAGACGTTCAAGCATTTTACACAAGAGAAGACCGACAAGGCGGCTTATTTTCACAACCCTTTATGATCATAAGATCATTGTCCAGCGACTACGGGAAGCATTTCATAAGAAATTTTCCATTAGTTTTCACAGCAAGCGTGGTGATGGAGGCAAACTTCGACACCCAAAGATGAAGGATGGCAAATTGATTCTTCAATTTAGACAACAAGGAACTGGTCAAAAGCAAAAAAAATGACTTTTGATGGTATATATTATGTCATTCAGAGAACAGAATGAAGATGTGGATAAAGAT